>JAJEKB010021601.1:1932082-1945647 GCA_022393335.1 Macrotrachela quadricornifera | reverse complement strand
TGGTGCTACAACCACTACTGTAGCTGGTACCACAACAACGACAGCAGCTGGTGCCACAACAACCACGGGCGCTACTACCACAACAACTACAGTAGCTGGTGCAACAACAACTACAGCAGCTGGTGCCACAACGACCACAGGTGCTACTACCACAACAACTACAGCAGCTGGTACAACAACGACAACAGCAGCTGGCGCTACAACAACAACAGCAGCTGGTGCTACAACAACAACAGCAGCTGGTGCTACAACAACAACAGCAGCTGGTGCTACAACAACAACAGCAGCTGGTGCGTCAACAACAACAGCAGCTACTGCTGGAACCACTACCCAAAGTCAATCTGGTGGTGATACAACTACAACATCAAGTCAGGTATATAATAGATCTATGAATAAATAAATTTCATTTGATAATTATTTATTTTTCAAATTAATATTCATTATTTTTTGCTAGGGTTCATCAAACATAGGTCCTATTATTGGTGGTGCTGTTGGTGGTGCAGTTGGCCTTGCAGGTCTCGTTGCTGGCGGAATTCTACTAGCTAGAAAATTAAAAGGGTTTGTATAACATTTTAAATTCGAATTTTATATATATTAATATTCTTTTTAGAAGAACACGTCTGCCTAGCAATGAAGTTACTTCTATAGAAGGAGATAAAAATTTTACAGTACGTATATATAGATAAAATCCTAGATATTAAACATAACTATGTTAATTATAGAAAACCGACAAAGCTCCAACAGTACGGCAAAAATCTCCTACAAAAACAAGTTCAAAGGCTTCATCAAGTGAAAAAGCATCATCAAATCCTCCATCAAATCCTAAAGCACCTCCTAATCCACCACCAAACAGTGTAGCTCCTTCGAATGCGACACAACCAACTAATCTGGATCAAGCACCACAAAAACAATTGAACGTGAATAATCGTACTTATAATATAACAACAATTCAATAAATTTTTCTTCTTGCATGTTCACAAAATGCGTGTGTGTGACTTTTTTCATTTTCACATTCTGATGACTATCCATTTCGATTATGCTTTTTAAATAAGATTTAATAAGTATACCTTTTTAAAAATATTGTATTTAGAAAAAAAAATCTGATAAAATTAATGTAATTCGTCTTTCCTTCGTTTCATATATCTGTCAAATGTATATATGAACTCAATTTTTTGTGTTTATTTCAGACTAGTGAAAGTACTTGACGTTGTCCGGGAAAGTTTAGTCTTAATATGTGCAAGCAAAACTTCTATTGCACTCGAAAACATGCTAAAGTCTAATCAGATTTTGGCCGAGCATCTATAAGAGCACATACTTGTCTCGATTATCTCTGATTCTAACTGACCTTAATTGCGCGTAGTCATGTTCTCGATTCAGAAGCTGCTTAGTTGCGGTTATAGCAGAGTGGGAACCGGACGAATTTTTTTGCAACCGGTCCCGTCCGGCCCGCCCAGTTCATTTTCGAAGCCAAACTGGCAAAAATCCGGCAAAAACTTGGAACTCAAAGGAAGCCTGATTACGAAAAATAGGAAATGCAGTAAAATTTTCAATATTGACATTCGGATGTTCGAAGTAGACCGCCTAAATATATGTAAAAAAACCAGTTTCCTTATAACAGACTCCAAGATATCGACTTTTGAAGCTGAATATGAATAGAAATGGACCGATCATATCGAATTCAGCTGCTAATCGTTATTTAGAGACAAAAAAATCACACTGAGTGACAACTATTGCAAACAGCACATTTATCTATTTCCACTAAGAACCATTCAAACAGATCAAGATAGGAAAATTGCTTGATTTTCTGGTAGATACGATGGCCACAAGAGAGAAGTAGTCAACGGAGTAGAGCCTACCGCTCTAGGCCATAAATCTCCTTATGAAGCTTTTATCATGATCCAGTGTTCTTGCCAAACATATCTGATTGAAGATTTTGAGTCAGTCTCTTTCCGTTTCGAACAAAACCGGCAGTTGTGTCGAAAAACTCCTATGACTTCAACTAGAATCCAATTGCAAAATACATCTAGACATAATGAAACCTGTTGATTTTGATGATTTTTGATGACTATCTTATAGATCTGTAGTCAGAATAGTCGATTAGGATTTATCGCTCTAATGTCTTAAACTTTTCATTTTTTCCTAATCACTACAATCATTGCACCTATCGACTACTGCTCTAGCAACCGCAATCGTTTCCCTAAGAGAGGAGGAGCTCTCTTGCTTCTTTCTATCTATTTCTCATTTACAGTGTCATTCTATTCATTTTTCCAGTTGAAAATGTAGAAAAAAAACTCGTTTTTCAGTAAGAAAGTCATCAAATATGTGTAACAGTTTTGCAATGATGTACTGGCAAAAATCCGGTTTCGACCGGTTGGATTTGACTTCTCGTCCGGTCCGGCCGGATCGGAACCGGATTGCCGGACCGGTTCCAACTCTGGATTATAGTGTAGATTCAGTACGAATAAACGATTCTTTGACAGTGTTACAAGAAAAATCCACATTGATCGAAACTAAATACATCGACACATCTAATTAATCTAGGACGTCGCTTTCATTATATCCATTGACCAGAAGAATTACAACAAGGTATTGTAATTTATACTACTCGAACCACAATAGATTTTGATTGGTCGCACTGAGAGATAGATAGATCTTTCAGTAGCTTTAGAATTCATTATCTATGATGAACAAATTTTGTTCAAAATCTCCGCTTTATACGGCTTCCAGGAAACCAATTTCCATGTGACATATGGGCTACCCAATAGGACTCAGAGATGTCCACCGCGATTGAAAATCTGCCGCTGTCGCGATAGTATTTTTTAAAAATCTTTGAATTTTCAAGGCTGTGACCGGTTTAAGGGGAAAACTAATCAAGAGCTTTTAGTTCTAAAAGTTTTAACTCTCTAACTATGACTAACGATAAAATATATCGATTGAACTAAAATACATAAAAAGAAATTGTTTTTCGTTTTTCTCAAAAATCAATTTTTTTTTCTTTATTAAATCATATTAAATAATTGTATAAGAAAAAAAAAATCAGTGTTTATATTAAAAATTGTAAATTATTTTTAAGCATTAACAGTAAAAAGTGTAACATGAATTAATTGAAGATGATTATCTTGAACAAATTTTTCTAATGTAAATTTTCGACGTTTAGGAATATCATCAAATATTTTATCTTCTTTTATTTTATTATTTGATTGATAAAGTAAAAATATATATCGATGTTTACCAGTACCAGATCGTGGTCCTGGACCCATATATTCACCTTAAATAAAATTTAAATTATTTTTTAAAATAATAATAATAGAAAATTTTTTTTTACAAATATTTTCTCCATCATTTCCATTATTATCTTTAAAATTAGTTAATATCCAATGAATAAATGGACCAGTTATTGGTTGATCAGAAGATGGTGCATCGGGATCAATCATAACCTTTAAATTAAAATATAAATAAAAAAACAAAAAAAAAGGTAATCATAACAAACTAATGTTCTATATGTATTATCTTGAAATTGTTTATTAATATTAATAAATGGTTGATGTTGTGTTTGCTCTTTTGTTAAATAATTTGAACCATTAATTAATTCATTATTATAATTTATTTCTAATATATTATTATTAGATTTTATTTCATTTAATTGATTTATTAAATATTCAACATCAGAACTAATATCATTCGACATTTTATTTATCTTCTCGGTTAAAATAATATGAAAAACTAAAAAATATGCGTGTGTGTGTGTGTGTGTAAATATTTAATAATACTGATGAAGATAGTCTTATCATATAATGATATTTATTTAGAACAATCTAAAAATGAATATTTTTTTTTTTTTTTTCTTTTATATTTTAAAATTTGTAAAGAAAAAAAAAAATTAAATTCCATTAGGAAAATATTTCATTTTTTTTTTGTCCTTCTCTCTTTCAATAGAATTTTGATTTCTAAAAACAAATAAATCATTTTTTTTCTTTAAAGTTAAATATGGGTTCATCAAATAGTCGTAGAGCAGTTGTTCAATTTCAAGGTAATTATATGTACATTAAGAATTCTTTATTTAAATAAATTAATTTAGATACAAATAAATCCTATAGTAGAGAAAATCTTCATGATGAAGAAGAAAAAATAAAAATTTTATCAAAATATAAATTAATTTGGTTAGATAATAATATAAATTCTATAGAAAATATTCAAAAAGAAATTTATTTAAAATATTTAATAGAAGATTTATTTGTTTTTCAAAATATTTTAAATGCACAAGAAAAATTAAAAGAATTTAAATATGAAAAAATATTTCTTATTATTAATACGGATAATTATCAATTTTATGAATTTATTTTAAATATTCATCGAATAAATCAAATAGCAGCTATTTATTTATATTCAAAATATTTTCAATATTATCGACAATTATTAAGACCAATTGAAAAAGTTTGTTTTTGTATTTTTATTAAATATACAAAAATAATATTTTATTTAAGGTTAGATATATTTCAAATAATTTTGATATGATTTTAAAAAAATTGGAAAAAGATTTAATTTCATATGAAAATTTAGAATCTATTAAATTTCTTTCAAATATATTTTATCCATCTGATAGATTATTAAGAAATCAATATTATTTTGTTGAAAATTTATCTAATTTATGTAATACACAAATAAATAATGATAGAAAAAAAATTCTTTTTCAAACTTATAAAGATTATTATAAAAGTCATCAAAATTTAATAAATAAATTTGAAGAAAATTTTCAAATATCAACATCGATTTATTGGTATACTTCTCAACGATTAATATATAATTTATTTAATTATATTTGTCAAATAAATGATTTAAATTCATTATGGAAATATGAATATTTAATAAAATGTTTATTTATTCAATTAAAATCTGAACATGAATTATTTCGAAAAAATTTAAATCATAAATCAATAATTTATGTTTATAAAGCTCAATTAATGACAATATTAGAATTTAAACGTTTAAAAATGCAAATTGGAAAAAATATTTTAATTCATAATTTTCTATTAGCTAATTATGATAAAGATAATATTATTTATTATATAAATCAATGTCAACCATCATCAAATGAAATTTGTTTTATTTTTAAAATTCTTATTAATACACAATTTAAAAATACTCAACCATATACAACTATTCATATTAAGAATCAAAAACAATTATTAATTATGTTATTAGCTCTTTTTTATGTTCAAGATGTTATTAATAATCCACATGATAATATTCCTATTGTTATACTTCAATTAATAGATAATCAACAACAATTTATTAAACATTTTACAAGACCAAGATATGAATATTTATCATAGAACAATTTTTTATAATAAGAAATTTAGATTTAAAATTATTTATGTTTATTCTTATTATCCGTGATATACATACACAATATCTAGTATTTGTTTTTTCTTCAGAAGTGAAAGATAAAAACGAAATAAATCAGAATATATTATCATCCGGATTATTCTTCATTAAAATCATTTCCAGCATGAGTGTTAAATGAGACTTTTATTTGATTCAGATATAGATTTGATGATGAATAGTTGTAACGGAGTTTAGTCTTACGGAGAATAAAAAGAAAGAGAGAGAGAGAGATCTATGCAATATCCTAAAACTAAACGTTTTCCGGTGTGTTTCGAAAGGTTCAATATTTATGTTTTATCATGGAAAAGTATACCCAAAGAAATGTTAACTTTTTTATGCATTGTCTAATGTTCCTTCTTACAAACAAGTACATAGTAAAATCACATCTATTATCCTTTGAAAAGTTCTTTTGAAAAGCGCGCAAGGTTTCTTACGAGATTTCACTAAAGACATTATACGTATATTTTTAGAGTCACCAACTAGTCGTTCGTCGGTGTTTCTTCCGGGCATTACTTATGACTATAAGATTTAATTTTATTATTAGAATCAATTTATGATGTCACTTTTGATGAAAATAATTCGATTGATTATGAACTTATACGTCATAGTGCACGAATATTTGAATTATTTAAAAACGTAAATAGAAAGTTAACGTGGAAAATGATTAAAGAATTTTATTAGAAAGAATGAGATTTCTACAAAAGTCAATTAATTGATTTTGGTCAAAAGCAAGCGGGAAAATAAAGTTCTATCGAATTATTTATTTAAATCGAT
This sequence comes from Macrotrachela quadricornifera, assembly GCA_022393335.1. Classification (NCBI taxonomy): domain Eukaryota; kingdom Metazoa; phylum Rotifera; class Eurotatoria; order Philodinida; family Philodinidae; genus Macrotrachela; species Macrotrachela quadricornifera. The sequence goes on along the minus strand of JAJEKB010021601.1, from coordinate 1,939,488 downwards.
GTTGACATTAATAAGTTTAATCAATATTCGAATTCTATACCTTCAATAACTCTTCGTAGAATTGTTTTATATAACATTACAAATTTTAAATATTAATCTAGGCGACACCATTTTCCGATTGGGGTGAATACATAAACATACTGACAAAATTTAGAAACAAGCGTACTTGTGAAACTACAAACTTATTTTCATTCCAGTGTTATCGATATAATCGTTGCTGTTTTCTGATTGGTTATGATAGACAGATAGATAAACTTGAAGCATTTTAGCTATTGTATTTTAACACCCTACAATCCTTTCTTTCAGAAAAAAGAATTCGAAGATATATGATGATCATATATAAAAATTATGTTTTGAATAAAATAATCGATTAGTGAGTATAATATACCCAATAGGTGATTGAGTAAGGCTAGAAGAAAAATGATAATGAATAAATAACAAAGTGCGTCTTTCCTATTCCTTCAAATCAATACAAAAGTATAAATATATACCAATATTCAGCCACATAAATCTTCTTTAATATTTTGAAATCTAGATATTAAAAAGAATCATTCATGCAGATGCTTGTCTACGATAAAAAAAAAGGTCTGATTAATAGTATGACGAATGTTGCGCATCTATTTCAGTCAAGTTAGAACTTTAAAACAACAGTAGATTAATAACAATAAATAATAAATAAAAGCTGAGTTATTCTTTATCCATAGAATCGTTCGAATTCATTTTTAGAAATTATTTTTCGTTCAAATAAAAGTTTATCTGAAAAAAACCTAAGTAAAATATGAATGATTTCGAATATTTCTAATGTCTATCGTAATCTATAAAGTATCACATGAATATATCTATATCAGAGAGCGAAAACGAAACCAATACGAATTAACCTTTTCAATTTCGATATATTCTTTTATTCTACACAAACATGAAGAAAAATAGTTTAATCTCTCTCTCTCTCTCTCTTGTCATAATCAACTTCATTTACATTTTGACATCATCATTCCTCTATAGAAAAACTATCTATTCTAAAAAAAATGAAAAATATTTCGTTTGAATTCTGTTTATTTTCTAAAAGTGAACAAAAATTTTTTACAAATAATTTTTTATTATTTCATTTATTTATTTAATCAATATTTGAAAACTGATAATCAAAAAAAAAAAAAGAAAAATTTGAATAATAGTTAAATTTCAACTAAATAAAACTAATAATCAATTAAATAATAATATAATTAACCACGATGAATTTTTAAATTACTATGATCTCTAGCAGCTACACCTAAAAAATATAATGTATCAGGATATTTGTTTGATAAAATTTGTAAATCATATTTATTTCTCCAAAATAATGAACTAACACGTTTTCGAAATTTTGCTAAAATATTTTTTGATGATTCTTCAACAAATACTGTATTTAATGAAGCAGCTGTTCCTTCCATTATTATTTTATTTCCATCAAATACAATAGTAAATTTATTTCCAACTATTTTATAATTTTGATCAATTGTTCCATTAGTCCATCGATTTTTTTCAATATCAAGAATAGTAATTGGTGCTTTGTACATAGCTGCTGTTACTTTAGCTTTTAATCTTGCAAGAAGTTTTTTTGATGGAAGACTTGTTACACGAACATCATGAGTTACACCAAATTTTGATTCCATACGATACTGACGTTTTTTTCCTGTACTATCATAAACTGTAAATTCACCTCCTTTAAGACCACTAATAAAATCTTTTTTAATAAGATATGTACGATTTACTCCTAATGAATTAACATAAATCACCAAATGAGTTAATAATAATATAAATGATATTAATCGAATACTTGACATTGCCAATATGTATCTTTTTGTTAAATAATCAAATATTTTACTTAATCGGGTTTTTTTTATATATGATTGTTAATCGAATTAATAGTTTACATATATATACATCATTTCTTATCTGAACTACAAAAGAAAAGGAAAAAAAAATCAACTAGATATAATATCATATTTCATTTAATCGAACTTATTCATCGTTAGACAAAAAAAAAAAGAAAACCTTGAGATTATCTTTTTTCATTAAACATTCATCACAGATACATATTGTTTATCTTTTATAAATGTATTTAGTTTTAACTCATTTTAGAATTTATTTATAGAATAAAATATAGAAGATAAATCTCGTTTTCACAGACGAATTTTATTTATAAAGAATTAATTTTAATAATAATCATTCAATATTTTAGTATTAGAATGTCTGGTATATTTGTCTTATTTTGATAAGAATCAGTTTTAAATTAAATTTCGCTGATGTTTTTGCTTTTATCCATTGTAGAATTTTTCCTTTATCATCAAATATTCTAATAAATATAAATGAATTTTGTTCAATCATATATACATAAAGTCTTTATTTATTAACTATATATTTTGTCCTTAAAAATAATCTCGATAAAGTACTGGAAGTTCGAATTATTTTTAATAAATCTAATTAAAATGAATGGATAGAGTAATTCCCACTGTTAAATGTCTACTATATATATATATTCAAATGATTCCTTATTAAATGAAAATTTAAATATGAGTAATTATTTTTTTAAAATCGAATAAAGAAATCTTTCACATCTTCTTATGAAAATATATTTTTATATAATTGCAACTCTCAGGTTATTATACTAATAAGGTGAAATAAACACTTTTATTATATTTTTTTTCTTTTCCTTTTAAATCGAGCTTATCCCATCGAATCTCGATAGGAAGTTGTCGGAATCCAATAAAATTTCATCATTTTTCCAAATGAGATTCAGTTGTTAGATCATCCTCTCTGGCCTATTTACAGCATAAAGAATATTTTTATAATTAGTGAAAAATTTATTTTAAAGTTGATTTTCGGTTTATGAATCAAAATTTAATTCGTTTGTAAAGATATTCTATTTGATCGAATAGAAAATATTTTCATAAATAATTGTTTTGTTTGTTGACGATAAGTTGATGATGATATATAATAGATAAAAAATGAAAAACAAGGTGTAAAATAATAAAAAATACTAGCAATATTAAGTATAACAGATTCAATTGATAAACGATATGAACTTTTAACTTCTAATGAAGTTATTGATAAATAAAATAATATAAAACCATATGGAATTGTTTGAATTATTATAAATATTGTTTGAAAAAAAATCATTGATGTTAAATTTCTTTGAACTCTTTCACGACGATGATTTATTCTTAATAAATTTATATTTTTATATATTAATATTCCAATTATAATTATAAATATAATTGGAATAATTCCAGCAATTATTGGTTGATGTACATATGAAAAATATCTATTAAAATATATATTTGAATAAACATTACAAATTGTTGTTCCATTAACATTTTTAACATGTTCAGCTAATACATAAAATGGTATCATATAAATAAACCAATATATTATTATTATTATTGTTACAAATTTTGTTCGATTTAATTGACTTAAACGACGCCATTTTTCTTTTTGAGATGATACAAATAATTGATCACACCAAGCATAACAAATACATGTTAATGATATTAATGAACACGATTGTCCAAGATAAGTACGAATTTTACACCAAATTAAATTTGTATTTGCTGGATCAATATTAAATCCAACAGCAAGTATACGTGTTAATAAACCTCCGATTACAAATATAATATAAAAACATGATGAAATAAATAATAAAAATGTTGAAGAATTTTCAATATCACTTCGATAAAATATAATCATATTAAATATATTTCCAAATATTCCACATAGAAAAAAACTAAATCCACCATAAATTACAAATGGAATTGTTATTATTGTATGAAGAGACATTTTCTTTTTTTAATACAAAATTATTTACTTTACGAACATTATATAAATAATATTCGTAAAAGAAAAATTTCTGTGTTACTATTTTATAATTAAATTAATTAAAAATAATGTTAAGAAGTACAAAATAATAAAAAAATACTTTTCTTAACAATAAATAATTATTTCCGAGTTATGTTCTACTCTCATTAAAATATTTCAGTACTTTATTTTGAATAGTTTCTATCAATTAGAATAAAACAGTTCGTGACATTCATCTATTATAATATTTATCATTGAAATTCATGCACTCAAATATACTAACTATTATTATTAGATTAAATTAGTTTTTTTTTTTATATACAATCAATCTTCATTCTTTTCTTTCTATATTAAAGATTAATATTAAAATTTATTTTCTAAATTATTAGTAGTTGGATCAATATAAAGATTATCGACTTTTTTTTTCCTTAGGATTTAAACTTTGACGTATGAATTAAAGAACTTTATCCTAATCAAAATTTTATAAGAAGTATTTCAGATTATACACGTAACTTCAACGATTGGAAATGAAGAATGTACCTTTTTAAAAACTCATTTTTATATAGTCTTATAGATTATAATCTAAAGCGTATAAAAACATTAGTTTATTAAGACTATACATCTATTTTTTATCTAAAATATAGAGTTTATGTGTAAAGAAGATTTTGCATTAAATATATATAAATAGGCAAAATATAGACATTTATAATACAAATAAAAATTCAATATGAAGACATAAACTATTGATATACTTTCGGAATCTTCTTGATATATGCTTGAATAATATATAATGATAAATTATCTAAATTGCTTCGACAACAACATTTTCTAGTTCATCTTGTGATTTTGAATTTTTGTTTGATAATGTTTTAGATTAGTTCAATACTAGCAAAGTCAAAAATACAATCTGATCATTTACATAGTTCAATATTATGTTAATGACATCATTGTTTGAATTGAGCACTTAGTGTGTCATTTAATTCCACCAGAAACATATAAAAATCCATTCAATATTGATACATTTCTTGGTAAAGCTTCATTAACTATCTCACAATATAAATCAGTATTTAACTAATTATTAAACTGACGCAAAAACACAATTATTCAATCAAATGCGCTCGAGTTGTTGGCGTGTGCAACAAAAGAAAATTAAATTTAACTTCAACTGATTCAACATCTTCAACACTACCAACTAAAAAGCTTAAGTTAACAATAGAAAATGAAGAAATAATCGATAAAAATGATGATGATGGACAGATTTAAACGTATCTTTCAATGTTTGTTTGTCTTTTTTCTGTTATTTATTTAAACATTAAGATACTTTTTCAAATAAAATATCTAAATGAACGAGAAGTTTTGAGATCGAAAACATAAAGAAATTCGGGACATTCGCTTTTTATAAATTGCCCTGCAGACCACTAGTCGGAACTGTCCAAATCGAAAGAAAATAGAAGAGAAGTGATGCGTAATGGCCGAAGAATCTATTATGAACTTCATATATGAGGATTGTATTTGCTGATAGTTACATTTTTGATGAAAAGATTGGCTATTTATTGGATACAAAAAAATCGATTGATGAAACAACGCAAAACAAGAAAGAAATTTTCCGGTAATGTATTAAGGATATAGACGTATATAAAGAAAAAATTAAAAAAAGATTAGTGTTTTCTCTACAAAATCAGTCAATAAATCGGCGCTAGAACAGAGTGTCGCAAGACAAATCGTCGCGGACAAAATTTTGCATGGGCAAATCGTCGCAAGACAATTCGTTGCAGGATAAAACGTCGCGAACAAATCGCCACAGACATTTCGTCGTGGACAAAACGTCGCATGGACAAATCGTTGCACGGACAAATAGTCGCAAGAACAAAACGGTCCACGTTCGGGTTCGGGTTCGGGTGCTATCCAACCGATTTCGATAGTGTTGAGTATTTATGTAGCTGTCTTAGAGATTTTTGAAGCATATAAAGGTCATATGAAGCATCGAACGATTCGGTCAGGTTCGACTTCGGGTTCGGTTACTTTTGAACATTGTAAAAATTTTTCTAGGATGCCTATGGATCTTTAGTTTCTGGTTTACTATTTTCATTGTTTGTAGGCCTTTCATAATCAACCATGAAACCATTTCTTTTGGCTTGCTATTATCTCTTTTATAAAGTGATTCAAAAATGACTGAACTCGGTACCGAGCCCGAACCCGAACCTTCGGGTTCGATGCAAGCCTACACCGTCGACTTCAGTTCTTTCAAGTTATGTTGTGGCAGGAAACAAATGAATTTTTTGTTCATTTATACTTTATTTCAGAAAAGCATTTTCTGAAAAATAACAATGTAGCGTTATGAAATATTCTATATTATAATTGCAGCGATTTGTCCATGTAACGATTTGTCCTTGCGACTGTTTGTCCGTGCAACGATTTGTCCGCGACGATTTGTCTTGCGACATTCTGTCCGGTCACCATGACGACATATAGATTTATCTTCGATTAAAAAGTCATGTTTAGTTCATCTAATCTATACAAGCCTCGCAATCGTAAGTACATATGTTCGAATCTTCTGTTCTGCAAAAATATTTGATAAGTATCGAGAGCTCGAAAAACATCCAATAGATATCGATGGCTTGGAAAAAATTAGATACAGAAAGAAAAAGTTTTTGAAAATTTATAAAAATTTCGAGTGCTCGGAATAGCGACCATTCGAAACCCCGCGAACTTGACCCATGGAAACCACTAAAATTCATCAAAGATGGGTACGTCGAGGCCATCGAATTTGTAGATCAACCTTTCGGAGTGCCACTTTCCGATAGCAGGATGGGTTTGCCACGGGTGAACAATTTTCAATTTTATCAGCCTATCAGAAGCCTCAGATCGGCATATCGAAATACTCATCGAGTGGCAGCTTGGGCAGTTTTAGTGACACTTCACTATTCTTAAGTAGACTTAAGCAATCATAGTTATTTTTGAGTTCAGCTCAGTTACTTTAACTTGACCTTTTATGCTGAGCAAACACATACAAAAATTACTTTTTTAACATATGACATGTATCATAACGTGTACAACGTATTTTCAAACATATCCATATGTATACTCCTTCACAGCCTCAATAATAAAGAATATTTTCTTCGTTTGAAGATTTATAGAAATAAACAAGACATCAATCGTTGAACTGAACTGAAGTAGTTGCAATAGATGCTTATATAAACAAGTTTACATAGATAAATATTTCTTCACATTTTGATATTAAAATTCTTTTCAACATTTCCTTTCCATTGATTTTTTTACTTGTTTAGGATGATTTTTCTAAAAGCTTTTTATTTTCTATTAAAATAAAAGTATTTTAGTTTTCATGATATATTACAATCTATAAGATCTGTCTCATCATCGAGTTTTCTTTTTATTTCACCTGCTATAGAAAAAGAAAGCTGTTTGTTAATACATATAAGCAAGGGGGAAAAAGCGGATCCTGGATCCTTGGATCCTCATGGATCCTTGGATCCTGACGGATCCTCATGGATCCTTGGATCCTGACGAATCCTCTTGGATCCTTGGATCCTGCTGGATCCTACGATAAAATGAAT
>JAJEKB010021601.1:1870851-1927082 GCA_022393335.1 Macrotrachela quadricornifera | reverse complement strand
ATAAAATAGGATTTTGTGAACCCAATATCTTTACAACGGTAAGCTTTATAAGGTAAAGTAATGTCTCTATTTTTAGATGACACTTATGAATATCATACTCTGTATTTAACTCAAAATCAAATTTTTCATCAAAAAAGAGGGAGGTGTACCCTTAAGTTCAAATTAATCCATAAGATTTCATTTAATAACTGACTATAGGAAATATAATACACTCTGCTTAAAGGTAAACTGTCTTCGACGGTACTCAATCTCAATTGTCATGGAGAACAAAATCTGAAGAACTTCACTGCAAATAGTTTTGAAAATGTTAAATTTCCAACTTTTCAATGATTTCTTTTTATAAAATATCCTTGAATACAATGATAATTCAAAATGATAATATATGTTACACAATGTATATCTGAATTAAGCTGATGAGTCGAGTTGAATTCTTTTGTAGATTTAGACATCATTAAACTACAAGAACCGAAATATTTTCGACAAACAATCGACTCTGTAAACATTCTCTGATTTTGGTTAATGAAGCAAGAGCTCATTGTTTGTATAAGCTACGTGTTTTACGTGTCGAAAACGAAAGACGATAGAAAATTACAGTTACTCAACATCAATAGAAGGTACTTTCAAAAGATCATTCAGAGGTGATATTTTTGTTCAACGTAATTATCACTAAGGTTCGAAATTGAGTAAGAAACAGAGAAACATGTTTCAACAGAAGATGAACGACATTCTAATTATCATAGAATTTATATTTTCGGTAAAATTTTGGATTGCAATTTGTAATTAGTTTTCCTAAAATTTCACTATCAAAGGTTAAAACTCCCATGTTGTACTCATCATTTAACAAGAATAATCGATGTAGACGAGTCTTTCTATGCGTTTTCTAGTATGATATTATCTTGTCTAGTTAGTTTTACAATAGATGCGAATCATCAATGATTGTATGCAAGTAAAAATTAGAAGTGTCTACTAAGCTTCCTTTCAGTCAAACGTATATTCACAACATAAAACAGTTGCATCTAACTATTCGTACATTTCTATCGTATAGCTTGCGATCCATGATAATTAGAATGAATTTATAACTAATTCAGAGTCATCAAAAACAAAACAGACTCATCATCATGAAGATAACAGTTGGCGAACCTCAAGTCAAAAATGTGTGATCATTGTACATATCTGCTTGAATTTAGTTATACAACGATAGTGTATCAATAGTGGCACTAGTTTCTGTTTCTATTTTATATTGATTATGAACTTTTTCATCTCTTGATATCGAAGACTTTTTTAAGATGTACGTTGCACTATTTTAATTCGTAGTCATGAGATGCCTGCTTACATACAAACAATATATATTTTATATACTTGAAATTAACAAATTTTCTAATTTCTCATAGTTTTGGATGGTAACCGTTTTGCACAAGTTCATATCTGAGAATATCTCTCTGAATTGTAACGAAAAAGAATTGGATTCATTGGGTGAATTTTCTTTCCGGCCTGCTTTGTTTCAAAATGAGTATAAGAATGAACCTGTCTCAAACGGTAGATTTGAAGAATATATTTGAAGTTTTGATTAATTGAGAAAAAAATAATATAATGCTTTTTTTGTCTGTCGAACGTTTATTCTGTTTCTGTAGTAAGAGAGAGAACAAGACACAAATAAGTGTAACTTAATGTCTGGTTTCAGTTTTCAGATGTCTAGGAAAAAAGATTCGAAATATGGATTCATGCAAAATCAATTGTTTTATCCTTATAAAAAGTATTTACCACACTTTAACATATTGATTTATTGATTACTTTTTTCTATGTTTGTTTCTAACAAAGAGTAAATGCGTCTATCGATCCTACTAAAATGCATGAATAAAGAAGTCTTTTATGTTTAGATCTTCTTGTTGCTGAAAGAATCAAGTTTTCGCCTATAAACATTCTTGACACTCAGCTATCGAATGATGTAAAAACATTTGAGACTGTTTTTGCATTTTAATGTATTACGGTGTAATCTATAACTATACAATGAATTACATTGATCATTGCTTGAACAGAATATTATTTTCGTATGTGCTCTATAATAAACGAGTATATCACAGGAGAAAAACATATCTGTCCAATCCTGTCTTCGATTATATAACTATATACATTAGGCACATGTCCCTTCTAGTGAGTACATGTTGAAAATGTAGGATTAACGACGACAGCCTACTCAGTGTTCTTCGATGATGCTTCAACTCTTGTTTTATTGAGGATAAGACTCAACATCCAAAGATATGAATTAGATTCAGTTGAAATTGTATCTGTACCATTGCATATGATAGTATCTTGATAGATAACCCTTTTCTAAGCACCCGAAATTTTTTATTTCAAATCTCCACAACTGACAGATAAAAAAACGATCGTTAAGAGAAATCATTTTACACATAAATGATGAAAATTGACAAGAGAGTATTTTAATGGAATGAAAAACTAAAAGATCAAACGTATTTATTTAGATTCATTGTGGTAATTCTTATGATACGGTATCATGTACGAAGTTGACTTCGATCTTCAAATATCAAATTTGCGTGAAGAAGCATATCTCAGTGTTGAAAACGTCGGTCGCGTACAAGTTCCACGTGTTGTCATCTTAGATGGCGTTCGTCAATTATTGATCAATAGGTTAATGCGTGATCATCTACATCTCAATGTTGATATCAATCATATGTCGTTGTGCCACATTGGGCCGGGCAATTCAAATTTCGTACCCAATCCTGATCTTTATGAATCATTACAAGATGTCGTTCTACGTCAATATCAAGATGGTCAATGGCAAGGCTACTACTATGTCACGCCAATATCCATACCAGATCTTCCATGGAATATTGTACTTGGATCTAATCATTTTCATCGACTTGGCGTAGAGTGGAATAGTGAGATAAAACAGTTAGTACCATTGACAATCCAACGTCCTAGTTTTCGTCGGCTTGTCTTTTCATCTACACACGAAAGGATAGAAACTCAAGACTTTCTTCGACAATTACTATAAACAAAAGATTATTTCTGGTCTTATCGGTTCATTCTTCTTGTATAATTGACTTAGTTTATGATTTCTCATTTTGATACTATATATTATCATGTTTTTTTTCTGTACTATTGTGAAATATACAGATACATACTCTCAACAACTATTTGTCTATAGTTCATGTCTAACGCTTACAACATAGACTATTTTATAAATATTTCACCAGAAATAAATTCTGTAATTACGAAATTCTCTTTATAAGGTACACTTTGAAATATGTGATAATAGCTAAAGTGAAAAATCTCTCGATTTGTGACAATGGTTTCGAAAGAACAAGATAACATATGTTAACATGCTGTAATTTATCGCACTAACGATGCATAGTGCTCTAGAAGACATAAATCTACTAAAAATCAACGTATATGTATAAAAATTCATTGCTATATACAGCAACGCAGATAAAACGATTATTTTGATATTCGTAAATCGTCGAAAAGAATAAAAATTTTGACGAACAAGATTGACTTTTAAATATAGAAAGAAAACAAATCATGATCAATATGCCAAATTACTGCATATTAACATATGTTATTTTTTGCTTTCTTCTAAAAAAATGGTTAAATTTAATCATCTTAACACATACGCAAAATCGACTAAGTTATTTTTATCCCTATATCTTTTTGATTAATAAGATACAGCTGTAGCCAAAAAAACTTGGGCGAAAATGTTTTTCTTAAAATCTAAAAGACTTAAAAAAATCTTTTATTTTGAGAAAAAAAAATTTGTCCAAGCTTTTTTGACTACAGCTGTATTTTGTCATTTCGTAGTACTTCTGTTTTATCATTAAAAAAATGATGTCGCTAACTCAAAAATTCCTGTGGAGCACTTCCTGACTTTGCATTCTTAAGAGAGGGTCCACCAGAAAACCGACCAACATAAGGGAAAGGTGCTGTAAAAAAAATTTAGATTGTGAATTTGACTTTCTCATTCAAAAGCCCATAAAAAGTTACTATGAAATCCAAAATATCAGCTCATTCTGATAAACCTATAAAAAAATAGCTGAGACCACATGTTTCCAACTTCTTGAAAAAGTTGATTTCTTCAATTGAAGTCGTATTTTGCGATTTTCTCCGCCATGTTTCGTCCGATTGAGGCGCGGAACGTCTCAAATGATAGAGAATTTTTTTCTCTACAAAATAGACCATTTGTAATATTTTTTTTAAAGCATTTTTTTATGAAAAAGTTTTAAAAAACAGTAAAATTTGAAAGAAAAAAGTGTGCAGTTTTGGTAGTGAAATTTCATTTCTGAATAGGAACGTGGTACTAAATCATGAGATCCCAGACTAAATTTTTGATATGTTGCAGCCCTGCTCGCGGCGCATCTTTTGGTGTATTTTGTTTTTAAAAAATAGTTCGTCCCGCTTATAAAACTTTTCGTTATAAAAATTCGAATATAGCATTATTTTCCTCTTCTAACATGAAATTACTGAGTTATCTCATAAATGAATAGAATTATAATTATTATGATAGTTTCAAGTTTTATAATCAAAAAGACAACATGAAAACTGATGATTTGTAACACATTTGATGGACCATTGAATGGATCAGTGTTGGGTACTTCTCGATAAATAATTGAAGAAATCCTGGAAACAAGCTTTACCATTCTCTTGTTATATTTCATGTCAATTAAAATGACGTTATATTAACTCTGTAGCTTTTCAGGTCACTTTGTATAAAGTATCCTTTTTATTCTTTTTTGTGATTTTACGTGAGTGTTACATAGATGGTTGTCGTGTATTCTCCCAAAAATGGTCAGAAATATTTTATTTTTTAAATTTATATTCTTTCTAGTTCCTTCTTTCATCCTACTCTTCCTTGACAATTTGTTGCATAGCTTATATTCTTTTTTTCGGAGTTTATCAGCAATATGAATGGGTAAGTATATAAAAGGACTTGAACACAATGAGAATGAATAATATGAAAAAGAAGAAACTATATGATCGAAATCAATGAAACAAAAATGGTAAAAGAATATACGATTGGCTGATATAATATGTAGTTGACGGTAATAAGTAACGCACAAAATGGTATGAAACCAAAAGGATACACCCATACCCTTTTGGATTCTATTCATCCATTCATTCCTCTATCTCAGACTTGGGATGAGTATTATGTGGAATCACAAAAAGAATGAGTGATAAGAAACGATAGAAATTACGACTGCTATTGTTAACACGTGCATCAGAAATAAAAGAAGAAACAAATATTTTTAAAAATGTGGATCTGATAATGTACGCATAAATATACATGAGCTCCCATCTATTTAGATCGAAAGTCTATAGACATGAGAGTCTTGAGAAAAATAAAAAGAGATAATGAGAATACATATTGAAAGAAGAGAACACACACATATATATGTGCATATGTGTCGGTGTACAGAAAGGGAAAATTTCAATACAATATTCAAATGGAAAAAGAATAGTCCCAATTGATATATATACGTATGAAAAAACGAAAGCGTTACACAACAAGAGGAAAAACCCATTAGAAATTTCAAATTAAATCCAGCATAGACCATTGTTCTATGGATTTAGAAACCTCCAGCACAAAATATCTCATCTTTTTTCTCTTCATCTGCCCATTCTAGTATTACTATGCATTGCTGCTTGTGTTTTATCGCTTGCTCTTCCTATGATACTGTGCGATATTCGTCGAAAGCCTAGTATGGAGTAATAAATGTATGTATAGAATCTTAGAATATATTGCATTTTAGTTTAAGATAATTTATTTCATTTAAAGAGAACATGTAGAAAAATACTTGAATATGTAGGAGATGTAACATCAAACATGTTGGAATATCTTACAAGGTCGTGATTTAAAAATCGCAAAGAAGACAAAATAAAGCAAAAACGACGAAGTTGAATTATTCTCTATGCTTTCGATATTCTTCGCTTATATCTCAATTTTCTCTCTCGAGAATGATACAGTTATGATACTGATAAAAAAATATTATAGAAAAATGTTTTTCAACTCACTTGATGAACAAGATATAGGATGAGCTAGTAATTCTGAGTATACACGCATCAACCAAACGAGAAAAGTCTTCTCTGTATTTGTCATAGAACATCTCATTCTCCCAAAAAATGTGGCTATACACATGTTACCCATTCCGAAAAAAGTAGTAACAAATGATACATGAATCATACCAGGATAGATGCCAAATGATCTCCTGTTGCGGACTGAATAAAAGTCATTTGATAAATTGTGATACTTCAGCATGGGTAACCCAATAATCTAAAATGTCATCCGGCAGTTTGAACTGTCAACAAAAAAAAAAGAAGACCATTACTTGTGTTCAAAAACTCTGTTAGTCAAATATAGCAAACTCGTTGTTTTTATCTAAAGTCAGACATCAATTGGCAAATGCATAGCAGAAAGGCTAGGACTAGTAGCTTCTAAATGGCATTCTTCTAATATGTCAATGTAAAACTATTATTTTGAACGACGCTTTTATCTTTTTATTTCAGAATTGTATACACCGCTTCTACTATTCTTAAAAATATTCGTCCTTCATTATTTTTGACATACGTGTAAGCTCATGCAAACACTAAATTTACACCCCAAAAGACATAGTAGCCAAACGCAATAAGTAGTAGTACAACTTGATTCCAGGATTTCTTCAATTATTTATCGAGAAGTACCCAACACTGATCCATTCAATGGTCCATCAAATGTGTTACAAATCATCAGTTTTCATGTTGTCTTTTTGATTATAAAACTTGAAACTATCATAATAATTATAATTCTATTCATTTATGAGATAACTCAGTAATTTCATGTTAGAAGAGGAAAATAATGCTATATTCGAATTTTTATAACGAAAAGTTTTATAAGCGGGACGAACGATTTTTTAAAAACAAAATACACCAAAAGATGCGCCGCGAGCAGGGCTACAACATATCAAAAAATTTAGTCTGGGATCTCATGATTTAGTACCACATTCCTATTCAGAAATAAAATTTCGCTACCAAAACTGCACACTTTTTTCTTTCAAATTTTACTGTTTTTTAAAACTTTTTCATAAAAAAATGCTTTAAAAAAAATATTACAAATGGTCTGTTTTGTAGAGAAAAAAATTCTCTATCATTTGAGACGTTCCGCGCCTCAAACGAACGAAACATGGCGGAGAAAATCGCAAAATACGACTTCAATTGAAGAAATCAACTTTTTCAAGAAGTTGGAAACATGTGGTCTCAGCTATTTTTTTATAGGTTTATCAGAATGAGCTGATATTTTGGATTTCATAGTAACTTTTTATGGGCTTTTGAATGAGAAAGTCAAATTCAAAATCTAAATTTTTTCTACAGCCGACATGGTCGGTATTTTGATGGACTCGCTCTTAAATAAATTCATAGTTTTAAGATTTATTATCGATAAAATATATGTGTAACATATTGGATACCGTAATTATTTTGACGCATCCGATATACATATACATTTTATTTAATTGGAACCAACTTTTGTTTTAAAAATACTCTTATGGTCTACAAGGAAATGTATTTTCAAATTCTTCTATAGTTTTATACTTTGAATGAAGAAGTATTGAAAGTAAAAATCGGTTTGCATCTGCTGATGAAAGTACGAGAAAATTATCCTGTTCTCTGAGAAATAATTAAAAAATAATCGAAATAATATGATTTGGGCGCAAATTGCCATAGATACTCGAACATATTCTTTATATATTTTCTTGTTAATTATCTCTTTTTTTTTGTATCGAACGATGATAAAATTCTATTTAGAATAAGAATCGTCATGATATTCTTCACAAATATGTGTAATAAGACTTTTTATTTTTGTAAATATTATTTAAAGAGTGGCATTTAGTATAGTTTGCGAAAAGGCTTATGGATAGCTGAAAACTATTACAATATTGTTTTATTATTATTTATAGAAACTAGAAAAATATGGGTTATTTGCTGTATGTTTAATTGAACTTTTGTTTATTCTAAAATCATCTCGACATTCTTTATGAAGAAGTTTGATGAAATTTAGATGAATAAAATATATGTGAATAGATGATTCCAATCACGTAGTTAACTATTCTAGAGGAATCATTTTTGAATAAAATTGTGTCCGATACACAAGAATTAAACGCGTAAAAACGCGCTTCAACGCATCGATTTTGCGTTTCATGTTTACATGGGTAATTATTAAACCGACGCTAAACATAACTATTAAAAATACAATATCAAGAAATATTCAATATACCCAACGATAATTGAAGAGAATATGCAACAGCATTCAATTGAAAAAAAAATAGGAGTTGATCGATATTTAAAAGATAAAACGAAAATTGATAATAGTATGAATCTTTTACAGTATTGGTCTGCTAATAAATCGATATATCTCAAAACTACTGACTAAAACGCTTAAATTAATAATAGAAAATGAAGAAATAGTCGACGAAGATGATGATGAATAAATTTAAACGTATTTTTCAATGTTTATTTGTCTTTTTTTCTGTTATTTATTTAAATATTAAGATACTTCTTTCAAATAAAACATCTAAGTGAACGAGAAATTTTGAAATAGAAAATTAAAAAAAATTCGGGATATTCGCTTTCTATAAATTGTCTTGCAGACCACTAGTAGGAACTACTCAACTCTAAAGAAAACAGAAGGGAAACGATCTGTAATGATCAATAATCTGTTACGAACTTCATTTATGACGGTTGTTTTCCCCCCAATAGTTACATATTTAAAGAAAAAATCAAGAAAAAGATTAATTTTTGCCCTAGAGGATTGGTCAATAGATCAAAAATTTGATGAAATGTTCATGAAAGGTATAGGATAATTGAGGAACGTCTTTGAATACAAATGTCGGAGACTTCAGTTAGCCGGTTGAATGACGAAAACATCGTCGCTCAAGGGTATTAATAATTGACCATCGTTGGTTGTTTGGACCATATTAAGCAAGACTGTAATAACGTCTGCTGCTAAGTTGTTGCCACTTGAAGCCGTATTCAATGCTAGGAAAAACGAAGCTATAGCCCATTCAAGTTTGTCATTTCCCTTGACACCCGTTATATCAACTGTAATTTCAGTGGCATGACGATCGAATGGAATGTTCGCATCATGAAGCTCTCGGGCAATATCACTGGCCATGAGTACATGAAGTGAATAAGGTGTATAAATGCGTGCTGGCGTCCCCCATTTATCTCCGCCATGTACGATGATTAGTCGACCAGTTGTAGGTCGAAGTAGAGATTGAAGCTGTCGAAGGACATCACCACGAGATGATACATAGTATAGTGGATGTATCACTAATATAATATCGAAAGGACCATCATTGTTGTTTTTATCCATCGCATAAGATTCAACTTTTGTTCGATGAATATTCCACGCATCTATATAGGCTGAAGAAGAACGTAAATTCGTTTCGAGTTCGTCAGCCATTTCGGAGCTAGGCTCAACTGCCGTTAAGTGTGCTATCCGATAACGTTTCAATATTCCCAGCTCGACTTCTCCACTACCTGGTCCGATTAATAAAACACGAAGACCTTTTTGATCCGATGTTATTACCTTGGACAAACATTTTAATATACACTCATATGCGTTTTCACGGCCATGATATCGAGTAAGAATCAATCCATAAATATCCTTGTATTCTGCTGTTGTTAACTGTGGAAGAACGACAGGAACAGAAGCCATTTGGTGAAGAAATGCAATTCTAATCAGATAGAATAGAACAAGAATACAATCAGTGATTGGTGTAGTTTAATATTTTTGTCGTTTATTTTATACAAATAATCGCTCCGTCACGCTCAATGGTTTTTTCTTCACAATATCTATACCGTTAATCGAAAACATTACAAGATGCGAACAATAGAATTTATATGGAGCAAGAAACATATTCACCTTTTGATTACAGTAATATTAAAAATCATGTGGACTTTAGACTAAAAAAATGAAATCGTACTTTTCTTCAATCTAACTTAGTTAAAGAGGCCTTCATATGTACGCACTATTTAATAATAAAAAAATTGTCATTTCTTTTATTTTAGTTTGATAAAAAAACGTATGTTGAATTCAGTGCAAGATTTTAGCCAATGACAATGATAAAAGAAAAAAACAACACAAGATAAAACTTGTGTCACTTGTTTTATTGACGAAAGAGCAATTTTTTCGTATCTCTTCAAACTAAACATTGCAATTGTTTTTTCTACACATTCATATTATGACCTGCATCTCTATTTCTCCGATCCATATTAATTTATCACGAACTTTTTTCCTCTATTATTTGTATATATGTGATGGATTTTTCCTTGTTGCCATGTATGTATGTTGCATGAATTTTTCCCGCTTTTTATCGACCTGTATACTTAGAGCATACCAAAAGTAGTACCGTCATTATCTTATTTCTTTAATAAAAAGTCTCAATAGATTTTCTTTCTTTAATATAGTGATAGAGTATATACGTTGCTGTATCTTTCGACGCTATTTGATTGGTCTTCAACCAATATCCTAATAATAAAATTTCAGCACGAACTGGTTTTCTGCATAACTTCGTAAATGCATGAATTTGAAAAATAACCTATACCATAGGATGCAGCGTGAAAAGCTCTATAATATTGAAAGAACAGTTTATTGTAAAACACAATCTCGAAGAGAGTGTTGAAGTGTTTAGAGGTAGAAAATTGGACCTCCCCCCTGCAGATGTCACAGATATCTTAGCAAGACCTTTTCACAGACCATGACTGACATGGATCAAAGGTCACTGCATGAGTACAAGTCATTAATGACCGTAACGAATAGCCCAAGATAGCGTCACGGATCGTGACTGACAGGCTAGAGTAATGTCACAGACTATGACCGACAGACAAAAAACTATCAAAGTATTTATTTATTAAATACTTTGATAGAAAGGTACAAATTTGATTGAATTCTCTTCATTGTATCATCTGAAAAAATATCTTTGTACATTTAATATATAACATAGCAGTAAACTTGTTATTAGAGTGAAAACATAGTAAGAACGATGATTAAAGCATGTCTTATATGTGACTTGTGAATCATTTTAAATTCAGATCATGATGTGATTTACCATAGATACATACTTCTCGAACATAATTGTGGTCCTTCGATCAAAATCCACACAATGTAATATCTTTAATTCAGAGATTATCTTCAAATTGACTTCTTTTTAAATCATTGTTTTTATTACTATCTTGTATATATCCTATGCGATTTAACAGACACGATAAAGTTTTTAATACCTATGCTTTATTTACAATTCATACTGACTATAGAAGTATATCGTACTTCCAATAAACGATGTGTGATATTCATGATTCTATTTATCCACAATATAACAAGTTTCATCGTGTTTCACAATTTTCATTTCGCAGGGATTGGGCTGAAAGCTTTTTTAAATATGTAACGACACAAAAGAAGTTTCCCATTATCTGGAAAAAAATTATTTTTTTTTGGAGCAGCAAAAATTAGTCACACAGATTTTTTTCTTTTTTTTTAAATAAGAAATATATAGTTAAAATAAACTTTATTTAGTATATTGTAAAGCTATTCACACTACATATTATGATTTATTTTCTTTTTCTTTAACAAACGATATCAAATGATAAAACGATGAAACAAGAAAAATAAGTTCATCTTGTACCAAAAAACGATATAATTTTTGAACGATTGAAATTGATCATTCAAAATTTTGTTCATTTTGAACGCAAAAAATGAAACTATAAAATAAACGATCTTATGTAATTTGTACAGCTTTTCACGCTACATCTTGCGATATTTTTTGTTTTTCTAAATATATTTAATCAACCTCACTTATTAGAGAAATTGTATTGAAAAACAGTTCGTGTTGAAATTTTATTATTAGAAAATTAGTTGACAGTCGATCACATAGCATAGAAATATAGAGCAGCGTTTTCTCTATCGCCATATTATAAAAGAAAATCTATTCAAGCTTCGTATGAAGAAAATAAAATGATGATGCCACTACTTTTGGTATGTCATAAGTATATACTTGACGAAAAGATACAATGAATCCTAAAAAAATGTGAGAACAACAAAATTAATATCCGATTGATTATCAATAAGTCAATATATATTGTGAATTATAGTTTTGCTATTGATCGTTTATTAATAATAAAAAAACTGAATTTATACTTTAAATTTATTTAATATTTATTCGATGATTACCAAAAACCAGAGAAAACGAATGACTTTGATATGTCGAATAAACTCATATTTTTCTTTAATGTATTAATCATATATTGATATGTAATATAATATGGATGTTTATTATTTTCAATTTTTTTTAAAGCACGTTTATAATATGATAATGCAACTGGATAATTCTTTTTATTTTGTTCATAAATTAAACCAATATTTTTATAAACTTCACCACGATATGGATGTTTTTTACAATCATTATACAATGATAAAGACTTGAAATAATTCTTCATCGCAATTTCTATTTGACCAAGTTTAAAATAAACATAACCAATATGATTGTATAAAATTCTAAGCCAATGATTATTTCTAAGATTTTCATTAAATATAAATTCCCATGATTTTCCAAAATAATCTAAAGCGGAATAATAATTTTCAAGTTTACATTCAATCAAACCAAAAGTAATGTTAATAGACATAGTTAACAATCGATTATCTTTATTTGAGATATGTATATCTCGAGCTTTTGAACAAAGTTTATGTGCTTTTATTATTTGACCTTGTGCGAGATGTATACAAGCCATATAATTATAGATACGAGCATAATTATCATGTTTTCGATCATTTTGATATATTTCAAGAATATAAAATGATGATCGATAACATTTTAAAGCTAATTTATATTTTCCATGTTCATAGCATATGCAACCCATATCAATATATGAATCGGAAATTTTGATAAAATTAATATTTGTCAAATTAAATTGATAATTAATGCTCTTTTTTATAATATCATATGCTTTATCGAATTCTCCAATGAACATATAATTTAAAAACTGTTGTCTATAAATCTCAATAATATCATCTGATTCTGTAGAATAATCAAGTGTTTTATTATTATAAAGAAGAGATTTTTTATATTCTTGATTATGATAACAGTAGCGACTAATTAGCAAATAAAGACGTCTTAAACTATCTTTGGAATAATATTGTCTATATTTAAGTGCAATTAAAAGATCTTTTAATGGTTTATCAGTATCCCATGGTCTTAAAAGAAACAATGAAGTTATTGCGAAAATATAATATCCTAGCAATTCATCATAATTGATTGGATTACATAATAAAGAATATTCGATTGCTTGTTGAGAATAAATATAGCAATATTTATTGTTTTCCATTTTTTTATATGATGCTGCTGCAAGGGAATAAGTATCAGCTAACTTTTTATGATTGATCGATGGTGTATTATGTAGCAATGTCAATGCAATTTCACAATTTTTGATTGATATTAAATACTCTTTTTTATAAAAATAAACAAGAGCAATTGAACAATAAGTATTAACATACTCATTATAATCATCATTTGATATATATTTTAAACTATTTTCATAATAGAAAATAGCTTTATCATAATGTTGCATTGATTCGTATGCAAAAGCCATGAGACGATAGGTTATGTCTTGTCTAGTTAATTCATTTTTTCCTTTATATTGATTAAGTATTTTATCCATTATTTGAAGATGATCTAACGCTTGTTCATAATTTTCTTTTTGAATATAATATTCTGCAATGTCATGATAAACCGAAGTAATTATATCGGTTAAACCTGAACATTGAATTATATTTTCCACAGAATATCGTTCTGCTGCATATGTATGTTTCTTATCAGCTTGTGGTATTCCTGACAAATTCGAATATTTTAAATAAATATCAAGACTTTTTTGATAATATGATAATGCCGTATCGGAATCTGTTCCTTCCATTCGCTTGTATATTTGACCTATAAATGAATAAATATATATTAAAGTATAGTAAGATGGTGGATTAATAGATAATTCATATTTCAAAGATGATTGAAAATGATTAAGTGCATATGAAAAATTATTTTGTAGTTTGTAATAACATCCAAGAGTAAAATGACATGAATTTCTTGAACTAATTGATAAATTATCGTTCTGTAAAAGTTGGTGAAGTTCATTCACATATGATTTCTTCTGCTCAGGACATAACTTCATTAACAATGTATAACATTCAAGAACATCATCGAAATTTGTATTTAATCTATCAAGTTGTAATTGTAATGCTTTTTTAAGAAAAAATATTGATTTATCCAACTTATTTTCATCTTGATATATTTTACATATATTATAATTGTTCCAGAAAAATAGATCAATATTATGATCTGATTGATTTACTTTGGAATAGAGTTGACATGATTCATTTAAGTAGTGTAAGGCCATTTCTCTATCGTCCTGACGAAGATAAGTCTGTCCAATTTGTTTGAGTATTTCCATTCGATCATTGTTACTATTCGAAAGTTCCAAAGTTTTAAAGAAAAACTCTAATGCAGAATTATAATCATAACAATCATAATAAGCATTAGCTAAATTATATATAATCAATATTTTCGAATAATTGTTTTTTAATAAAATGTTTTCAAATTGATTATAAATTTTAAACACTTCTTGAGCGTAATGAAGTCTGTTAATTACATCTTCTTTCGACTTATAAAGCTTTACGAATGCATTACAAATAAAAATATGTATAACTGGATTTACATTTTGCTTTTGTTCAATAGTTTTTATTAAATTTAAAGCTTTTTCAAGGTATATAAGGGTTAATGATAAATCTTTCAATTGAAAATACATAAAACCTGTAAATGCATATAAAAAAATAATTGTTGGATGATTTTTTGGTAAGATTTTTGATGAAATATTTAATGCACATTTAAGTTTTTCAAGAGCTTGAGTATGATCGGATTTTTCTTTATAGATCAATGCAAGGGAAAACTCTGTAGTCCAACTAGTATATTTCGTAGATTCATTTGATTGGCGTAATTCTAATGCTTGATTTAGATAAATAAGAGCATTATCAAAATTTCCCATTAATCTATAAAGATTTCCAAAATTATCATATAAATCAGCTAATTTTAATATATCTAAATCTTGTTTAAATTTTAATGCTTCATTCAAATATTTTAAAGCATTTTCATAATCATTTTTATCACGATATAAAATACCAAGATTACGATATATCTCTACACGATGAATATTTTCTGATTTAATATTTTCTAATGCTTTATCAAAATAGGACAAAGCATATTGATAATTACATTTTTCATATTGAATTTGTCCCATCAGATAATAAACATATCCTATATCTGTATAATCAGAAGATGATTGAAGATCTTCAAATAACATTTCAATGTATCGTTCAGCATTTTCATAATCACCCAATGATACAATTAATTCAGTAAATTTTAATTTTGGAGGAATATTTTTCAAATAAATAGTCTTAATCATGTCAATTATTTTATCAGTATGATTATTATCTGTTAATATTAATTTAATATTCCATTGATTATCTTTCATTTCAATTGAATCTACTAAAAAAGTTGATCCAATAGGAAAAATCACTTCCAATTCTTCCGGAAAATCACTTTTATCTTGTATATAAACAGGTCGAATTCGTTTATTTTTTAAATTTGGAGTAACGTTAATATCAAATTCAAGTAAAATAGACAATGGTCCAGTAGCATACATTAAAGCTATCATTTTATCAGTAGATGTAGATAAATATGTGTTGAATGAAATATATTTGCCAACACTATTTTTAAGTTTGATTAATTCTTCTTGAGTTATTGTTTGACCACGATAAACAGTTTTAAATAAATAAATTTTTTGTTCATTATAATATAGTTGAAGTTGTTTTTGAAAATCAATAATAAAAAATCTAAATTTAAAAATACTATCAATATCTCTCATTCGTAAAGCTTTATTTAATTGACGATAAATAAATGAATCTCGAGTATACCATTGAATTGCATTTTCTGATGAATATTCATTTTCAAATTTTGTTATGAAATTTTGTTGTGATTTATTATCAATTGAATATTGTTGACGACAATATTTAATTAAATCATCTTTAGCTGTTTTATTATAAACAGTTAAATCAAATAAACTTTCAATTAATAAATAATACCAAATAAATGATATATTTTCAGTTTGATTTGTTGATTCTTCTATTGTTGTTAAATCAAATATAGTTGTACATATTAAATCTTTAGTACATGTATCAATATCTTCATTTATTAATCGAAAAAGTTCATCTTTATTATCAGATATTTTACGAATTGATCTTTTTGAATCTGTTAAAAGTAAATTATCTTTATTTTCTTCATTTTTTAAAACATATATAAATATAATTTGTGAAAAATTATCCAAAGATGATAAAATATTTGATGTTAAATTATAATCAATAATTAAAAATACATTTGATGTTTTTAATTCACTAATAAAATCAATGAGATTATCATTTGATTGAAATATTCTTATATTTATACCATTTAATGATATAAATTGTTTATCATTATCATTTGTTAACCAAAGAACATGAATATTAATATCATTTGGCTCAATATATTCTAATTTTGTTGATTGTAAACCTAATTGAGCAACATAATTATCTATAATATTTGATTCAATTGATAATTGTCTTTCTAACAATAAAGATGAATGATAATATCTTTTAAAAAATATTTCTTCACTTCTATCCATTTATTTACTCTTAGCTTTTTTTCTATATGTCTTTTATATACATATAATAAAATAAATATGATCGTGTGCATATATTATTAAAGGAAGAGAATAAATGTGAATTAGACCGTGAAAATATTCTTGGCCTTGACGATTAGTTGGAAAAAATCATCGATTAATTGGTATGATAATGACTCAAAATGTTTGAAAGAGATATTTTTTGTATGATAGCCCATGTAAATATTTTTTTGCTCAAAACACGTCTGAATCGCGCTTTGTTGCGTTTAAATCGCGTCTTCACTGAAACATTTCTTGCGTCTAGACGCCATCTTATTCTGAACTGCGTCTGACTGCGGTATTAGAAGTCGCGTCTGGACGCAAGAAAATCACCAATCGACAATCTTGCCCTATTATTTCCAGGTTCTTGTTTTTCTTTGTTTTTGGATCAGATTCTTATAATAGGAAAGAAAAAAGATTCTTGTCAGCTTTCCAAGATCAATGGCACGTGATATCATCTTTGTATAATCAAATATATAAAGGCAGTGTCTGAACGTTATTTATTCATTAATGATTAAATAGATAGTATAATTCACTTTGAATATGTACTTTTCTTAAAGCGTTCATTTCATTCGACCGACATCTGGCAACTCGTTATTTAATTGGATTCATAGAAAATGTTTTCATCCAACCCTAGTGAATGTACTGACATGAAGGTACCTAAAAAAGTACCCTGGTACAAGAATGTCCCAACAACTTGAGGGTACTTAAGTACTTTGTCAAGTACCCCGCTGAAAAGTGTTCAGTAAATAAGTACTATTGCACAGTATTTTTGGGTACCCTGGCGCCAAAATTACAGTATGTTGGTGGTCGATGATCGAACCTCACCCTGACCCCATTTTTTATTTTTTTATTTTAAGGCATTTTATGACATTCTTTCGATTTAAATGAATTTTTTCAGTTCTAAAGATTCAATCAGGTCAATTTTGAAATATGACCTCCGGACCTAAGTTGGTTGGATCTCCATCAAACCACTTCAAGGTAGTCCTCTCTCAATTTTTTATCGAGATCGGCATGTTCTCGACTAGTAAATAATCAAGAAAGAATATTGAAAAAAAATTAATTTCTTACGTTTTGTCTAGTTGTTTATATTAAGCTGTGTGCGCAAAAGAAAACGGTGAATGAACAGTTTGCTACACAGAACGATACAAATTTAGGGTACCCTGTAGGAATTTTCTCAGTAAATTTATACGTGTGGGTACCCATACCAGTACTTGTTCAGTAAATATACTGGTTTGGGTACCTAATACAGTATCCACATCAGTATAATTACTGAGACTTTTTCGAAGTACCTATATCGGGTACCCTGGTGAAAATTTCTCAGTAATGGGTACCCTTAGCTCAGTACATTCACTAGGGAATATCGCCAAAACAATGGAATATATGATATCTTTCTTCTCATTGTATTCTGAAAAACTATACTTATTGGACACATTTGGATATTTTAGTAATCTATATCCTTCCATTTTACTCTTTTTAGATTTTCTTTCAACACCCGCAAAAACTTTTTTTTTGTTTTTTTTTACATTTTTTTGTACATGGTGTGCATAGCTTATAATAAAATGATATGGAAAAGAGAGTAATAATAACCTACAAATCAGTGTAGTAGTGTCAAACTTTAAAGTTGAATTCAAGTATTCAACGTTTCAACTATTCAAGGATGTTTTAAACATCAAACGCACAGAGATTCATCGATAACGAAATAAAATAAAATCATCCTTTGAAAGAAGACTTCCTTTTACATGCTTTCTCTTTTGATTAAACTTTTTCGAAGCTCACCCCACACTCTCAAGCGAACCGTTACGTATTTAAAATCAAGCTATTGGAGACCTAATCATTAGTGATTGAACACTGTACCTAAATATGACTTCACAGCAGCTACACAAAACCTTCCAGAACGTTGCCAAAGGTGTGTGTCAGTAGAAGAACGATACTTCGAGAAAGAGCAGATATATGAATAATCGGAACGTATTTTGTTGATTTTTAGTAAAACCAGTCCAGAAACTTTTTGAACGTATCGTGTACTTTATTTATTATGGAAGTCAAATGGGCTTTTATCGCTGATCTTAGTCATTTGTCAAAGTATCAAAAGGAAGAAGAAGAGTTAATCACACCTGGTGTTTGTTTTCGTATTGAAAATGTTAAAGTCAAGAAAAACAAGCATCACATCCATTTGAAATTACGACAATGATTTACAACTGAGTTCAAAAAAATATTTGTTTCTTTTGAAGAATTTCAATCAAATTTACGATTTTGTTTTAAAATTTTAAAAATTGTTTCGATGAAATAATATGTAAATCTAACGAGGAAATATTTCTAAGTGTTTCATTCTGATTCGGTTTGTTTACACATCATTCTATGTGAAACCTGAAGTAGATAAAAAGGTTAAGAGGACTTAGGTCGATAGCTTTGTCTTTATAAATTACAACCGTTTTTACTGACTTTTCGACCGATTTCAAGATATTTATCGCAAAACCAAATTACAAAATTTAGGTCTGAAGATTTGTCTATATATACAGAATTTTTTATAAGTTTCGGCCGATTTTTGTTCTTTTCCCTATCTTTATCATCTTGTATCATAGAAAGATATTAGGTATAGATTCTTCAAGATCAACATCTAAGTAATCATGCCAAAAAAACTATGTGATTTGGATGAGTTGTAGGAGAAAACTGAATCGATGAAAATTTGGAAAAAATTAAGTTCAATGCATTTACAGGTTCTTATCTATCCAGATTAAAAGACAGTATCATCATGCCATACCATATCAAATATTGTTTTCTATCGATCTAAGCAAGGTTAACCTTCCAGTGATGAATAGTCCGACAATGGATTCTATCGGACTCCGGCAAAATCATGATTGTGGATCCACTATCAGATCTCTAGTATTGGAATCTCATCGAATCTTGCGGAAATCGATCAAAATCCGAGAGAACTCGACAGGAATCTCTTTGGAATCTAGCTGATGAAATTCTTATCGAATCTGACAGTTGGATTTGGTCGGATGTTTGCTGGTTTCCAACACTAGAAATTCATTAGAGAATCCGCAATCCGAATTCTGTTTTGACTTGTCGGTTAATCGGATTCACTGTTGGATTTCTTCATTTGGATTTCTACATAATTCCATTCAAGAGATGTAGGAATTTTTCATTAACTTCCTTTTTAGAATATCTAATCACTTATCACTTCAAAATATCTCCAGAAGGGACTAATTCGCCATGCCGAGACAGTTTAAGATATTTTTTCCATTTTAAATAGCTCTGACATGTCTATAGCGAATTCTTTCACACCTGAGATTTTCTCAGTATAGGACTGAACAAGGCTATGCTGTAAAAAATATCCTATAAACACATCAGATCACTTTGTAACAAAAAACAAATATCACTAGTTGACTCAGCATGGCCGATCAGATGATTTCACATCATGCATCATGTGATGTTGTTGTATATTGACTAGTTTTAGATTTAAATTTTGCAGTTATCGATTTATCAGAATTTGATGCATATATATACATAATCTGTGAATTTAATATATTGTGTATCATCAAAATTCAAGATGTAGATCACAATTATTTTCAAAACACATAACCAAATAATTCAACTATAGTTTATGTGATGATAATGAAATCTTTCAGCAAGAAACTGATCTTTATTTTTCCACGATCTAGTAACTGACGTTTCGAGTAAATATAATAATAAGTGATACATTATGTCTCTTTTATGGATATGTATATACATATATGTGTCAGACAAAATTACACAAAGTATATGAGTATGTCATTGTAAGATTAAGTTAACATTGGAATTTAAATGATCTCATAAAGTCATAAGTTTTGCTAGTCTTTTCTACGGGAATCTGAATGAACTGTGGAAAATGTAAGGCACGCGAATGTATTTGAAAAAACTTATTTCAATTAAAGAATCTACAGTTTTGTTTTGACCAAAAAAGAAAGGAAAAACGTTTATGAAATTGTTCGGAAAATAATAAAACAATATGTCCAAAAGAGTATAAATTCAGTTTAGCATCTTCACAAAAATTTATAAACCCATTAGACACAGAACTGGGTGAAAATTGTCAAATCGGACTCATTGCTCAAGGTCAATTCGATGATAGTTTGTCGGTGGAGTCCCAATATCAACATATTTTCTTTGCTTTTAAAAAACAGAGCCCTTCAGCGTTACATTAAAGTATATAAAAAGAAATAAATTATGTAAATTTTTTGCGACTTTATATTCGTACTAATCAAATATAATACTAAACGCCTAAAATATATATATATATATGTATAATAAAAACAAATAAGTGCTTTTTTGCATTCTGTAGAAGAATGTTTTGTACTTCCTTTTTTTTCGAGAGTAACGAGAAGAGAAATAAGATATTTTACCTGGAATCAAACTCAAGGATAGTGCTAACTATTCAAATCAGCGCTAATTTATTGAGCTGTCGAAGTAGAATATATACACACATAGGATTCTCAATGACTTTTAACCATTGAAGGTTCTTTTTTACATCAATACGAATTGCACGATGCACTTGGATATAATGAAGCAATAATTGAATCAAATGATAATGGTGATGATTCATGCCTCTATTGAGATTGCGTATATGGTATACATGTTAGAGATGTGCAGGACAACGAGATTTCATGCCTCTAGAACACCGTCCTGAGACTAGATCTTTTTAAGCAGCTTCGCCGGTGTCTCGTGACAGTAGCTGTCCTGACGCGATACTCTCACTCGTCCATTCTGTCATGAATTTTGTTTCGAACTTGTGGAACTCTTAAAAGTTTTATTTATCACGAAATTTGGTTTTATTCGTCTACTCTACATAGCACATAAAGTTTGATCAACAGAAAAATCGTTCGATTTTTGAGTTCAGAAAAAAATACTTAATTGTAGAAATAATATTTAGAATAAACGTTTAAAAAATAATATTAATGAGTTGAGTTAATCACAAAGAAATATGACAATCGTGATGGATCTTTTTGACACTTGTATGATTTATATAGTTTAGTTGATTGTTTGTTAAGTCCATCAATAGGGTTACAAGAAATATATACTGCAAGGTTTCCAGTGATATGATAGCAATGACTTTTATTTTTTACTAGAACAATGAAAGATAGAATTTATCGTGAAAATAGTTTTATAACATTTATTCTATGATTTTATATATGTGTATTTTCTCCAGTTTTTTCCTTTTTGCGAAGGTCAAATAGCCTATGTATTCTACGTAGTTCACACCATCAACTGAACTTTAAAGAAGTAACTGCTAGTAGTTGAATACTAATGAGTAGTTGAGGGTGAGATCGTTACATCTGAGAGTTCATTTAATAATAATTCATCATTTTGAATGAAGGATATTGATTAAAAAGAGAACTATATCAAATATGAATTCTAAGGATCAAATTATGTATAATTACTTTCTCACGTATTGACCAGCATCCAGTATGAAAAATCATATAGAATAAAGAAATCACGTGCTAAATCGTTTTCTTTAAGTCAAAAATTAAAGACTAGTCATAAATATGCGTTCGTTCTCAGATGCATAAGAGAATAAAATTTCCTAATAGTTTTTCACAATCCAAAATGGTGTCAAAAAAACATTTCACACCCCATTCGACCCTCGTACGTTTCATTTCATTGCTTTATTCGCCTCCAGTTATCCATGTGTCGACATTAATTATACTCGCTCGAATCCGTACAGATCTTGAAAATCCTTGCCCGGTTCGCGATTCGAGACCCGTAGACTACACACCTATAATATATATGTGAGAAGAAGAAAGGAATATTTGTTGATTCTAGAGAAGAATGTTTTTTTCTTCTTTCGTTCTCTTTCGATAGTTGAAAGTTATTCAGAATCGAATATGTGTGTACATTGTGCTTCAATATCTGAATGGTTCGAGCACTAGATCGTGAGATTAGCTAATAATGCCCTTGCATTTTAGTATCACCAAAGCATACTATTTGTCTTCTATTTACACTCGAAAGAGAAAGTAAATATTAAACATCCTTCTATAGAAAACTAAATGCCTATTGCATTGTATTCTGGCTTGATCTTCTGCATGTCTCTACTCATAACTTTGGAATGCTTTCAAAAGTTGTTAATAAAATAGAACATAATCTTTGAAAAAGTGAAACAATTGAACTTTCATGAATTAGTCTATCAATGAACACGTCTAGGAAAAGAGTTGAAGAAGTTTATTTTTATTGAAAAGCATTTAAAATGAAAAGAGTACATGCTTGATTAAAATGAAAATAAAATGTAGGTACATCAATGAAAGTTTAATGATTTCTTTCATGGGCTTTTGGTATTTATCGTGGAACTGGAGTAGCAGGCGTTGTGTGTGTTCTGTTGTTACCACCACTTCGGCCATAATAACAGCAATAGTCATGATGATGCTCATCATAGCAACAATACGTACCATCCCAACAGCAACCACCATCAGAGCATGAATGACAAGAAGCGTTAACTGTGTTGGTCGCAACTATGAAGAAAACAAGTGCGACGACAAAGATAATAAATTGAAGACGTGCCATGACTACTGAAAAGAAAGCAATTCGGCAAGTTGTAAGAAGAGTGAAAAGTGAACAATATAACATTATGAAGATCGAGTTTATTTATATAGTCAGACCACTTCCGTTTTTTTCTATAAATCGTATGACCCATCTCACATAATACAATGCCGTTCTATCGCTTAGTATGTAACTAATAACGCAATAGCCGCCCTACTTATTTATGTCGCTTCTTTTGAGTTATTTTAAAATAGGTCCTTTTTTTTATTGCTGTTGACAGCAGCAATTCATTTCTCCACCCTGATTTGACGTCGTTTTTTTTCGTTAATTAGGTATTCTGATGCTTTTTTATCACATTTTTCGATTCAATGAGCTTCGACCTTGAAAATTATACAGAGGTAACTCATATACCAAACTTATATTTCATTTAAACAGTGATGAATATACGAGTTAGCCTTTTGATTCACTATAGAATATAGAACAATGATAAAGGAAAGGATTGGAAGGTGTGGAAACACATCATCGTTCAATTTCTGTATCTCCTAACTCAAATGCAGTGGATTATGACTGGGCAACATAAAAAAATATGCTATTCAGTTTAAATTCACGTTTATTAATGCTTGGAGTTGAGCAGTGGTACAAGTGACATTGAATATATATTTGTATACATATGACTGGTTCTTGCGCTGAACATTCACATAAGTTTTTATCCATTTTCTGTTCATCATCATGACTAATGTTTATAATGATTAGTGAAGCTTTTCGTAAATGAATAAATCAGACTTTTGTTTTAGATATCAATCTGATGCATCCAACACAATCTTCATTAGTTGGCCAATTGTTATGATAAAAAAGAAGAAAATATAGAAGGATGATTTCGCCAGAAATGTGACACGTTTACATCGACTTTCTCCAAATTAGTTTTAACATTTACATTCTTGTAGAGCATAGTCGACTATCTTACTCTCATGATAAAAGATTCGCTATAAAGTCTTATTTTGAAGAGATCGGAGCTTCACAAGATTGTAGCAAATTTGGCTTAGTACTATAGAAACAAAGATAAAATAGGGAATATGTCCACTAACATATATCTCTAACGCAGAATTCCGGCGCATAGTGACATAGCAGATTTGATAGAACAAAGTTTACTCTACACATCCATGTATAACACCTTTCGGAGGACTACCAAAAAGGAAATCATTTTAGCTTGAAAAGAATCGCATACATAATCAAATTATATAAATTGATTACTTATGAGAATCTTTTCAAGCTAAAATGATTCCTTTTTGGATAGTCTCCCGAAAGGTGTTACATATGAATGTGTAGAGCAAACTTCACTCTACAAAACCTGCTATGTCACTATGTGCTGGAATTCTGCGTTAGAGATTTATGAAAGTTGATATACACGTGAGATATTTTCATAGACTTTCTCCAAATCGATTTTCACACTTCTAATCGTGTAGAACACAGTGGATTTACCTATTATGATGATAAAAGATCTGTTATACATTTTTATAATGAAGAAATAAAAGATCCACAATATTATAGGAAAATATGGCTCAATAGATAGTACTAGTAACAGTGATTTCGTTAATATATGAAACAATTTTAATTTTTCCTTGAAAATAATAGCTTTTTTTTATATCCATCGCTGTGTCGGACGTATAGAGATGCGTCGAAAACTATATTTTGTTTGTCTCTTTTGATCTATGAGAAATAAATATTGATCAGACGTGAAGCAACAGTGGTGTAGAAAGCACCTCCAAAAAAGGACTAAAAAATGTGAAATATGTATCATCATATTTTTCGAACGCAGAATTTGGACACATAATGACATAGCAAGTCTTATAGAGTAAAGTTCGCTCTACACACCCAAATATAACATTTTTGAGGAAACTACGAAAAAGAGTAATTTTTTAGCTCGAAAGATTATTATATATGATCAAATTATTAGTGTAGTCAATGTTAAGTTGATTGTGTGTGACTTTGACAATAACACAAAAACTGTCGCATAATCAAGAAGATTATCCCATAGACCAACGGTTCCTTCCATCTTCTTTATAATGCAGCGTATGATAAATCAATGATTCTAATATAAAGACATTTAGCGCTATTTTGAATTATCCTATCACTAGTTGCGTAACCACCGAGGGTGCACGTGGGTGCAATGACCCCTTGTAAACTTTTTATTGAAATAGGACGGACTTTTCTATTTATCCACCGTAAGATAGTATGTTTGTGACCTTCGAAAACATCTAATTTTACGCGCACAGCAGATAAAATCTTTTTAAAACAATTGTTATAAGCGTAGTCGCCTTTGGCGGCAAAACATTTAAAATATACAGAGAACTCAAAAGTAACCCAGTATAAAGGATATCCTATAATAACAGATGATAAATTGTCCATGATACTTTTCATACTTTTTGTTTGTGTAGAAAGCTAGAGTTTTTATCATATACATATCTAATCAAGATCTTTATTCACCTAAAGTTTCACATCTCTACACAAGCAAAAAGTATGAAAAGTATCATGAACAATTTATTACCTGTTATCATAGGATATCCTTTATGCCAGGTTACCTTTGAGTCACACTGCAGATGTGCACAATCGATTTCTGAGAGTCTGTCTGACTAAAACTGGAATCTGTTTAAAATTTTTGATTCTGTCAAAATGGTGAAGTTTCAAGAACGATTAAGTTTGAGACTTTCGAAAGTTTGATATTTTTAATGAATATTCGGACAGTAATCTCATCAACTTTGCAAAACTGATATCTTAGGTGTATTCAAAATTTCCAATTAACCCATTGGAGACGATTCGATTTTCTTAGAAAGTAATGTATGACTCAGGATAGATCGCTGCACTTCATATCTCATATTTTAATGTTTAAATACGTTTTATTAGAAAACAGCGTATACCAAACGATGCAGCGGGATAAGCTCTACAATCTACATAATAAAGCTTTTTTCAATAGTGTACTTTTTGTTTTCAAAAAAAGAGTAGAACTTTGTGCGATTAATTTTTGAGGTTGCCAGGGCCGTAGCCAAGGGGGAAGGGGGGTCGAGAGATTCGTCCCCCCTCTTTGGGACAAAAATTTCCTGGGGGGGATACGGCCAGTAAAATTTTTGCACCAGGGAAAAGTGCTTTTTGCCATGGTGCCGCCCCCCCCCCCCCCCGCTTCGAAAATTCCTGGCCAGAGGCTTGGAGCTTGCGAATATTGATCGCACAAAATTATGCTTTTTTTCAAAAACAAAAATTACACAATTCAAACAAGCTTTACTATGGTGATTATAGAGCTCTTTACACTGCATCTTATGGTACGTGGTGTTTTTTTTTCTAATAAAACATTTTTAGACATTAAAATATGAAATATCATGTGCGATCATTTATTCCGGGTCACCTGTTAGCTTCAAAATATAGTGAGACGCAACGATGGGTCTTTATCGCCGCGAACGGGTTAATGAGTTTACACATCTCCAACTGTGATATTTTTTGTAAAGTTCTTGCAAAGGGGATTTTCGTATTTGAAACCTTTCAATTTTAATAATAGTCGCCAGTGTGGCTGATTTCGCCAGTAAAAGCTCTGAGGAACTCGTGAATTTCCTGGACACTACTCTTCTCTCCAAATAGATTGTAAGGGAATTTCGTAAGATTTTACGGATTTTGGTCAACTTTGAACATTCCCAAATCTATGAAAAAAGTTTTTGTTTCATATGTACAACGTTTGATGGGGCATTGCTCCCTCTGTAATTTATTTCTGGTTACACCACTAAATGAAATGTTATTTTTGTTCATAACTAATATCAAGTAATACCAAGAATATAAATAAAAAATATTTTTACGTTCTACTGTTCTTATTCTA
The DNA here is from genome assembly GCA_022393335.1 of Macrotrachela quadricornifera. Lineage (NCBI taxonomy): Eukaryota > Metazoa > Rotifera > Eurotatoria > Philodinida > Philodinidae > Macrotrachela > Macrotrachela quadricornifera. The sequence goes on along the minus strand of JAJEKB010021601.1, from coordinate 1,899,937 downwards.
GATCTACAGTTGATCACAAAAGTTTCCACACTAGACGAAAATTATCTAAACAAGGGTTGTTTGCTTCGAAACTCGTATTAAGGCAAGAACTTAATGAATCATGATCGCAGACAAGAGTTTAAGTCTTTCTTCCTTACTGAAGCTGAGATACTAGATCAAGATCAAGGATTTTTTCGTACAATTTTTGACGAAATTATGTAATATTTCAAGGAAATACTGGTGCTTCTCGATTCGCCAAATTAAAGATAATTTTTTTGTGCAAGCGAGTTAGTTCTGATAGTGATTTGTCTATGCCAGAAAAGTCACTCTGATTTATTGTACTCTAATGACTTTCCTAGAAGTGGTGATCCAAAGGTATAGAATAATATGAATCTCCATTTTCTGATAGGATATAATTCTAAAAAATTTTGTATAGGTTAGTACATACGTATGCAATCTAGAATATTATTTTCAGACCGAATGATTAAGCCTAGGTCGAGACTTGAATCAAATAATTGTAGAGTTGCAATATGACAGTTCTATGCGCAAGCACAATATATACCAATACTTAACTAAGCCATGTCAATTTGTTTTGAAAATTTTACTGAAGGGAGACCAAGATCCAGGCTTTCGAAGAATGAATCGAGTAACATTATATCTCTTTCCAAGATCGAGATAATCCCATAAGAAAAAATTCTTGGTATTGACCTGATATATCTGTTTTAGTACGAGGACAAAATTCGGACTCTTGCTCGTCATCATAACTCGTCAAGTTCTTGCTTTGATACAAGTTTCAAAGCAAATAAACCTGGTTCAGATAGTTTCCACCTGGAATGGAGACTTTTGTCATCTACTGCATATTCAGAATCAAACACTGATAGTTTTTTTTAATGTAGAAGATACATTTTTTAACAAGATGTATCGTGTACACTTTGTTTTTCTGATCAAAGTGTATATCAGAATGTACACGGAAAACAGTAGATGTACTGTACATTTTGCTTCTACTTTGTACATTTGCCATTGGAAATATTGTTTACAATGACTATAATCTATATTTAGAAGTGAAATCATGAAGTCTACGATTTTTCCCATTGGAATAGAATGATATTGTCATAATAATAGAATAAATAAAACAACGTACAGTTTTTTATTTGAAAAAATAAATAAGAAAAATGAAATAACATTAAATTTGTTCTCGATTATCATATAGTAAACTTCTTCTTCTCAATTTAAAATAAAAATAATTAAATGAATATTTATTAAATTAACATGTTGAATGTATAAGTGCACAAACACGTTTATTTTGTTTAACATAATTATTATAATATTGAACAGCTTTTTCAGTTTGTAAAATAAAATAATTTTCTTCAAATTTCAAACCACGTTGTTTCAACATATTATGTGTTTCTTTTGTTGTATATAAATCTATTTTCTATTCCACGTGATAAAATAATTATTTCACAATTTTTTCAAATAATTCATTGAGATCAGCTGGTTGAATACCAGGTTGATGATGTGTATCAGCTTTTTTTCCAATCCCATGATTCAACACCTAAAACATAATAATCATATCGTCTATGTATAAAATAATTAATCTTAATCTATAATACTTACCACCTGGATAGAGTTTAACATCTCGAAAATGTTCATTTAACACATATCTTGCTCGATTATATGAAATATTTTTCAAATGACTCTAGTTCTATTTAAAAAGAAGAAAAAATACATTTGTAAAATAAACATGTCTCGTGATAATCATGTTTAATTAATATGAGAAATCATTTTATTATTATATATGATACAATTCAAAATTGATATAACACTAACGTAATCTATGAAAAATATTATCCCAATGAAGATCTAAGTATAGACAGATACACAGTTGACTCAAAACACAATTAAATTATGAAAATTATTTTAATATATTTCAAATTTTATTTTGTTAGATGAACAATTATTGAATGTGTTTACTATTGAAAAAGATGAATAGAACTTTTCATGAATTGATTAATCTTCATTTTTCTACCATCGAGATGATTCAGATTTTCAATTATATTTATCTCAATCATCTGACTTTTACTTTTATATTTATTTAAAACATTAATTCCTACAAAATAGTTTCATTATCTTGAAATATCTATTTTTATTTTGATTTTGTGTTTTAAAAATCAATAGAATACTAAATGACAATTATGTTTTTCTATCTCTGTTTTGATATAAAATATACTATTAACATATCTGATTTGAAAAAATAATTATCAGAATGCCTCTCTTTCTCTATTTTGAATGAAAATAGATCTTTGAACTTTAGGATTTAAAAAAAAAAACTTCTTTTTTTTCCGAAATCAGAATCAAAAAAAGGATCGAAGCGTCCATCTGTAGTTTCAAAATTGCAAACAATCTTTTTCTATAATATCACTGTATCAGCATGGATCATGCGATTGATGATTGTTATTTTTCACAATCTCGATAATATTCATCAAGAACTGATTTCAATATAAAATTAACAAGAATTTCTTTTTGTAACATTACTGATGTTCATTCAGACATTTATTTTGTTGTTGATGTAATAGAAATGTCAAAAGTTGTCGTTGTTTTTCCTTTTTACTTTCATTTTCGAGATGTTCATCACACTCTTCTAATTCTAGTTCAATCAGAATTCCATTGTTCACTGTTTTGTCTAATCTTCTGATACATCGAATTTGAAATGCTGAAAATGGTAATAACAATACTTCACATTCATCGGGAATTTCAGATATCTGTTCGATATCAAGAGCAGTTCTAACATTTTTTATTGTATAAATACAAAGTACTGATATTTGATTGGATAATGAATTTTCACTTCCACCTGCATAAATTTCAGCTACATCTCGATTTTTTGATGTTGAAACAAATGAAATATTCATTAATTTTGAACCGACAACATATTTACAGAGATCTTCTTCTTGAACTAAAATTCCTCGATAAGTTTTACCACTAAAATCATACTTCTCCAAATCTGGATCATGAATAAGAAGCGAAATAAGATCAACAATTGACATAACAGTCTTATAATTCGTAGATTGTTGAAGTATAGCATTAAAATATTCAAGTGCAAATTTGGCTAAAGTCTTATTTAAGATTCGATAAAAATTTGTTGTACTCGTATAAGCTTTGATAATATAGAAAGAATTATCTTGTTCAATAGCTTCGTTTAAAAACCATTCAATAAACGATTTATGTCTTAATGATATTTCATCTGATGATAATTCTATTAAAAAACTTTTACGAAAATTTTCTATTATATCGCGAAAAATAGACGATTGTTGATTTTTATCTACTTTAAATGGATTAAGTAATTGACGTCGAAATTGAGAACGTTGTAATGTTGGTTCAATGTAATGAAAAGTCCATTCGATTAATTCATGAGAAGTATTTGTAATAAATCGATTTTGATCATTTAAACGTTTGAATAATTGTTTAATTTCAACTGTATCAGTCATTTCACATGCTGTTAGATTAGTTTTGGAATTTCGAATTGATCTAGAAATTTCACTATCTAATAAAAATTGAATAATTTCTTTATGATTATAATAAGTAGCTATATGTAATGCAGTATTTCCATCCGAATCAATCTTATTAATTTGTTCGATTGTCATTTTGTTTCGATATTCTTTTAATTTTTCAATATTATTATTTCTACAAATTGTAAAGAAATATTCTTGTGAAATATTTTCCAATTGATCGATATTATCTATTGAAATTTCTAAATTTTGTTGTGAACTACATTTAAGAATATCGATTAACAAATGAAATGCATCAATAAATGATAATTGTGTAAAATCGATTATTGGAATTTTATTAAGAATTTCCTTAAGCCAACCTTGTGGTTTATAAGATTTTTGTATTAAAATTGGAATTATTTGAAATTGTTGTTTAGATAAATATTGAAGAATAGATCGACAAAGATTATCTTGTTCATAATATTCACTTAAACAAATAATAATCTTTTTTATTGAATATAATGCTTTTGATTGTATTAGATATATAGATAAATCCGAAAATGTAGGTAAATCATATAAATATAAATGATTGAAAATATTTTTACCTATTTTTTTATCATGATTACTATAGTTTAGAATAAATTTATATGTATCCATATTTTTGTTATTTATTTCATGTTCAAAATTTGCCAGTCCAATATGATCTCCTAATGTCCATAATATGTTTTTAATTATTTTTCGATCAGAATGAAAACTATTTTTTATATTTCGAATTGAAGTTAAAAGAAATGGATCATTTTTAATTTGTTTCTGTATGAATGGATGAAATGATAATGTCCAAATAATTTCAGCAATAATATCACATGTATCCATGTGATCATCTGGAATTTGAAGAAGAATTTTTATTCCATTTAAATGTTTGATTGCCTCCTGTATGGAAGAATTTTTTGATAAGAATAATAAACAATTGTAAATTATTGGCAATTGATTTCGATCGTTTATCATTTGAAGAGATTTTGAAGACGAGATAGTTAAATTTTCAATTGATTTTAAATAAATCGATGTTAATTTTTCAGCAATATTTAATTTTCTGATATCATCATCTGTACAAAGGATTGAAAGTAGACATGATGTATTTATATTTATTTCTGTATATTCTGTATTGAGAAATTTAACAATAATATTCAATGTATCATTAGATCGAAGTAAATATTTAATATCAATAAAATCAATTAATATAAGTACAAAATATTTGATGATTGTATCGATTAATCGTGTTTCATTATTTGTCCATGTTGATAGAATTTTTTGATAAAATTGTTGATTTTTTAAAATATTTAATAAAATTTGAAAAAATTCTTCATATCGATGAAATAATCGTGGATGAAGTGATGGATGTATTCTATCTTCTCCTTTTAAATAATAATAATTTGTATTTAAAGTAAGAACTCCAACGATACAATATAAATAATCATCTGTCCATCTTTCGATACATTGTATTGATTCAATAACAAATCGCTGCAGATAGAATAGTAATGATTCGACAAGATTAATCCATTGATGTTTTCCCTGAATTCCATAGGTCTTGTATAACAAAGCACAAAATAATGAACATGTACCAATATAAAATTTTTGCATGATATCAATTTCTCCATTATGATAATATAAAGTTAAATATTTCTTGTATTTTTCGTCTAAAATACACAATTGAATCAAATCGATTTGTTGTTTTAGAAAATCGTGGTCTAAATAACGATAATTAAATATAGTGTAGGTGTCTAAACATATTGTAAGTTCGACTAATCCAGAAGATATAGATGGTGAAACAAGAAAAGTATTGATTGAAGATAAAATTATTTGCAATGTTTCAAAATCTGTTTGTACCATGAGAAGTCTCTCGAAGTTCTTGAAATGTTTTCTATCGATTTCTTCTTCATCTTCATTCATGACAGTCAAATTTACCGATATGAATTTTGTATAAAGTTTATAAACATTTCTTAAAAATTGCAATTCGTAATCTTTATAAATGTAGTCATTTTTTGTCCAATAATTCCATAATTGATTGACAGTTTTTTGAATTATAATTCGAAAATCGTGTCCTTGATCTATTCTATCTTTATGAAAAAAGCAGATAAAAAATAAATCATCGGATAAATTTAAACAATCGTCAATATTTTTCATTAATTGATATAGATATGTTTCTGTAATTGATCTTTCCGAGTTGAATGTTAACGATTGAATCAAACGATCGATTTGATCCATTTTTGAAGTAATAATTTCAAATTCAATTAATTTATCTAAAATATGTCGACGTCGGCAAGACAAAATTGATGTAGTGAAAAGACTTTGCTTGTGATGGCGGCATTTATTTTTAAATACTAGATGAAGAAAAAAAGTGCGACGCCGACGATGTATGGTAGCAGAAAGAAAAAAAAGGATGAAAAAATGGCAGTTCTTTTTTTTCTAGTTGCTCCCGTCGAACAAAGACGACGTAGAAAAAATCATTCCTTCTGTATTGACGTGATGCGATGGTCTTACTTTTGCGAGACATATTATTTATGAATCTAGAAATCTAATCGATATTGATACGTAACAATATCTATCAAAATAAAATGAAAAAAGCCGTTGAACAACTCAATCATTTAATTGTATCATGTCAATTGAAGTTGGACGATAATCCATTAACCAATATCACTAAATCATTAGTCGATCAATTGAACAATATTTTAAATTTCTATTTCGACTTATCAGATGATCTGTTTACTGATAAACTATTCTTTCGGAATCGATATAAAAAATTATTATTTAAAATTGAAGAAGTAGCAATTTTTTTCTGGAATCAATGGTGGAAAACTGATGAACAATATGAATTAAATTATTTGAAAAATGTTCGTCAATTCAATGGAAAAATATTTCATTATTTAAAACTGTGTAGAAAAATACATGGAGGTCAAATAATAGTCACGAACATTATCGAAGAAGTTTTTCTCCAATTTGAACCCATATGGATCAATATTTTGAAATATATTGAATCAAATAATATTTCCTCGTCGAAATTATCCGATAGTCCTTATTTAACAGAATTATCACTCTGGTTTGATCAATTCATTGATGTAATAAATGATCATAGAAATTTGTGGTTTATAAGTCATTTATTACCATCGTCATCTATTCTTGATTGTTTACATAGTCCATTTTATAAAAAATGTTTACTATCATCGGAAATCTATTGTCATTCGATCGATAAATTTTATATTGGAATATGTGCTTCTTATTTTGTAAAATCTCATTTTTCTAACGAAGAATGGTTAACAAAATTAGGACCATTGATGAGTATAAATCGATTATATGTTATTAATCATAGTAAACATATCGATCAATGGTCCGATGATATATTATATTGTATGGAAAAAATTCTTGTTTTTCTTATTAAAGATTTTGATGAAATGTTTCCAAGTTGTGAGAGAAATTATTCAAAATTAAATCAAATTGAATTATATTTACCGAATCATGATGAATATCTTGAAGCATTAATCAAAATTTTGATGTATGAAAAAGAAATAGTATCATTATCGATTGGTGAACAAAAATTAATTTTACTTATAATTAAATATATTAAACTTGCATGTATACGTCCCATAGATGGACATATGTTAGAATTATTACGTTCGAAAAATTTAATTGACATTTGTTTATCATATATTGATCTATCCTATGATTCAATCCGTATCGAAGTTTTGACATTAATAGCCATTCTAGCGAACGAAACAGCACTAGAACGTTTAAATATTGCTGATACATTAACTCGTTCTTACTTTGATATTCTTGAAAAACCATCGCAATTACACGAACAATCCTATAATGTTCTAGAATATTTAATGACTTTCTCAATATTATTCCATCATAAATCCATTCAAGAATATATTGGACGTTTAAATAAAGTTTATTATTTAATATTATTACTAGCAGAACATCCACGATCTATGTTTAATATTCTTTGGACATTATCATTCTCTCCATTTATTAGAAAACAATTATATGGACAAATACAATTCTTACGAGAATATAAAACATTTGGTGAATATTCTATTGGTTTATTTTGGACATTAGGTGATCGTTGTCAAGTGAAACAAGTAAGAGAAATTGATTATGAATTAGAAAATTTTGTAATACAACAAGATATTATTCTTGATTCAAGTTCTTATGATTATGATTTGGCTAAACAAATCTATTTTACTTTAATTGCTAGTGGATATCGTGTTTGGTTTCCACAAAAAGACAAAATTTTGGAAAAGCATGAACTTATAGATCTATTAAAAATGGAAATTACTGCATGTGATTCCATTCGAATACTTGTCGTATGTTTAAGTGATGATTATGAACAGGACAATATTTGTCGAACTGTTTTACATTATGCATTAGATAAACAACTTAAAATTATACCGATTATTATTCAAAAATATTATCAAATGCAAGATTATCTACAACATATATTTAATCAAACAGAAATTATCAATTTTTTACAATTAACATTCGATAATGCAAGTGATTTATTATCAAAAGTCATTTCTAATGTTAACGATTATAGTATACGATTGAATGAAAATTCACTCAATATCAATACTGTATGTGATCTTTACCAAGCTTGTCAAAATAATGATTTTATTCAAGTCAAACAATGTCTCTTGCAAATGACAGTAGAACAAATCAATGAAATTCAATCGAATGGAAATACTGCTTTACATATTGCTGTTACTAATAATAATAAAGCTATCGTTCGATTATTATTAAATAAAGGTGCATTACGATCTATTCGAGATAATCAACATAAAATAACTGCTTATGAAGCAATATGTACAGATGAAATAAAATATTTATTTAAACGTTTCAATACCTCTCGACGATTTCTAACTGATCTCAGTTATCAATTGTCTGAATGGACAATAGATTTCAAAACATTATCTGATGATCCATTAATATCGAATTTAGATTATTGTGAAATATTAAACGAAATAAAAAATTTTTCATTCTCATCCGATGAACTTTCTTCAACAGAAAAACAGATAATTAGTTGGTTTTTAAATCGAGCCATTCATGATTCGACATATATTCTTCGTGGTTTTACAAGTGTTACAAATTTTTCAATGATTTTCAATAGATATTTACTGAAGAATACAAATAAAATGGTGTATTTATTGAGATATAATTCATCATTTGAACCATTTATTTATCTTGGTGAAACATATCGTGGAATAATAATTTCACGAAATGATGCAATGAAATATAATGTTGGATCAAAAATTATCGTACAAACACTTCTATCAACAACAAAAGATTGTCTATGCGCAGAATTAATGGTACGAGATGGTCAAGACGATTATGTACGACGAACATCGAATTTGAATTTCGATTATTTTGCTTCAATATTTATCTATCGAATTAAACATCGTCGTACAGCTTATGATATTCAAACTATTTCCGAAGTACCTGATGAACAAGAAGTTCTTATTCTACCATGTTCAGTATTTATAATCAAAACAATCAAACAATATGATGAAACAGCTCGAGATGGAATTATATATCAATTCGAATTGGAAGATTGTAATCAGTTCGATGAAGACAAGACAATCGATTTCATCAAAGAAATGTAAAATTTAATATGACTATCAACTTGAATCGTGGATCATTTTTGACCCACACTGGAAGTCTATGTATTTTTAAGATTAGCTAAATGCAAAATATAGTTTTCATTTTTTGTAGAAGTAAAAAAGATCATTGCTTTTGAGATGTCTTCTGAGAAAAAAGATCTAAAATTGCATTATTTCAATTAGAAGAATAATTGCCAAAAAAATCTAAAAAAAGCTTCATCGTACAAGTCTTAATAGGAGAGTTTCAGATGAAACAAAATATCATTAAGATTACTCAACAGTCTAATATGACTCTGACTGATAAACGTTTTTTAATAGAGTTTTCAGTCAGTGATAAAAAGTCTTCATCGGTAAATCCGTAATTTTTCGGATCTTACTGTGAAATTGAAATATCTACCTATGTATAGAATTCGCTAGGTCGAAAATCGAATAAAATGGTCATAAGCTGCATGAAAATGGACACTTCAAACGTAGAGCTCAATTGACATTGAACACTTTTGAATGTTTCATTCAATAGAGTATTAACTTACTTTGATCGGTTTTTATGAATTCTGAAGAATCAAAAGATCTAATCGATTTTTCCAACTTTATCAAAACGCCTAGATAAATCATTTTCATATAAATCGATATAAATGACCCTATTGCACGTTTAGTATTTCTGGATTGTTGATCTTATTCCTATACGTGATAATCTATATCAGAGTCGATCTGAATGCATCATCAGCATCCATGCATAAAACTTCACTATCCATAATCCGCCTGTTAAAGGGTTAATCATATCTGTAATACTTTTGATTATTTTATCTTTATATTTATTATTGAACTGATATATTATTATAAACGTTATCATATTCAATCATTGTCTATAATAATAATAAAGACATGTTTGTGACGAGATTTTACAGGAATACTTCCATCAACTATAAAATGATAATCAGAGATGCTTGTAAACTATTTTAGGATGTTGTTCGAAATGTGCACAGAGTACATCTATAAGTAAGAGAGTATTATTCACTAAGTACACTATCTTCCAATATTATTATATATAGTTTTTCTCTTCTCTATTATTCATATACATTCGTCATTAAAAAAAAAACTTTGGATATATTTTGCATTTATTTATTAGTCAATCTTGTGCATTTGAAGTCCTCATAAAATATATTGTGTAATAAAAACATTCTTTTTATATTATATTACGATGTTAAAAATTTTAGACCTTTAACGACAGTATCAAAATACTTTTTGTATACAAAAGCAACTGTATATATATATGTTGTAATATACTTTTATAAGGAACAAGGCCTTTGTCAAGACAATATCTGTTGATAGACACGACGAACTTTGAGTGAGTAATGTTGAGAATAAAGATGTTGCAAAACTGTTTGAAATAGTTCGTGTTATAGATGCACATTCTAAAAACGAATAAAGTCTATTTGATGAAATTACAATTACTAAACTGATCTTATTTATCTTTGAAAAACTGTTTACTTTTATTTATTATTTAAGATAAAAGTTTATGATAGTCAGAGATCAGTGCGTAATTAATGGAAGATCTATGGTCGAATCTTCTCTTCTGACTGCACCGGTCTCATTGATTCATCGTATATTTGATTATTGTGATGTGAAAACGATTATTTTCTCAGTTCGTTTTGTTTGTAAACAACTCTTTGATATAACTAACAAGTAACGCAGCATAATTGCTGCTGACCCTCTACTGAAATGATGTTATCCCATCGGTCACTATGCATAAGATGCGATAACCGCTTATTTTAATTCATGAAACGAATCATTTACCCAGTTCTCAAAAAACTATTATCCTTACTCATTTTATCTACTATAAACCTCTCAACCTAACGTCTAGTCGTTCGTCGGCCTCCCTTCGGTCGGCCACTTACGACTAGCCGTTGACATACATGGTGTTTTTTAATTGTCGGATCAGCTTGACCAACGAATTTCATATATCTGACACATGAATCGCTCGGAGAGGACCAATTCGTGGGCAAAAGCTTCCGTAATTTACATAACAGTGTAATTTGCAGTGCAGATTTCATTCTCTGCTTTAATTCTAGGAAAATGTAACATTTTCAATTCTTTCTCGAAGAGTTATCAATTAAGCTCTTTTGAAAAATATTTCAAGCTACTTGGAACTCTTTTAAATATATATTATGAAGTAATTTTCCAAATTAATGTCTAGTCGTTTCTGTTGAAGCCTTCATTGTGTCCTTCACTTTTGGTTTACTTTCGAAGCGAATAAATGGGTTTCATTTCATTTTCTCTCCAATAGCAATGACCATCTACCAATACAACTCTCAAAAACAAATTTAAAGGATGCAATATCGTTTCATGAGTCGCTGAGAATGGAGCCTATTCGTCTAGTGCAGTTCTTCATCTGTTTGTGATGTTTTTTATGTAGCTGATGTCTATAAAGATGCAACAGTGAGTTCACAATCAGTTATTTATATTTTGCCTGCATATTTCTACTAAAAGTTTGACGAAGGATATAACATGCAGTAGTCGAGAACACAAACGTTTAATCAAAAATGATCCCGCATTCGTACCTCTTCTTCCGATCACTTCATTTATAGTTTCTATACGGCAACAATTCGTAAACCTTAAACTTCAAACTCCTAAACGGATCTGAAGATACATATCACAACCACGAACACTATATAATTTTATCTTTGATCGTTATTTGAAACAAAGAAGTATTCAGGTCAAACAAGCATGATCCTAGACGATCATATACAAACACTTACATGAAGCCGTGTTACGACCGTAAAAAGAAAAATATGATTATTTACGGAAGAAAATACTTGTCCATAAAGTTTGTAACGATCGACTTGAATACACAAACATTTCTTCTCGAAAGAGAAGGACAAAAAACAGCCAAGCACAATGCATTAGGACGGAATAATCTCAAATTCGTATGTCACCATCGATAAACTTTGCTTAAGTTTTCAAAAAAGCAATGATTTTTTTCGGAGAGAGGGGGCGGGACCTAAAAGTAGACCAGGAACAATCATCCAATTAGGCAACAACATCAGATTCGAATTCCTCAACCCCGATTACCCTTCGGTCAACCCTTACAAAAAAATTTTTTTGTAAAAAAAAGTGGTTCTCTGTGTAAAAAAATGGTTCTCAAAAAAATTTTAAAAAACTAACCTCAGATTCGAGTTCCTCGGCCCCAATTACCCTTCGGTCAAGCCTTATAAAAATATTTTTTTTGTAAAAAAAATTATCGTTTGTGTAAAAAAATGAATCCGAAAAAAATTTTAAGAAACTAACCTCAGATTCGGATTCCTCGACCCCAATTACCTTTCAGTTAACCATTACAAAAAAAATTTTTTTTGTAAAAAAAGTGGTTCTTTGTGTAAAAAAATGGTTCTCAAAAAAATTTTTAAAAAACTAACATCAGATTCGAGTTCCTCGACTCCAATTACCCTTCGGTCAACCCTTATGGTCGTAAGACTCTTCTCTACGAGAAAAAGTACTAAGAAGGAATGAACATACGTATGTATGAACGAACGAACATACGAACGAACGAACGAAGATACGAACGAACGAACATAGCTACTCTGCGTAATATCCTCCTTTCAGTAGAGGGAATAAATATGAACGATTTAATCTTATTTTGAATCAATTACTAGTCTGATTAGGACCGATCAAATCATGGCATTAACCATTTCGGAGGGTGATATTGAACCAGATTTCATTGGTTCATCTAATCCATTATTTAATATACGATCATTCAATCAAATGAAGAACTCGACGATATTATATTAACTCTTATTTTCTCATTATTTTTGAAATATAATCTTAAAAAACTATGTTTACACAACTGGAATTACAAAAAAGAATACATTTCATGGCCAATTGAATGTAAATTGTAACATTTGACTATCGGTGATTTGATTTATTCTGAATATAGTGATATTCTTCATCAATTACCTCGTTTGAAAACATTGATCGTTCATGATTATATTATGGCTGATGTTGGAATATGTCTTTTTTCTTCTACATTATCATCATAATTGACATCACTTACGATAACCAATTTTTCATTATCGAAAAAATCAACTCGAATCATTTCAAACTCGTTTCTTATAAAATCTTATTTGATAGTATGTTTGATGGTTCATTTTGGAAAGAATTTATCAAAGTTAAATTAGTTCAAATGAATAAATTTGATTTTTTTTTCTCCTGTTCTTTTAAAAATATAACCGATGAAATGATTACTCTTGATTCAATGATTTCTCGATTTCAAACATCATTTTTGCTCGAAGAAAAACATTAGTTTGTTTGTACATTAGAAAGCTCGAATTTTTAGTAAATAAATAGTTTTATAAAAAGTGTCCTCGTATTAACAATACATTGGTATACATATTTATACAGTAGAAACTTCGGTTTGATTGTGAATCTCTTTTATAATATTATCCATTATACTTCACCAAAAGTGATTAGATCTGGTCACCGTTTGATTACGGGTGATTAGGAGTGATTAGTGATTTTGTAATTATATGTGGCCCCCTTGCATTTGTGCAAAATTATCAACAACATCGAAACGCCTGGTATTGTGGTAGCTATACGTGCCCTTCCTCGCATTCTAAGAGTTTGCAAATAAAAGGCAGTTTAATTCAATACGTCGTGCAATAATACGATAAGAACGACAAACAAATGGCAGCCTCGTTGATTCTCATGAAATTATAGAAGAAATACTGACGAACGAGCAACTCGATAACTATATAGTAGCCATAATCATCGACGAAATAAAAGAAGACAGGTGATTTTGGATCATTATGGAGGAATCACGCTCATCGCTGTTCCCCGTTCCTGTCTTACGTAAATGTTATCATCTTGTAAACATAGGTAAATGTGATACGGATCATACTACTCTGCGACCATCCATGTTTATTCCGCACAACGTTTTGAACGACAATATTATTTGGCTTGATCTTTTCTCAAATGAACGTGATTTGACATTTGTTCGGCAGATGGTGGCCGCTAACCAGTTAACTATATTCGATACGGCAGTCGATTGTATCGACTTTATCGAATTAACCCGTCTCCATTATAGTGTGACACTAGTTAAGAATACCTTCTCGGTGATTATATCAGGTGTATATGTGACCGATGTAAAGGTGATTAAGCAGTTGTTACAGAAGGACTGTGTCAAACAAATCTGTTTGATTTTTAATGAATTTCTTAATGGAAACCTTTGCCCCTTATATCTTTTGCATCAAAAAATCTGTATTATCTATAATACCAATCCTGATGCGGTTATGTGTCGGCTCTGTGATGATCGATCACGTTTTGACGCATTCCCTTCTAATAATAACGAAATACATGCATTGAGAATCAATGGCTCAAATAGGTTACTGAATAATATCGTAAGAGAAACCAACGATTCCACAACGATGAGAATCGACAACTCGGATTCCAAACATGATACATTGTTTTTTAAACTTGTTACAAAGGCAGAAGTGGAATTTGATGGTCGGACTACAACAGCCCTACATAACGAAAATGTGCCGAACAGTGACCACTCCTCTTCTACAAGAACTGCCATTGAGGAAGCGAGAAAAGTACAAGGCAATCAACTCAATACACAGATAGGCAATGGTAATTTCTCCAGACAGCGCGTTAGGTTCATTGATAATACAAAAGTACCTCCACGGCTCGTACCTACACGTTCTCTCTATAATTCGGAGCAGAAACCAATTGAACATCGCATTGATCCCACCCCACTCAACAACATAGACGCACGCGCTCTGGAAAAACTGGAGAAAATCAAAGAGGTAAACGTCTTCGTTTGTTTTAGCTGTCTACACGGCACCTATTTGTAAGAATTTCAAGATATAGGAATCAGGATCCACTCATTTCCTAGTTTCGGTTTTTTTGTGCTTTCGAAGTTTGTTTTAAATTTTATGAAGGTAGTCAAAAGCAAAACTTCGTATGTAGAAATCTTGAAATCGCAAGAAAAACACGATTACCTGAACCATTTTCGCAATTTAAAAACCTTATTGATTTCACGAAACGGAGTTGTAGCATAAGCTTCTTTCATTGATGTCGCGTCCTCATATTGGCATAAACCTGACGAGGTAGTACACAGTACACAAGTATTTGAGAAATTGTTGAGCTCGACAGTGCAGTATTTTTAAAAGCTAGTCAGCTAAGCGTTTTTTACTAGAAGAGAACTGTATTGAACGAGTTACATAGAGAAAATCTTGCATATAGCTCGAAGCTTGTTTTAAACATTTTTAAACATAGCATGAATGAGTATGTTGGAATACAACTTATTTCAATTCGATTTACTTGCTGTTTTCTGTCTAGTTCGAAGCTCATAGATGTTTTTCGACAGTAACCGATGTTCACTTTCTCACACCATATGAAAGAATTGGTTAATGAATCGCAAAACGTGTTCCTTTTTTGAATTGGCTTATGGAGTCGTCGCAGCTGCCTCGCGAGTTTTAACTTGGTACTCTCAATAGAAAAATGTGTTTTATCCAAGATATCCAGTTTTCTGGGAAATCGGAGCTTTACATCCTTTGTCCAGTAGTGTCAAACTTGAAAGTTGAATTCAAGTATTCAACTATTACTTCAAGTATTCAGCTATTCAACTATTCAACTAACGGGTGCGGCAGAATAAATGATCCTCTTAGTATTTTAGAGATTTCTATGCTATTTTTTCTTACTATTAAGAAATTTTTTTACTAAACGATGCAGCTTGAAATTCTCTACAAAATCATATACTTTTAAGATGAAAATCTGTTTCAGAAATATTTAAAAAAAGATGAAAAGTAAAAACATACAAAATGCTCTACTTTCTAATTGAATAGGCACACCGAATGGCTATATTTTGTATTCCAGATTTTCATTACTTATTTCATTGCACTAAAAGAAGGAAACATATGAAATGATACAGCGTGAAAAGCTGTACAATTTACGTAAGACTGATTATTTAATAACTGCACCTTCCAATCTCAAAATGGTCATAACTTTGAACAGTCAGATTTTGACCAGATGGAAATGAATTTTTTAAAAATGCACGCTGAATTAATTTTTTTCCCATCTTATTTTCTTGTGATTGTTCTTGGTAAACTGTAGAACTTTTCACGCTGCATCTTGTGGCATATTTCATTTCTTTTTAATGAAGTATATCAGATAATAACAAGATGAAATAAGAAAAATCAAATTCATCGTGCACTTTAAAAAATTCATTTTCATGCAGTCAAAATCCGATTGCTCAAAATTCTATCCATTGTGAAAACGAAAAATGCAATTATTAAATAATCGGTCCTGTGTAATTTGTACAGCTTTCATGCTGTATCTTTTCGTATGGTTCGTATTTTCAATATGGTGAAGTGATAAAAATTACACGCATACTATGATCATTCATAATGCCTCAGTAGTTGGAAAGTAGAGCATTTTGTATGTTTTTTGTTTTCATTTTTTTCAAATAACTTTGAAGTAAGTTTGTCATTTTAAAAGTATTTGGTTTTGTAGAGAATTTCAAGCTGCATCGTTTGGTAGAAAAATTTCTTAATCGTGAGAAAAAATAAGGGAGAAATCTCTAAAATACTAAGAGGATCATTTATTCTGTCGCACCCGTTATTCAGCGATTCATCTATTCAACTATTCAACTATTCGATCACCCTCAGCTGCCCCCCGGTATGGTGCTGCTACGCCCTCTTCCAGCATTGCGCACTCTCCCTCTTCCAGCATTGCGCACTCTCCCTCTTCGAATACTTGAATAGTTGAATAGTTGAATACTTGAATTCAAGTTTCAAGTATTACATATATGCCTTTGTCTAGCAACTGAAAAATTTGTTCGAATTCAATACATTCAGAAACACATTCATTTTTATTAAAATTTTCAGATCAAAATTCGATGCTGCGATGATCACTTTTAGTCTCTAGACTATGGAGAGATTTCGTTTTTTTCTCTTGTTTCATCGAATTCTATCGGCATCGATGGTACAGAGATATAACTCCAAAAGCAACTAAGAAGGTTCCTGTCGGACGACATCGCTTGTCCATGAGTTTATTATTTATGTTTAGAACTTATCAGATATTTTAGATCGGAAGGCTGCTTCAAAGTAGGTCTTTTGTGGTTGTATTAAAAATACTTGTTTATTATAAGATATATGGGTATTGTTATTTATCGCGCACAATCAGAACAATCACCACAGACGATGCTAAACGATGTTGAGCTACAACTTCGCTTTCGTTGCCAAGTCAGTGTGCTAATAAGAGATTGTAGCAATGAATAGATATTATTTGACAGATGACAAGATTTTATGCGAGCACGTGTCTGATTCTTCGAAGCAGAAATATAGAAGCTTGAACACATCTTGCATTGAATGACATTACCAATTTGAAAGAAAAAAGACTATATTGATTTTTATTTGATAGCATTGCACAGATGCCGCAAATCGCCCTCTCACTTTGCCGAGAAGAAAACAGTTCTTTATTAACCGTGGCCCTTTTTGCCACTTTGGTTTCAGTTAAGCCAAGTCCAAATCCTTATAGAGAAAAATAGAATACAATGGACTACAAGTGGAAAAACAGCAGTTTTCGTACACTAGTTCAAAGAAGATTCGAGTTGTTCGCTTGTAAGTGCGAAATACTCATTTAAAAATAGATAGCTCCAAAGATCCGTTGAAGACCCAACTTTAGATTCAATGTCTTCGGAAAGAAGCCTGAGGAAAAACTTGGCTTAACGTTTTTTTATTCTGAATATTGTCAGGATATAGTTTAAATATGAGTCAAAACTGCGCAAGGATTTCGTCTCAGTTAGACTCTGTGTATTACCTTTCATGAACCTAGTAAAGTCACAGGTGATTCAGATTCGGCACGATTAATCCAACTGTACATCTTTCTTTTCTTTTGAGTTTTAGGAAGTTATTTCGATGGGCATACGAATCGACAAATTCAAAGAAGGAGATTTTAAGCGTGATGATCATGGGTTCAAAGAAATCAAAAAACAAGCTTTGCAAATGATGATGCGATGTGATGAGCTATTTGCTTTACATCCCAATGTCAAAATGGAGCGCCGGCAAATTGTTCAAAATATAGAGCAAGTGATGAAAAAACTCGAATCGACAGTACTCGCATATGAACAAAAATCGCACGGACAGAAACATTCTATTGCCGTTTAGACGAACCTATCGAATGCTCCGATGTTATCAAACAGATCTTTGAGCTTACTGTTTATTCTTCTCTTTCATGCATACAAGAATCTATTGCTTTATCATTTTATCTGAAGTGTATAAAGTGAACTTCAGTGAGAAGACTGGAACTTTTACAGAAGAGTTAGTTGTCTCATCAGAGTAAAAACTAAGGATGAGGCAAAAGTTTTTGAATTATCAATGAACTATATCGAATTAATTGATTTGCTAATTGGGTGAGTGGTAGGATACAACGATGACGATCGACTATTCCATAAGCGGATAGATCGATCTTTCGAAGAAAAAGACAAACTCACACTGCTACTTCCAACTCTTGCTTTTCAGCAGCTCATCTACATCAAAACTTATATTACTTAGGATATACCAAAAGTTCTGACCACAAGATCTTTACTTCGATAAAATCCATAGTTTTGAAAGTTTTACTGTGCAAATACATAGTAATATGCCTGCTCTATGATACTGCATAGTGGCGTAACCACTGGGGGGGGGGGGAGGGGCACAGGGGTGCAATACCCCTCCCCCCTATAAATTTTTTCTGAAAGTGAATATTTTTTTAGGGTATTTGTAAAACGAGCGAAGACCCACGAAGATCCCCAAGTCGAGAATTGACACGACCAGCAGATAGAGCTCATCGAGCTGATTGTACGAAGACCCACGAAGACCCACGAAGACCCAAAATGGTTAAATGTTAAAAAAGTTTTCCGATGAAAACAATTTTTTCAAATCCACGAAGAGCCACAAAGACCCATATCTTTTACTAATAGATAGCCTGAGTTGATTTAAGTAAGTATGCAAAATATTAGCCTTTTATATGGTAGGGCATGAAAATGAAAAAGAATGTATTTTTCCCTTCTTTATATGATGTATTTGAATTTTGCATACATTTTCATTGAACATATCTAATCAATCTGGATCATCAATTATTGTATTGACAGTAGAAATTTTCATATACGACGGTAATATTAACATCGCATTTTCTTTCCCTTCGACTGATGAAGCATTTGTTTTCACTCTATCTTTCGATTTTCAGCCTTCTGTGATGTTATCTTTATTATATACCCCCGGAAAGCCAAAGTTAGACACTTTGTTTAACCTTTTTTACACTCGAAAACGACTTATTGGGAAACTAATTATGCCATTCGATAGCCCTCGTCGAGCTCTATCAAAATATGCCTTTTGATCATATCTGGCTTTTATATGGTGAAAAATTAATCAAGTGAAATGAAGATGCAATGAAAATGCGATTTCCAAAACTTGATTTTGTCACTGTCATCAAAATTTATTTTTTAAATTTTTTATCATTATATAATTACCTTTTTAAAAAAAGCAATCTTATATTCTGATAGAGCTTGAAATTCTCTATCACCATGTATATTTACGTATTTTCTTACATTCATTGTATTGAAAACAATTTCAATACAATGAAAATACTGTAAAGTGACAAATACGAAAAATCTGCATTTTTCGGCACTTTGGAGTTTTCTTTTTGAACTCATTATTTCTATGAGAAATTTTTTTTTCGAAAAGGCAGTTATAGATTCTGATAGAGCTTAAAATTGTCTATCATCCGGTATATTTGTTAACTATCTTGCATCTATATATTGGAGGATAATTCAAGTATTACGTACGCACGCTGCTTGACAAACTGTAAATAACGCAGCTTTTTTTTGTGTACTCAAAAAGTGAATACACTTTAGAATTGGTCAGTGTGTTCTGCCGTCCGACCGTCCGTTTACACGATAATTCTTCCTAATTACATTCGATTGAGCTGAAATTTTGTGCACAGAATTGTCTCATCAATATCTCGGTCGAGTTCGAAGATGAGACGAATCCGTCAAGGAATAGTTGAGTTACCGAAAAAATTGCCATTATTGAGCAGACCATTCCTAACGAGGTACAGGGATATTTTCAAAAAAATTTCTTTTCTCACAATCATTTAAAATATATATGAATCGACTCAGTTCTTAACGCTGGTTCCGAATATGATATTAGTTTTGAATCAAATCGCAGCTTTTTAAGGGAAAATTACGTAAACAGAGTCCCAAAATGCAAAAAATCTGTATCCTGAGACCGGTGTACCTAAATATGTCTTGGATGACTAGTGGTTTTGGGGTGTTCTAGATGCATGGTTATATCGCTACTAAAAAGAGTTATCAAATGGAAAAAATCCAAACTCGATAGCTATTAAAATTGGTGGATTATTATGAAAATGCTGATGTCTCTGTGTATCGTATATATCTAATAGATCCATGAGGTTACCTATGACCATAACCTCGCTAGATACAATCCCAAATCCATTTTTAACTAACTCCTCCTACCCAGTTTTCTAAGCTGAGCTAATGTGAAGTCGATTTCTGTGATTTCTAAAGATATTCAATTACTCTAGGAGTTGATTCAATGATCACTAGATAGGATCGACTACAGTGTCATCCATGCTAGCTTGGCTGCCTAGGAATTTTATTCTTACAATTTAGTGACAAAAAATGTGTTATGATGAGATATATGTCTTGCAGAAAAATAAGCCTAAGATCTCGTGCAACACGTGAGAAAAATCCAAAATACCACCTCCCGCAATGTAATATTGCTTCGGATTTAAGCAGTTTTTGGATTCTAGCACTTCTTTTATCTCATAACTTTCTCACTTGAGCAGAATAAATTTGTAGACTAAACTGTTTTCTGTCCAATTGAGATGTCCCAGAGCCGAAATGGTCAATGCGTTGACGAGATAAGGTCAAAATGCTGATCATAAACTCGAGATAGATGGTTTTTAGACAGTTCGATGAAAATGAATCTGTCGTCAATTATTTTAACTTTATGAAGTATGCATAACACTCGGATTGAAATCCGACGTTTTCACATTTATTTTGATAGAAATTTATAGAAAGTTGGTTGGAAGACCTGATTAAAATATATATTTTTCAAGAATAATTTAATATAAATATGTGAATTCTCCGCAGTTTCTAGATCTTTGAGTATTGATTTGAATGTGTATCTTATTATTAAAAATTCACTAGGAACAATATGTGAGATAGTCGTGTACTTGATAAGATCAATTGGCAGCCTTATAAAAAGTAGGTCCGAAAAGCTTCTAATAAATGGTTCAATGCGTCATTATCTGATTTTTGTAATGTTAAAAAGTGCAGCTCCTCACTTTGTTCGTATCAAAAGTCATTCAAAAAAACTGATCAATATTTATATTGATGAATGTTAATATAACCAGTGCATATCCTAACGAAATAGATTTTATCGAAATCTTATTATTATAATATCAGCTGAAGTACGATCAAATAGCATAGAAAAATAGAGCATTCTTTCTCTATCAGATTATATAGAAAGAAAGTTTCTTTAAATTTACTAAACGGTTTTAATGCGTCACTCTCACTACTTTTGGTATGATTTAAGCATCAGTTCCTTTCAAAGAACTGGCAGGTGCAGATCAGTTCCTTTCGAAAGAACTGTGTACCCAGTTCTTTTGACCAATTCCTCTATATTTAGAACTGTGAACTGTACTAGGTCTAAACAGTACTACATGTTGCTAGTATTATCAAGTTTTGTATTGTAAACAGTGGAGTTGGAGATGTTATTGTATATAAACAATAAAAATTTTCCATTGAGCTCAACAGAAAACAAGAAAACGTGAAAATCTCATCATAAAGATACTATTTGTCTAGCAAAAATCTCATAGATGACCTTCTGAATTTGAAAAAAGTCTCCTGATTTTTCTCCTGATTTAGAAAAATATTTCTACTGATAAACCCCTGATTCTTGAAAAAAAATTCTTGCTGTCTAAAATTTTAATTTGGTGACCCTGAAGTGAATTCGGGCAGCTCGGGCTCGGTGCATGCCTAGATGCAGAATTTGATAAGGAATCCAAAGGTGAGTAAATGTTCATGGAAAGAACTTTCCAGGTAGGAAATCACCTTAACTCCATTTATAAGCATCTTCGGTTTTTTAACTTTGCCAGTGGGCAATAGTAAGGAAAGTTGGTCCGATCGAGCTGAAATTTTTTGTGGCTACTAGACACGACGTCTGGCATCTCTGGTAAAAATTTCAGCCAAATCTGAGAAGTCAAGCTCCCGCTGTAATACCACTTTCTCAAAAACTGACTCTTAAGCACGGAGAAAAAACTGCGGATTAGTTTTTTGTCTTGTGAACTGATTGTAAAAAGAATATCGAACATCAAAACAGTTTATGCTTCTTGTTTTGCAATAGAAAACTTTCATTTTATTAGACAATAAACCCAAAATGTCCATTAAGTTCCAGTAAAAATATGTAGGAAAGAAAGTTCGTGGCTAATAAAGTTTTCTACGATTTGTTCGTTTCACTTGCATTTAGGATTTATATTCTGAGTAGTCTAAACAGAATTGAAACAGAGCTAGACTCTGAAGAAGGGAAAAAATGTGAATCATTGGTATCATCGCTATTTTGTATTAGAAACCGAAGTGATTTCAGTCTGGACTCCTCTAACATTAAATTGATTATCTAACTTTGATCTCGAGTTTCTGGCAATGACATCTGTCTTTTAAGACAAAACTGTTAAATTATTCTTTCCATTCTTTAGCACGAAGGATGAAAATTTTTACAATTTTGTCGAAGGACGTAAGCTTCTAAAGTCATTCTTGTTTATTTCTAAGAAATAAAATTAAAAGAAAGTGCAATTCACAAAAAACTTTAAATAATTGGTGAGGTTGCTCTATGGTGAATATCCATAATGAGTTCCATCCTTCTTTATTTCTCCTTTTGCATCAACTGGATGATAGTGTGGATATTGACCAGGGCCATGTGCACTGTGATGGATGGGTGATTGATGATGATTACTCGCTCTTCTAGCTTGCTCTTCAGCTTCCTTTCTACTAGGACACATGATGAAATGTAACATTGGTTCACCACTTGGACCAGCTTTTCGATGAACATAACTCATTTTTCAAAAGGAATTGGTATATCAATTATCAGAGAAATAGTGTTTAGATGTGTTCTTCGAATCTAAACAAGAAAGTATCATTACGACGATGATCAGCATGTAAGATTATCTATATCAACACGTTTTTGAGTCTCTTGAAAAGCGATTTTCTCACATAGTGAGCCGTTCGGGAAAGCCTCTGTACTGTAAACTTACCTCGGAAACGAAAAGTGATAGCGAGCTAACTCAGTTGACTGCGGATCAAATATCAATAGATTTCCGAAAATTTTAGGGAGAACAGAGTTTCTTGAATGGATATTCGCGTTCTACGTGGTTACGGCGCTTTGTTTAACGGTTGCTTTCCTATATTTTCAAGTTCTCGCCTTCAGAAATTCTTTTTTCGCAAAAAAAGTGTTCCACCTATAATCCTGTTTTTCAGTGAACGCGGTCTCCGAAGGCCTAGCACCAAAACATTGTTATATTCGGAATCACCACTCTCGATTACCGAATGTCCGCCTAGTTTGAGATATAAAGCGATCGGGCACTTGAGGCACTTTCATTCTCATTCTACAATACGTCTACTAAAGATGTAATGTCCTCAGCTGAGTAGACCTAGTTGGGGCTAAATATTGTTCATAACTTAGTAACAGACGCATTACATCAAAAAAGTGAGTCACCTCAGGATGTGAATTTAGGAAAAAAATTGGTTACTTTGGAATTATTTCAAAATGGAAAGTTCGGAAAATGCACATTTCTGAAATTTCGTGATTTCCCGGACGATTCTATGTGTGGCGGTCAGCGACAAATTCGTCTCACAGGTTAATAAAGATCATAGGCTGAAAACAGTGTGTGTATCACAGATTTTAAGCAGATGTGCATAATCACATTTGTTGCACATAAAGCATTGAAGAATGTTGAAAATGCGAAACAATGAGCTCTGTGCTACGAAGAGCAAGTAAATTCTAGGGGAATGTAATTCGTTTGTTATCAGCGTGGTGCAGCATAAAAAAAGTTTCGTCGCACTAGTCATTTTTTATTCATTTTTACTGGAAGGCAAACGCTTGAAAAAGAAATCACCTAGGAGGATGTAGATCCCTGCTTTTGAAGGTTATGTCTGTAAAGGAGTCACAGAGAAGATCTCGAACTTTTCAAAAAAAACGAAACAGTTTTACGCCCTCGACTTAACAGGGTACCTGTAATTGTGGGAATGGAAGAAAAGCTCTAAACTTACTCAAATGTGATTCGCAAGCTGTTTGTTTGGCTCGATGATTATGAAAATGTATAGACACAAGTCTCTCTTTCTTATAGTAGGAAAAAAAATGACGCAGTTGTGCAATTGACAAGGTAAATATCTAGTCACGATAAGAATGAAAAGGGAAAAATATTTACTTGTCAAGCCGTCATC
Organism: Macrotrachela quadricornifera; assembly: GCA_022393335.1. Lineage (NCBI taxonomy): Eukaryota > Metazoa > Rotifera > Eurotatoria > Philodinida > Philodinidae > Macrotrachela > Macrotrachela quadricornifera. The sequence goes on along the minus strand of JAJEKB010021601.1, from coordinate 1,875,335 downwards.
AAAGTAGAGAACGAAACCTTTAGTGACAATAACGTATCTTGGAGAAACGACAAAAATCGAGAATCAGAAGGCAATTTCAGTCTATCAAATTTTCAGAAGTTTCTTTACAAGAATCTGATTCAAATCCTACGCGTACAGTCGAAAGTGTGCGTGCCGTAGTTGAAAGAAGGCAGAGAATTTTCTTTTTTTTGCTTTCCTCTTCTCTCACTAATTGATCTTCACCTCTTTTCAATACAGCTCCAGAGTATAAGTGAGACTATAGAGTGGCAAAAGAGCATAAAAAGTAAATGCTTCTGCAATTTGCAACATTTCACAGACATATGTCTGAAGCGAAACTTAAGCTTCGAGTTTTTTCTTTTCTTCCTACTTAGTGCCACTGAAGTAACAAAAATGAGATTGATAAAGTCTGTGTTCGCGATCTTTTCACTGTGCAGGTTTACGCGCATCTTTATTTTTCCTTCCTCTCTTTTCTTTCAGTCTTGGATATTTCACAAAAAAAAGATTAAAACGACAAATCATTCAAACAATAAAAGAACACTACAAATGAAACAGCAACTCAAACACGTGGCTGTTGACGTTTTCATTAGCACCATCTCCTAAACAATCAGACGGATGCAGTATGAATAGGTGGACTATAGTGGGAAGGAAAACTATAAAAGGAACCAAAGACAGCAGGTGTTTGACTGTTATGAACCCGAATCCTAGTGGGGAAAAAACTACTATATTTTGCTCCCACAAGTACCTCTTTCTTCTCACCTTGCGGTGTAGCTATCTAATTTTCCGTTCACAACTTTTTCTACAATTCTTTTTTCTATTTCGGACATTTTTTCCTCATTATCTGAATAAGGATCTGTTGCGTTAAGGGTTATGGCAACAACCAAGGTGGTACACATGTAACCGTGAGAAATTTTGTCTTGTAACAAAAAAATCTGCGAATTCGAAACTGCTTGTAATAGCCTAAATTTTTCATGTACATCGGATGTCGCGAAGCTCATAATCATAGACGATTAATGTGGCACACAGACAATTCGGCAACTGTACTACGGAAGCAAAGATGCTTTTGGGCCGTACTCGACCGTTGAAAAGGTGCTATTTCAATATGTATTATGAGCAAGTTTTGTCAACTTTGTACTAAAATTTTTTCTTTTTTTGACCAATTAGAGTCTCGAGTATACGGGCAGGCAAAATGATGGTGAAATAAGACAAAAAACTGAAAAAACATCTCGTCTCCACACATTGTTCTTGGGAAACTATAACTTTTTTGAGGATGTTGCAAGAACCCACTTATTCTGATAATTCCAAGGGGGAAACGGCGGATTGCGTATTTCTGGGATTTCCAGTATTTTTTTCGTATTTTGTGGATTGCCACAAGATTTTCAGTAGATTTCGGGATTTTTTTTGTATTTCTGGAATTTCCATGATGTTTCTGGGATTTTTATGGTATTTCTGGGATTTTTATAGTATTTCAGGGATTTTTTTCCTACTTTAAACGTTTTGCACAGAAGGTTATAAAGAAAGACAGCAGGTTAAACAATAGTAAAAATAAAATCTGTCGTTGTCAGTTAGCGAAACACGTCACTTGTTATAATGGGTATCAAGCCAACTGGGACTTCAGAGAATGTTAGTTTATCGTATTTTATTGGAAAAAAAAAATAACAAAAATGAAAAAGAAAGAACAAAAACTATTTAACTACCTATACAATTTATTATACTACTTCGTCAAGTATTGACTAATTTCCCTGTTGCACTCGTTTAACTCGATCAGCTGATAGAGATGCATTCTCATCGGTTAAAAGCCAACAAGCAGTCTGTTTATGAATGAACTTCTTTTTCCCGTCAATTTCAACACAAAAATAAGATTTCGATTGAGAAGGGATATTATCGTATACTCACATTCCATGAAAATGAGTCTTTCCACTAGCTGAAACAGAGGATAGATTATCTTCATCATCAGATGTATCTTCTTCCTCAACATTCGCGGACGGATCAATTTTATATTTATAATCATATTCATCTGATGATGAATATGTTTCAATATTATCATATGAGACTTTTTTAAACTTTTTGATGAACTGTGTTCGCACAAATGAGCTTACTTGAGAAATCGTATTTTTTTTCTTTTTTCGTAGAGCACTATTGATATCAACTGTAGAAAGAAGATTATATGCATCATCAAATGCTCGATAAACAGCTTTTTGAATGTTGTCAATCGTAAGATGATTCATAGATGAACCAACAATTTGTTTTTTCAAAATAGTTCGTTTCCGTTGTCGTTTATGATGTTTAGGAAACTTAAGGGGATATTTTAACTGACCAGACTCACTCTGGTTTTCTATTTCGGTTAGAACCGAAAGTTTATCCGCTCGCTTTAGGAATTGTTCAATAGTAAAATTCACTCTTGATGAAAAGGCGCCTGACATCGATCTAGTAAGTCTGAACGTTGATTCACATGATTGTGAATGGTAATTCGATACAGAAAGAGCAGATTCAAGTAGTTGTTTCTGTGCTACGAGAAGGCATATTCCAAGTAAACTGTGAGCATTGAGTTCAACTGAGAAATGTGCTGGAGTAGTGATAAACATATCACTTATTCGTTCATCAATAAGGCCTTCGGGCATTTCTGTTTCATCCACTACATATAACCACGTTTGCCATATACGGCACAAAAACACTCCAAACCAACTATGATAAATACGATCAATAATGGTTGTATTATGCTCCACATACGCTAACACGATACTACGTAAAAGACGCAAATAAATTCGTGTAGCTTGAGAACCTTCAATATCTTCTAATGCTACAAGTACATCATCATCGGAGAGATTAAGACAAGAAGTGAAATTTTGTCTGTCTTTCGGATTGACATCAGTTTTAACAAGACCATGAGCAAGTTTTGATTTACTTTCAATCAATTTCAGTAGCACTTCAATTGAAACTGCTTCTTTCGCAATCAATAGAGATGATGCATCAGAAAGCATACGATTACGAAGTTTCGGACATAGATGTGCTGGATCTTGAAAACAAAAAAAGATTTGCCGAGTCGGCATGAAAAACCAAGCTTTCCACTCTTGTGGTAAATCAGTTTCAAGTGTATCAACACGATCGGATATAGCAATGTTATTATATTTTGCAAAAAATCCTGTTACAAGTCTCATCGAAAGAAGATATCGAGCATCACAATCAGTGGAATCTGCAACAATACGAACATTCGATTCTCGAGATCTTTCGAATATCCACAACCATCGATGAAGTACATCAACAGCTTGAAACTTATTGCTGAGCCCGTAGGCAGCTAACAAAAATGGTGATGAATATGGATTAGATGCAAATAGAGGCTGTACCATATGTATATTAAGGTAAGATGATTTATCTTCCATCTCGAACCAGTTTCTTAACTGATCGAAAGAATCAGTTTGAAAATGACGAGCAACTGGTAAACCATTTTTTAATGGAACTGAAAATCCACTGAAAATGTTTGCTGAAGCATTATACTTGATCTTTTTTATTACTCCAGTACAATCTTCGGAACAAACGGCTATCTGATGGTCCAATGACTTTTGATGTTCATCGAGAGCATTGAATCGAAATTCTGCTTCCTCTATACATCCTCCAGCTTTTTTGAGACTATCGTTCAAGGTAGACAAAGATGGAAGTGATGCTGGAAGATTCATACGGATAAACTCGTATGCATTTCTTCCTCCCAATATATACAACGATTGTGCAAATTGCATCACAGCCTCATCGTAGCGATAATTGTTTTTATTTTTAAGAACGTTACTCAAAATATTTTCAATGAAAACTAATAGAAATGAAAAATTATTTCTTGAATCATTGTCTTCATTTATTTGAAACGATTTAATGAATGCTTTAAATAATGAAAGAAAATCATTATTTCAATTAAATATTTGATCCTGGTGTTGATTCTTATCATTTGCATCATGAAGAGCTTCAATGAAACGATCGAAATTCAAACGTAATCCAGGTTTAAGCAAGATACTTCCATCATCAAGATGAAGGCAAGCTCTTTCTGTTATTTTTTCAAGTTCACGATATTTTTTCTGAAAGACAGCGAGAATATCGTTTTCAACCAAAAGTAATTTGTATACTGTATTGGTTGAAAGTACTTCCATCAATTCTTTAAAAATATTTCCACATGTTTTATTCACCAAGTCGAGAAATCTTTCTCCTTCGAAAGAAAGGACATCATCAGGTAAAATAAGTGGTGGAAATGAAGGAAGCATTTTTTTAAATTTTTTTTTGAAAAATAATAAAAGATTATTTGTTGAAAGTAAATAAGTGTATGAGCTTTTGAATAGTAACGGGTGTCCCATAATGAATGGCCCCCTCGGTATTTTGCATCTTTCTCCCTTATTTTCCCTCATAGAAAAAAAAGTTTTTTTATCAAAAGATTCCTCGTGAAATTCTCTACAAAACATATATATTTTTATTATCTTACATAATCTCCATTATTTTGTGACATACGA
>JAJEKB010021601.1:1845499-1870451 GCA_022393335.1 Macrotrachela quadricornifera | reverse complement strand
CTTTGATTTTAAATGTTTATAATAATTACTCAACGAAATGCTTCCACGAATAATATCCAACTGAACCTTAATTCCACGTGAATATGATATAGATGGTAGTGTATCAGTTTCGTCATCACCACTTAAAAGCCGAAAATCTTCATTTTCAATTAATTTCACTTTTGGAATACCATATTTAATACCTTGTTTGTTAATCCATTCATTTAATGTATGAATTACAAAATCGTGACGATTAGTTGTGCTTGAATTATCTAAATTAATATATTCAATTCTAATAATTGTTTTTTTCTCAATGAACTGAAAATATAGCTAAACTATAAACGACTAATAATTCAAGCTAACCGTTTATTTTCTGAGCATGTTGAGGGATGATACAGAAGGGATCTGAAATCTAATTAAAAAATGATAGCTCATATTTCAATTGCTTTAATAATTTCAAAGTAGAATTATTTTCCTTTGCATTAACAACTATCAACAGGATCAAAGTAAAAAGTATTCCTCCTCATAAAGTGAACATCATCATCAGGGTAAAAGATGTAGTTTGTAGAAGCATCTGACTCCTTAAAATTTTACAATATATGTCAACTTAGTACGCAAAGACCCACCTAATAGAATAAAATTAAAAATTACAATCAAAACTAACTCGATGGTGTTGTATGATTTCGTTGTGAAGAAGGTGTTGAACTTGATTAAATCGAATGCTGACTATTATTAACAAGATTGTTCGCATTTTGTTGTGACATCGATGATTTATTACGTTTAGGTTTACTAGATATTTCTTTTAAATATTCTTCATGTTTTTGATGCAAAAGTTGATAAAGGTATCGGATGTTGCCTCGATAACCCGGTTTAATAATAAAAGTTTTATCATCTGCTTCCAAGTAAACGGTGGTTTTGATGTCATTTAAAGTCGAACATTGAATCATAAGGATTTCAAAGATATCATCAGTGTGAAGAAAAGAATAGACACTTCTAATACCTTGAATTTCAAGTAATTTTGCTTCGGTTGTTCCTGCAATATTTTTTACTAAATTATAAAAATTGTCATCATAGAAAGAGAGAGCACCAGGTGGTAAAATGGATGTATCAAGAGTCTGCAAAGGCATTGATTGATACGAATGTTAAACAAAGAAGATATATAGAAAGTATATAATAATATGTATTTTAGAATTTGAAATTTTCTTGATGAGTTTGATGAGAAATAAATTTTTGTTCTGATTAGTTTATAATGAGGAAGTTATTGAACGAGATATCTAGGTATTTGCAATTCTGACAAGTTCTCTATTGTACATACATTTTGTAAATTCTTTTGCAATTTATTCCTTATTATAATTCAGATCTAGTACTTTTGTATTGACGATAACAGATCAACAAGATAGTCACATATACAATTCTTAAATCTTTTGTCTTTATACATGTTGTCATAAGGTATTTTACATTCTAGCTTAGACAATGTCTTGTAAGATTTTTATCCTTTACACATACTGTATTTAACAAAAGCAATATTTGGTACTGAGATATACAAAAATATGACTACATCGATATCGAACAAACAATATATTCGTCGTGATTGCCTGACTAAAAATAATGTATTTCTGGGATTTCTGGGATTTTTTTCGTATTTCAGGGATTTTTTACGTATTTTATGTATTTTTCGTATTTCATATGGATTTCACGGGATTGGCAATCCCAAAAATCCGCCATTTCCCCCTTGGATAATTCATTTAGCGTTTTGCATTTTACCCAGCCTATAGTACAATTTTTCACCGAAATAAAAAACGGCGAGTATATACTATATTTCTCTGCTTGTCGAGACTCGGGAATATGATCACAGATTGGGGGTGGGGTTTGTTTTCTCTTCTGTTTGCCAGTCAATCGGGGTTGTATTTTCACAACCTTTGCAGTCCCGAAAAGTATAGCGACCATCTCTCGTTGGATTTTCGACCCTTGATCTTTTTTCATGTTAACGCAACATCTTTTTGTGTACCACTTTGGTCACCATTTTCCCATTAACTATTATTTTCTACAACATGTGGGCAACTAAAGCGACAACCATCGAACAATTTTCAATGTGCGAACACAGATCTTTTAATGTATTCTTAAGCGTTTTGCAAAGAAAAGATTTCTCTCTTATGTGCAAAGCACTCAATGCTTTGACGATCTATAGTAATAGATGCCAAAAAACACAGTATTTTTCATGTTTTAGGTCTAAAAAATCGACTAAAAAAACGTGCGTTTTTTTACAAATTGCTAAATAGCTGTAAAAAAATTAATTTTGGTCTTCTGAGTTTCAAGCATTGTCTTCGAATAACAACTGTACTTTAGGAAGGCTAGCTACTGGTAGTAACCGCAGCTTTTCTAAACTTACGAAAGTAGTCGTTGCAGTGCATTTCCCTAATTCTACCGGAAAAAATTTTATCATTTTATGTTTCAACTACCACTTTATATCTGATCAAAAATATTTATATATCCGCCTGGCAAAAAATAATTAGACTCGCTATTTTCAATTAATTCTCTCTATAAATTGTTAGTTTTGAAAAGTAATTAGAGATTTGGATAGCCCGTCAAATTCTCTACAACCCTCTATAAGAACATTTTCAATTATATTTATTTTCAAAAAAAAAATCTAAACGCAACAAAGACACCTTTAGCATCCCATTTCCCGGTGATGTGAGTGTTGATACTTTTTCATTGATTTTTGAAAATTATTATCAATTTATTTCAAAACAAAATATGACACCTGAACTGCCATTAGACGCTCTATCGCCCTATACTGTTCCATCCATGATTAGCTATTATTTCTTCACAAACATTTGGCAGATGATTTATATAACCACGTATGACGCTCTGCGGAATCGCATTCCATGCTTCTCGAACAAGCAGTTCTAAATGCTGTTGAGAGGCTGGATGGTTTCGCTGTATGTATCGATTCATCCAACCCCACATGCTCTCCGTGGCGTTGAGATCGGGACTCACAGCCGGATAGTTCTCCATGCATATAATACATTTGCTTCGTACACCAACGATCACCAACGGATAAATGAATAACCATTGTAAATGTGCACGCTTCTCCAAATGAAAGAGAAAATGGAGAGCTATTTGACCAATGTATGTATTAATAAAGCTAGCTGAGAAGTCCAGGCTTGAAATTACATGTTTTTTTTGACGAAAATAGAAGGAAAAGAAAATATCACAAAATTATCATGTGTATAACGGCAGAAAGAAAAGAAGAGCGAAAAATTTCTGATGCTACCTCCTATACTCACACGTGTTTTATTGATCAGACGGTTGCATATGCGCTTGAAAAATAACTATCACATCTCTTTTGAATATCTGATAATCTTCTTCTTCCGGACCACTTGCATTATGAAATTTAGTTGAGATGCATACAAGATCGGACCAATGTTTGTGAAGAAATAATAGCTAATCATGTATGGAATAGTATAGGGTGATAGAGCGTCTAATGGCGGTGTGAGGTGTCATATTTTGTTTTTGAAATAAATTGATAATAAGTTTTAAAAAATCAATAAAAAAGTATCAACACTCATATCACCGGGAAATGGGATGCTAAAGGTGTCTTTGTTACGCTTAGATTTCTTTTCCGAAAATAAATATAAGTGAAAATATTCTTATAGAGGGTTGTAGAGAATTTGACGGGCTATCCGAATCTCGAATTACTTTTCAAAACTAATAATTTATAGAGAGAATTAATTGAAAATACCGAGTCTAATTATTTTTTGCCAGGTGGAGATATAGCCGAGCCAATTTGACGTACCGAATTTGAATATTTTCGCATGTCTCTTTTTCTAGATTATTTCTCGATTATTCATTGTTAGAGAACATGCCGAGAGTTAGCTAGGTGACTAGTAATGGACTATTTCGAAGCGGCCCAATCGGGGTCAGATGATCTCACCGTCTTGCACTATAATAGTAACTGTTATTAATTCTAATTTAACTAAAAAAATAGTAATTAATCGATCTTTCGAAAAACAAATAATCCACGTGTCGTAATTGAATGTGTCGTCAAGTACGATACATGCAACACATTTTATATTAATGTGTAAGTCTAATGCAATCAGAACATAAAATACACATCACTAATGAATACACGTGGGTGTTAATGGTAGTGATAGAACAATAAAAACATGTACGACAAAAATATTGAGGTGCCGATATATTATAATTATAATGCAAAAGAACGGAGAACTAGGACGGTAGAAAGAGGTAGCGAATAACAAGCAAGTCGCTCGGTGAAATGTCGACACTGCTTGCCAATAGTCATTGTCCGATCAAATATCATCATGCTTTTGGAGTGCAGCTGTTTCTTCAATAATATGAATTAAAAATCGAAATCTTCGAGGGTAAGTACTAACGAGTTGTCATCTACGATACTCATCTTGACATGGGCTCTATACGTCATGGAACATAAAATGTAATGAATCCGAAAAGTGATCTTTGATGTTAGACTCATTAGACTTTGTCAATTGTTTTCAAATCTGCCTTATAGACAGCGCCATTAAAGCACAGGAGAGATCTAAGCTGAAAGTGGTAACATATCTTTTTGAATTCTTGTATACATATTTTGTCCACAAGCGTATTGTCTAAATAATTTGCAACTTTTACCAATATCGTTTATTAGATAATATTGTCTTTTGAATCTAAGTTTGAATAGGATATAATAATAAACGATTTTGAATATAACAACTAGAATTAAGTTCACATGAATAGAATCGCATAAATTATTGATATGAGGAAGGACAAAAATCGACTAGAAAATCGGAATTTATCAGAGAAATCGGTGATTTATTGCGTTTAAGCTCACGATTATAATGATTTGTTTTCCAGTCCATTTTGTATGATAAACTAGGAAAAAATATTTACAAAGCTGCATAGACCGAAAAAAAAAGGTAATATATTCACAGGTCGTGGAATGTGAGCGAAAGTGCAGTCCATACTATATCCATCTTATACATACAGCACAGATAGTTATTGATAGGGATAGGACAGTTCAATTTAGTTCCGATCACAGGAACTGTTGCGGAATCTGTTGATAAGAACTGTCCCAATTTTTTTCTCCAAAACAGAACAATCGATCTCTATTTTGGGAATGGTACTTCTGGATGTAGAGCGTTATCGTTCTAGTTTGGGAACAGTGGCGGCGGAGCGTCATTAACCTAAGTGAGGCCCATAATAATTTTTTTCTACGATGAAGTTTTATTAAAAGATGAAACAAAATATAAATCTTCTTTTTATTAGACCTCAGTAAAAACTACAACGGTCATTGTGAAAACAAAACGAATCAGAAGGTACCAAAAAATAACTTTCTCTATTCGCTCTTCGATGCAAAGGTTGAACAGACACTTTTCAGATCAATAGAATCTGTCTTTTCTTTATATATGGGCCTGACCAGTCGTGTTAGCACCCCAAGATATAGGATAGGAAATAATATTATTTCAGAGACGTGTATATAATGAATTTTATACCAAATGAAAGCCAATCAAAAATGGGATTTATTGGTAGTAAATAGTGAGGATTTTATAAACTTTATAATGTCCAACTAAAAAATTTTGAAAAATTCTATACATTAAAAAATGTTAAAAAGCTTATATTTTCTATATAAAAACAAACACTTGATTTTCCCATAAAATTAGCTGTTTTTATTATTTCTACTACCATACATGTTATAAAATACACTTATTTAATTCAGCTTTTCATGTTGTATTCATTGAATATATTTTGAAACATGTAAGGTAATAGAAGTAATAAAAACAGCTAATTTTATGGGAAAATCAAGTGTTTTTTTTATATAGAAAATATAAGCTTTTTAACATTTTTTAATGTATAGAATTTTTCAAAATTTTTTTAGTTGCACGTCACAAAGTTTATAAAACCCTTACTATTTACTACCAATAAATCCCATTTTTGACTGGCTTTCATTTGGTATAAAATTCATTATATACACGTCTCTGAAATAATATTATTTCCTATCTTATATCTTGGAGTACTAACACGACTGATCATGCCCATATATGTGCGTGTGTACATACGTGCTTGGAAAAAACCAAACGTTCTGGGAATAAAACATATATAGACGATATTGAGAAAAACTAAACATACGGACAGGAAAACATGTAAGAAAAGAGGAAAAAATACTTAAACAACACACAATGAAGAGAAATATCCAAGTAAGAGAAAAGAAAAAAAACTACATGATATATATAAGTTGTATGAAACATCTATGCGATAGAAGAATACAGAAAAGACAAACATACAGGGTGTTTTTTAAGTAACACCTCGATAAGAAATCCAAATATCTTCATTACGACTCGCGCAAATGAACTGATTTTTTTATGAATGATAGAGACATATTCAAAGTTTATATCTATAAAGACATGTCTAGAGAGACTCTTTCTTAGGTATCACTATTAATCTTAACAAGAAAAATTTATGTTTTCATAGTTTGAAAGAAAAGTCACTGTCGAAAAAAATTGAATATCTCCGCTGCGGCTTGATCTGACGAGCTGATTTTTTTATCAATTCAAGAGGCATGTTCAAGCTTTATATTCATACAGACATGCTTAGAGAGATCCTTTGTTAAGTATATTATTTTCTATTCTATCTGTAAAAAAGTAAAATTATTTTGTTGAAATCATTACTAGTACTTTATAAAGGCTATCTCTAATCTTGTCCGTATGGATTTAAAGTGTGAACATACTTATATTATTGGTAAAAAATTAGTCCTTTTGCTCGAGCCGTAACGGAGATATTTAGTTTTTTCTTTGTAACATGACTTTTGGGCATATACAGGGTGACCCAAAAGTCAGTTTGCCAAAATAAAAATTGAATATCTTCTTTACGACTCCCGCAAATGAGCTGAATTTTTTACCAATAACAGAGGCATATTCAAGCTTCATATCCATAAAGACATGCCTAGAGAGACCTTCCGTTAAGTGTACTGTTAGTTTTCTATCTGCGTAATAGTAAAATTTTTCCTGTAGAGATCAGTAGTGGTACTTAACAAAGAGTTTCTTTAGACATGTCTTTATAGATATAAACTTTGAACATCTCTCTATCATTCATAAAAAAATCAGTTCATTTGCGCGAGTCATAATGAAAATATTTGGATTTCTTATCGGGGTGTTACTTAAGAAACACCCTGTATAAGAAATAGGTGAATCGTATTATCAGATAGATATGTCAGAACATGTATCTAGTTATGTTAGATGCCGAACATAACAAATTCTAGTAATAAAAGATAATACTCAATCCGAAAATAAGTGAGGCTGAGCCTCAAGGGCTGAAAATCAAGTGAGGCTCAAGCTTCACGAGCCTCCATGCTTCGCCGCCACTGTTTGGGAACAACAGTTTTCCGACAACTCATTTTTAAGAGTTCTACGGATCGGAACTATTACCATGTTGTTCTATTCCTAGTTATGATGTTCTGACAGCACTTTTAGAATAAGGACAGAAAATGGTTGGATCACGGTAAAGTAAGGACTCGCATTTTGATAGGTTAATTTTTTCTATATGAAGTGAGCCATAATTCTTTGGCTATCATATTTGGCTCACTTCTTACGACTATATTCACATATGTATGCAAAATCAGCATCTTTTGTAATGAAATATGAAAATCAAGGTTTTTTGAAAATTGAAGAGGTGCTTTTTCCATGGAAACTAAATGTGCTCTAGTCAATTATGCAAAAACATTTCAGAAAAAAACTGTGCAGAAACTTTTGAATTGCGAGCACCTTAGCAATCTAATGCAAGACAACTAGATAATGAGAAGCTCTTAAAGAAATTGCATGAAAATACGATGAATGAATAATATTGTTTCTTTCAAGGCTGATCTGTTGATTCAATCGACTCAGGGCACTTTGACCTTGATTGCATATACATACAAAGGAGAAATTAGGCATCAATAAGTATATCAACATTTTACTGTTCTGTTCCTTCCTTCGTACGTTGCCAATAAGTTTCTCTGCTCATTGCTTTTCATCTTCAACACAGAGCTGCTCCGCATATTTTTCTCTTTTCTGCCCGCCAAGCACTATATAAAAGCAACAGGACGACAACAAACATCACGAACATAACTATCAAAGGCGCAGTACTCCGTTTCTTTTTTTCCGCTGCTCTCGGTGATCATAATCGCAATGGCTGATTCTGATAGTGGTTGTCTTGATGCTGTTTGTCGTGTTTTCCGTGCTTGTTGTTTCCCTTGCGATATTTTTTGTTGCAATGCTTGTGGTTTTGATCCTGATAATGGTGGTGGTTTTTCTGCTAGTTGTGGTAACTTTTGTCGTAATACTGTTGGTCGTTGTTGTTGTTGTCCTCCTAATTGAACAAAATAAGTTAGGTATGTTTAGATGATAACTCATACAGAGAATATCATTGTATTTTATTTCATTATTCCAATATTCTTATTTGAGATTATATTTTCGATTCCTTGATGATACTGAATTAATTTACTATTTTTTCTTTATAGAAATAATCGTACAAATACAAGCATCAAATTCGAACGTTTTCATCAAGTATCGTCGGACACTATCTAGTGAGTAGTTAATTGTCTCTTTCTTTTTCTCATCTATTTTTCTACTTTATTTTTTGTATTTTTCGAAATTTACAATTTAATAAAATTCATGCACGGAAAACATACTCTGGTTGACTTGTTGAAAACAATAGCATATTTTTTTCTCTCACAAATTCAGAATCACGTATTCAATTCAATTCAAGTTTGATGTAATGATCATAGTAAGAATCTTGAAGTATTCTTATTAAGATTCTGCTTTTTCCTGTCAAAATCTGGACATGGTTGTACTAGAAGTTCGGATAGGATCCTAGTGAAACTTTATAGGAACTTGTGACCGAAAATCTTCAAGTTTTGTCAGAATTTTCATTAAATTCTATTTCAAGAGTCTTGCCAAAACCCTGCGCCAATCCTAGTGAAACATCCCCAGATTAAAAAAAATCAGACGTAAGATCTTGGTCATCAGACGAAATCGTACGCAAAACCGACGCCTCTGTAGTCTTACACTAAGCCCTACTACAAGATTCTTCGAAGATCTTTGAAGGATCTTATATTACCCAGTCAAACATAAAAGTCTGAAAAACGCATGTAAATGTGGTATTATCGTTACATGTACACGCATGCATCATTATGATATAGCATGCGTGTAGACACGTCAGAGAGTTTACTATATTCGCGAGTGCATGCATGGAAACTTGTGCATCTACACACTTGGTATTTTCCCTTGCGAGGTCATGCATGACAATATTATAATGATCCAAAAATGAAGTACATGTTGTGAACATGCATGAACACGCATAAGTTTTTTTCCAGAGATAACGTAGGAAATATAATCAAAATTGAGCTTATAATGATCATCCGATAACTACTATATATACATGTGCATAAAATCTAAGTAAAGGGGAAAAACAGATTTTTTTATGATTAGAATTAATCGTAAATCAAAAAACCAGTTCAATCAGAAAAAAATTACTTTAACCAAAAATATTAGAAAAATAAAAAAGTCTCATCAAATTTTTAATATCTGCTGTTCAGAACATCAATTCACGGATAAAACACCTGAAATCAAATATTTTTAATTTTTTTGATTTTTTAAATTTGAAATCAATTGATTTCAAATTTAGAAAAATGAGTTTAACTATAATAATTAATCAATCAAAAAAGTATGATTTTATTTTTCTAACACTTCACTCCAACAGTAATAAAGAATTCTGAAGACTGAAAAAGGTTTTTAAGAAAATATAATATAGCTATAAGAAAATCGTGTGAACTTTTATGAAAAATAGATGAATACGCTTCGATAAAAAAAAACCAAATTCTTGAAAGAAGGAGCATGTAGAGTATAAAGTAAGAAGACTTCGCATGTTAACGCAGAATCGATTCAGTATTAGTTTTCAGAAATACACTTCTTTTGCATTAACATACAGGATTTTAAGAATATCTCACTATTTTGCAAGTACATGCAGATAACGTTTTTGCATTTTCATGCAAGACATATGTTTTATATGAACATGCGAGAGAACCGCATGCGAGTATCTGCATGAGTAGATATCATGCACAATCTCGCATATTTTATTAAAAAATTCCAAAACTTGTGTTTCCGTGCATGTACTTACAAAACGCAACTTCACGCATGTATTTATGTTTAGTATTTACATGCAAAATGTAGAAATATTTCATATAACTTGCATGATAATGCATGGCCTATGGTGATTTGAAAAAATATTTTGCATGTCGATGCAGATTTTAAGAAATTTTTTGCAGGTACATGCGTTTCTCTGACTCTCACGTTTGACTGGGTAAAGGATAGTCCAAAAGTTTCGACCCTTCCTTAGTAAACCAAGCATATCTATATCAAACTTATAGGAAGTTATTGACCAAAGACGAGCACAAGACAAGAATTAAAGTGTCATCCTCTCCTACAGGACAGAGTAGGACATCAACCAGGACAGTAAGAATATTTATGTCTACTAACTTGTTGATAATGTTGATGATTTATTTTAATAACTATATATGTCAAGGGGGAAACTACTGACTTAAGTGACTTTAAAATCATAAAAGTCAAGTAAGCCAATGAAGTCACTTTAAGTCGGTTAAGTCAAGAAAGTCACGAAAACTATCTATAAAGTATCATTAATAAAGAATACAGAAATGTGATTTTTTTTCAATCTCGATGACACATTCTCCAACTTTTGTTAACTTTTTTTTCAATGACATATGCATGTAAAACGGATGCAACGAAAAGATACATATATGTCATAGGCAAAATTGTCATATCATTTTGAAAATTTCAGAACTAACAAAAACTACAACAACGCAAACATGAATGGAGTTAAGGATGATGGTGAGAATGAAGGTGAAGATCTGAGCGACAGAATAGAAGTAATAACAGCGTATGTAAAGGATTCTCAGTGAGGATTAGCTTTTCAGTTAGATTATGATGTTATGCAGTTATTCAGTCTGATTTCATCCTCAACTTCATTACATTTATTGAGATCCTTCATTTTCATTCAGATTTCGTTTCTCGGCATCACCATCATTCATGATGACGAGAGATAGACGAGTTCAAAAACTAAAGAGTTGTCAAAATCAAAACATAAAAACTTATAGGAATCAGATTGGAATTATGAATAGGAAAACGAAGTTTTTGTTACATTTTCCCTGATTTTTAGCAAACTAACAATGGAAGTGTTTGTACTGTCCACGAGAAAAATGGCACATATTCGGGCCAAATGAAAGCTCTCGCCGCCAAACTAACAAGTTTAAAATATTAGCTGCTGATGACTTGCCTTGACAGGGATACTTGAGTTTTAAGTTTTGGTATGAAACGAATCAAGAAAGGTTTTTTCTACTATTATAAGAACAAAGCATAGTATTGTTCGGACCGATTATAGAGTTTGTTGGATCTCTCTTTCATATGGCCCGAACAACATCATGTTTTATCCTTACAATAGTGGGCCAAAGCTATCAGCTTGTCGTTTGAGCTAGTGGCTTTTGTCTACTATCGTAAAGATAAAACATGGTGTCGTTCAGGCCAATTTAGGGTTATCTATAGTCCTCTTTCATATGACCTGAACAATAGTATGTTTTATCCTTACAATAGAAAAAAACTTAATGGGTCCTGCGGCCAGACTGGTTATCCCCATATATATATACATATGCAGTATCTTTTGTGAAACACGACCTAAAAGGAGTGTTGAAGTGTATAGGGGTAGAAATTTGCACCCACCCCCCCCGGCCCCCCCCACAGACGTGACAGACATGCTTAGCAACGGCAGATCACAGACGTGACAGACATTCTTATTAACGATGTATCAAAAGCATAGGAAATATGCTTAGTAACGACATATCACAGACGTGACAGACATCCTTAGCAACGAGACATCACAGACATGACAGACAGACTTGATGACCCCATCACAGACTGTTACCGACACTTTAATTAATTAATTAAATAGCGTCTGATTAATTAATTAGTGGGTAATTCATTACTCATCAAAGACTGTCACAGACCGTGACCGACTCCTTAGCTACGCCTCTTTCAGTCCCAGACGGTGACCGACAGTCTCACACAGGGTAGTAGATAATGTCGTGAATAGTATCTCAGACCATGAGAGACATAGAACTAAACTATTTCTATGTCATTAGTCACAGCAGCTATATCGTGTTTCACATTTTAATCCCGCAGGGATTGCGCTATCTTATAAGAGACAACAGACAAACGGCACAGAGGTAAGGAATTCAAAAATTCCGTATATATATATATCATATATATTTATAGTATTCTTTTGTGAAACACAATCTGAAAGAGAGTGTTGAAGTGTTTAGAGGTAGAAATTTGGACCCACTCCCCCCCCCCCCCCCCCCCCCCTCCACAGATCGTAACCGACATATTAATTAGTTGGCGATTAATTAATTCATTGGTGAATAATTATTTGCTTAATTAATTAACTAGTATCTTATTAATTACTCATCACAGGCCATGATCCATATTTTAATACATTAATTAGTGTCGAATTGACTAATCAGTGTCTAATTAAATAACTAGTGTCGAATTAATTAATTAGTGTCGAATTAAGTAATTCGTATCTAATTAATTAGTCATCAAAGACTGCCGTAGA
Source organism: Macrotrachela quadricornifera (assembly GCA_022393335.1). Taxonomy (NCBI): domain Eukaryota; kingdom Metazoa; phylum Rotifera; class Eurotatoria; order Philodinida; family Philodinidae; genus Macrotrachela; species Macrotrachela quadricornifera. The sequence continues at coordinate 1,857,806 of JAJEKB010021601.1, read as the reverse complement.
CCGTGACAGAGAATGCTGTGAATAGTATGTCCAGCACCCGCGCGAGCGGGGGGTGTACACCCCCTCAATAATTGGAAATTTTTCGTTTTTTTTCAGCGACGAGAGCAAATTTGGAACAAATTTTGTGTTTTTCTTAAGAAATTTTGCTCGAAATACTCTTTTACACCCCCCAAAAAATTTTATATCCTTTCAAAACCCGCTACACCCCCGCAATCTTAGACTCTTCGCGCGAGCACTGAGTATGTCCAATCATAAAAGACATATAGAACTAAACTATTTCTATATCATCAGCCACAACAGCTATATCGTGTTTCACATTTTAATCCTGCAGGAATTGCGCTGAAAGCTTCTTTTAATGGACAACAGACTGAGAAATTCTTGAATTTTTGAGTTGAATAGTGTATACTCTTCGCCGATAAGATACCTTTATTATAAGAGGAGATGACATTTAAATAATAGGAATATATTGCTATTGATTAGCACGATGGATTACAATTTTCGCTACCGTTTTATTTTCTGTTTTCTTCTATGAAATGATTTTAATCTTTGGATTAGCTTGGCAGGTGAAGTACATGGTTGATATAGAAGTGTCGCTAATATATATCATTGGATGAGATCTAAAAGATTTCTGAAACGTCGAAAAATGTCAAATTGATTTCAGTTCAAAAACAAATCTCTTCATGGATATCAAAGTTTTGTTTTAATAGAATTATAAAGTACTAACTCGACTATTCATACAAAAATTTTTTAAATTGTAAATATTTTTGAAAACGCATTTGTCCATATTTCTGATTATCGAAATTTCGATTGTTTGGTAAATGTAACTGAGAAAATAACCATAATGACCAAAACAAATGTGATAAAGCAGTTAATTTATTAATTAGATCACAAAGTTTATCTAAATCCATAGTATGATTTCGTATTGTTGTTTTACTACAGTATGATAGATAAATACTTAACCATTTTTTTTGATATTCTCTTGATGGATACAAATCAATATCTGGCTCTTCCAAATGATCCGTATATTCACCGAAATGATTGGCAATGTCATAAAGCCAATAATTATATGAACAAAATTCAAAATCAATAAAGAAAACATCATCTTTTTCAATATTATGGATAATATTTGCAGGTAATAAATCATTATGGCAAAAAACAACATCTAGTTTCAATTGAGGTAAAATAAAATCTTCAATATGTTCAATATCCTTTGATAATTTCTGATAAAATTCATCTTTTGAATGAATAGATTGAAAAAGTTTTTTAATTTGCGGAATTAATGACGACTGAGGATTATTTTTATCTAATTGAATTGAATGATAATTTGCTAATTTTTTAGCAATAAGATATGAAATATGATTTGATGATATTTGTTTGCAATGACATGACTCACCAGGTATATACGAATAAATGAAGCCATTAGAAAAAACGAGTAAAATCTTATTAGATAAATTATATTTTGAGAATTCTTTCATTATATTTAATTCATTTTCTCGATCAATAAATAACTCAGTATTTATACCATAGAGTTTTACAACTAATCCTTCAAATTCATTAATTATTTCATTTGATCGAGAGTTAGTATGAAATAAACCATAGGTATCATTAGTTATCCCATTACTAAAATGTTTCACAGTTGTATTCGACTGCGACCAATCAGGTCGAACCATTTTAATTAAGTCAAATAGTTCATTAGTCAGAGTGGAAGAGTTTAACGTGAGATGATAAACAAACATCGGCTCATTATTAGTCACTGCTCGTTCAGTAATGTGATCAGAGCAGTCCATTGATCCTTTTTTCTAATATCTAAAGAAAGTAAAGTATTCTTAAAAGAGGATCCACGAGACCATCGACAATAATCGTACTCTCAAAACATTTGATCCTGGTTTTTGATCGCAAAACAAAAGAACATCGAAAACCTCTAATTCCAAAGTTTTATTTCTTTCAAGCTTGACTTTAAGAACTTATGAAGCAAAGATGCCCAAGGCAATGCTGCCGCGGTAGCGATAGCAGCAGATTTTTTAACAAAATCATGTATTTCTTGTTTAATCCAATTGGAATAGTCAAATCCGAAATGAGTTTTTGAAAACCATCGCAGCAGCAACAAATTTTGAGCCGCGATGGTCATCTCTGTTATGAACTGAACACTACGAGTTTTTAAGAAATTTTTGAAGAACAATTTTTTTAATGTTAACTTTAGTTATTCAGTATTTGCTTAGTTTTCTTCATAGTATGTTATCAGAATCTTTTCGAGTTGTAGCTTAATTGATAGAATAAATTTCGTCCTACAAAACTATATATAACACATATGTACAGTGGCTGCAAAAATTATTCATACGATTTCGATAGAGAATAGTTTTTCTCTTGTCATGGTTTTAAAAACTTTGATTATGAAGCATTAAATGCAGAAAAGCTCACGTTGCATGTTCGCATTATTTGGTTTTGCAATTCAATTCTATTTAAATAAACAGAATTGGTTGTTCAAAAACAATGGATCTTTACTTTGAAACATAATTATTATGGGATAACAAGTTAGAATTTTTTCTAAGATATTCTATCACATGTGTATAAGAATGAGAAGAACAGATATTTTCTGTTTTTATTTAGTATTTATTCTAGAAACATTTAAGAGCCTACTTCAAAGATAAAATTTTTATTTCAAATAAGAAACAATACATGATTTTGTTCAAAAGTATCCCCTATTATTTTCTAATGGGAAACAATATCAGTATAGTGTTGGTCGTTCAAGTTAAGAAGTTAACAAGAACGACAGGATATCCAGTGTTACAAAAACAGATAGTGCGAACATGCAATGTGTGCTTTTCTGCATCTAATGATTTATAATCAAAGTTTTTAAGATCATGAAAAGAGAAAAAATATTCTCTATCGAAATCGTATGAATAATTTTTGCATTAAAATATGCATAACCTTCAAAGATTAATCTCGCATTCAATACAGACTCAATCAATAATCTTATTATTAACTATGGTGTTAGAGAACAATTTATGAATTAATTTGCAGTGAAAGGTATGTTTGGTATAGAATGTCATAACGAATAGCTCCGTTTCTTACCCTACCATGAATGATATGAGTGAACTGATTAAGTAATATACATAATCAATTATCTTAGCACTGTACACGCATATATAAAACTCCAGTCATTCCTTATATGCACAAAAGAAAGTCAAGACTCTAAAATTATGAAGAATCATGTAAATGATTGTTATAGGCCCAATGGTGGTACTTTTGATGTCAAAGAAAGACTATGATGCGGATCGAAAGTTTATGGAAAATTTTTTATCAAGAGTCTTAGAAATGTGGATATTTCTGATGAAACTATTACATATGCACATATGTTAATGTGCTGACATTAAGTGAGTCGTAACAGTGGCAAGTTTATTAATGCTTTTTGCTAGAATGAGATTTATAGTGAATAAAAACCTGGCCTCGTAGTCGTCCTATAATTCCTATATTTTTGGAATCACTCCTATAATGTCCTATTTTTCTCTAAATTTTCCTATATTCCTATATTTTTCGAAAAAAGGAACATTTCTCTTAGAAAACTCATATTTTCCTGAAAAAGGTAACGTGAAACTGTCTTCAAGAATTCAGTTAATGAATGTAAAATTTGTGTGAATGATAGAGCCACGTGTACATGCACAACCTGCCTCTTACTTTACATTTGTTGTTTGTATGATTCATCTCTTGTATATGTAATCGTCTATTTCTTTTTTCTTTTTCCTTGATTAGAAATTTTTTATTAAAACAGCATTTTCTCGGAAAATGTAATTATGTAAAATATAATCACATGAAATGGCAACAATTATAATTAAATTTTAAATAATATTATTTAAGATAGTTTTTGACTATAGATGATCCAGGGCTGCCAACTGTGCCCCATTTTAAGATACAGCACATCATTTTGGGATATTGTACCACACAGTGTTTTGTATCTCTGAGGTCACATTCTGTACCCCATATGAGGTTCGGAGTCGATACTACGATGTACTATAGTCTTGGACCGGAAGTTTTAGAAAATATAGGACTTCGTATAGAATCCAGTCTTTGTAAAAAAAGAAAGATTTCCTTTGAAACGTGAAGAAAATACAGGATTTTTCATCTTTAGATGTTAGGGTGAATCCATGGGAAAACAACCACTTTTGTGGAAAAAGTTTTTTTTTATGAAGTTTTTGCTTCTAGATAGGTGTATCGTCGTTAGAAAATAGGTTTGGCCGAAAAAATTTCCTAAGCAGTTTTTGATATAGTGAACATTCAGCCTGCTCTCTTGGAACAACTATGACAAAGACTGATTACTATGGTTACTTGAATGTTCCGAGCTCATATTTTTAGCATAGTTAGGTGGATACTAGAACAGCAAAACCTCCAAAAGATTTCTCTCTTACATGGTTTGTTGCCGAAATATCACAGTTTTAAGCAAAACGAAGTGTATGTACTTTTTGTGAAAAACATATTTTTGCTCTGATTGTGTAAAACTCATTTTGCTTAAAACTGTGATATTTCGGTAACAAACCATGTAAGAGAGAAATCCTTTGGAGGTTTTACTGGTCTAGTATCCACCTAACTATGCTAAAAATATGAGCTCGGAACATTCAAGTAACCATAGTAATCAGTCTTTGTCATAGTTGTTCCAAGAGAGCAGGCTGAATGTTCACTATATCAAAAACTGCTTAGGAACTTTTGTCGGCCAAACCTATTTTCTAACGACGATACACCTATCCAGAAGCAAAAACTTCATAAAAAAAACTTTTTCCACAAAAGTGGTTGTTTTCCCATGGATTCACCCGTTAATGAAAATTTTAATTAAAATAACTATCACTTACGGGTTTGTTATCTTAAAATTGTAGCTAGAATAATGTGCAGCTTATAGACGCTAAAATAGTGATTATTGCACTGATTAATACAAAAAAGTGACTCCTCCAAACATACCATAAAATGCCTCCTATCAGACGTCAATAAAACAGAAGAGAAATGTTTATGACTCCCAATAAAAAAAAATAAAAATATAAAGTTTTACTGCTCTCGTAATTATATCTAAACTGCATAGATAATACACAAGTATCTGGTGACTATAAACGTTTTCAAAGAACACCTATGAGAGATATCGCTTAGAATTTATTGACTATTATGTTGATTATATTGTATTCCCTTCATACTTAGAGTTTCTATATTCTATAGCTCTTTTAAAATATTTGTCGTTTGACTTTTTTCACATCGAGGAGGATATGAAATATAGGACGAATCTGACTCCCGTAAATCGATCTTCTAAAATAAGACTAACGAGGGAACATATTTAGGTGTTTAAGCCCTTTAGATCCCATCTTTTGGCGATAGATAGACCTCAATGACGTATGAAAAACCTCAAGAGGATTCGTGCGCTCGCGTCTTTATTCCCGAGATATCGAATTCTCAAGATGTATACGAAAAGAGACTGAAATGAAAAATGATCGTTTTTCGAGAACAGTAGAGTATTCAGGTGGAAATTCTTTAAAGTTTCGCGCATTGCTCGTGCAACCTGTTCTAAATTAAGAGTTAGATCATATCTTATCAATACCACTACTACTCGCTGTTTATCAGCCCACAGAACACTCAGAATTCTTCACTTCATATCTGATATCGTTATACACTAGAAAAGTCCTCACAAGAGTAAATCAATGAAAATGATAGTTCAGGAAAAAGTGATTGAAACATAGTGGTTTGTCACACCAGCTGCAGCAGATAAAAGGAGACGCATCGCATGAAGGCGCGGCGCATATTGTTGCATCGAATGAAAAACAGACTTCGGCCACAGTTTTAAAGAATCCTGGATGATTGTCTGTGTAGCCACTGGCGTACCAAGCGTATTGGATCATCGGACGAAACACTTCGGCAGAGAGTTGGTTATGAGTGAGAGACGTGAGGCGGATGATGTCGTTCCGTTCGCTAATATTGATGGCAAGTTCGTCGAGGAGCACGCAATCGTATAACCGACAAGGCATTACTTTCATCTACCTGTTGTAAAAAACATCTAATCGTTAAATTTGATCCGTCCTTTTCTTCGGTATTTCAAGTCTTGTGCACCCGCGAATATGATCGTATAACCGCTTTCCATATGTCTGTCCTCCCTAATAGTCCGAGATAGGTAGAAACTTCTTGCGATGACCAAGTGATGGAAGAAGAACACGATCACGCCAATACTCGACCAAGGATGTCGTGAGCTTTCCAGAACTGCTGCAGGTAATCACCACATTCGACGCCTTAAAATGATGCGAGCGAATATTCTCGCTCATGTGTCCTTTGGGCTCCTTCAAGCAAAGGTAAAGCGGCGAGAGGAGATGATCATCGAGTGCGATTGTTGGCTGCACTGTATAGCTGTGGGTAGTAGCGTTCATAGAGTCGACGGATCCAATTGTAACTTTCTCTCCTTTGTGGCTTAATGTTCGAGTGGAGTGTAATTCAAGCTGGATTCCACTTTGATCTGTGTTAATAACTTCGCTGACTTTATATTGGGGCAAACGTTTGCAAACATCAGCTATGAATTGATCGGCCGAAGTTTTGATCGTCTCCTGATTTTCTGCTTGGCGCTTCGTCACAATCTATGAAGAACAAATAACTTCAGTAAGTTTAATCTCAAACAGTTTTGGAGAAACCAACGGTTCACGAAAACCGAGAAGTCCGGAACTCGGAAAAGCCTCTTTTTTTCATTTTCATCTGGTTTTAGAAGAGAGAGCTTCTTCTGACAGATTTATAAAAACTGATCACAAATCTCTGACCTTCGTCACCTTGCACGAGATGATATTGTGTTTGGTTTTAAAGGAGCACAGCCAGGAACTTGAAGCGACAAAATTGTGTAAAGACTCATCCATAGCCTTTTTAAGAGCCCATCGACATAGATCAATGTCGTGCACTGGTAGAGCATTCTCCCGAACCCGTTCGAACATATCAAATACATGAACATCAATTTTGTCGAGTTTCTGTTTCTTCGTCCCATGTTTCTCAAGATAATGGCGAAACCGAGCGAGATAGACTTGATGCGGGATACGCCGAAAGTGATTTTTCACTGTCTCCCACCGTCTCTTTCGTTTTCCAGTTTGTGGATTGATCTCGTCATAGAAGTTGACTGCTTTGATCATGTAATCAAGTGAAAACTGTTTGCACAACGCCCTCTCATCATCTTCATCCTTATCATGCTAGTCGGGATCCCACGTTCCTTCAGCTGTATCTTCGTACTCGACATCATTGATCAATTCGCCATAGGCTAACTCATGATCGAGGGTTGTTTCGACTTCGATGGTGTGGGAGTGACTTTTGGTAATCGATTCCAGCACACTGCACAACAGCTCGGCTACTTCACATTCGCGATTTGTGACAGTAGTGGTGGCGGTCGAGGTGTTCGACACGATAGAAGACAATAAGTTCGATGCTCGATCAGCGAAAATCTTCAAGACATTTGCTGGATTGATCATTTCGAAATAGACGCGAGAAAAACTGATATCAGCTGCTTGCTTGCACGTCACTTGTATATCGTATACAATCGAATGAAGAGAAAAACGACCTCGTGGCACATATTAGACATAAAAGAGAGAACAGGAGGGAAAGCAACTAGAGAAACGTGAAATAAAGAATACGAGCATGCCATATTTATCAGCAAGACATGATGGTATGCTAGCGAAGAAAACGAAAAGTAAGATAATCGATAGTGTGTCATTATTTCCTTCCATCAACCATTTTTTTCTGGTGTATAACGATATCAGATATGAAGTGAAGAATTCTGAGTGTTCTGTGGGCTGATAAACAACGAGTAGAAGTGGTATTGATAAGATATGATCTAACTCTTAATTTAGAACAGGTTGCACGAGCAATGCGCGAAACTTTAAAGAATTTCCACCTGAATACTCTACTGTTCTCGAAAAACGATCATTTTTCATTTCAGTCTCTTTTCGTATACATCTTGAGAATTCGATATCTTGGGAATAAAGACGCGAGCGCACGAATCCTCTTGAGGTTTTTCATACCTCATTGAAGTCTATGTATCGCCAAAAGATGGGATCTAAAGGGCTTAAACACCTAAATATGTTTTCTCGTAAGTTACGTTCTATGATAGACTTCTGTCATTTTTATAGAGGCTTTTATAGTGAAATGTGTTTTCAAAGAACTGGCTAATGAACCACTCTACCTGCTGATTTGAGGCTGCTGAATTACAAATAAGATTGAACTGTAAGATCAAATATAATGGATGTTTTTTTACGTTTTTTCAGAATGAGCTTGAATTAATTCATTGTGCTCGACATTCAGAAAAGTATAGTGATATTAAAGAACCTTGTGTTAGCTGATCCAATATTTAACATAACTTAACCCTTTACAGCTGGATATTCGCAAAACACCGTACCCCCTACGGGAAAATATCACCTTTAGGGCACATCCGGCAGTAAATGGTTAATATAAAATTTTCTATTTTTGTTTGTTGGTTAAATTGTTTTCAGAATTATAATTTACCTGTAAAAGTGCTTTTATTTGTAAAAAGATGAACAATAAAGTGATCCTATCAGAATGTCAAATAGAATATTGTTTTTTATAAAGAAGGTGTCCTTCCATAAGGTTTTTCAATAAAAACCTTCCATTTCAGAAAGTGAGCCATGTACCCAATTATAGAAAGATTATGCCCCAATTGTAGCCCATTACAGTTCTGGTAAACCCCATTTCAAAATTAACAGTTGGCAACCCTGAGATGATCAGTTCTATTTTTCGAATTATATTGTATCTCTTATAGGAAATTCAATTATTTATGTGCTACACAAAACTTAGAATTGTACCAAAACCCCTATTATAAAATTTTTGTTCGTTTGAGATAGTTTTTGTTCAAAACCACATTTAACTGATATACTTTATGTTTTAAGTAATAATGCCTCGAGATTGAACATTTAATCAAAGCTGGTTAAGTCGAACAGATGCCAATGGAATTAAATCGAATAAATGCTTACAACACGGAAAGCCAACAAAAACATTTTAATGTCTTCTTTGTGAAACGAATGATCTTGATTGTTCCAATAGAGGATGGGGAGCAATCTAACAACACTGTTGTTTTATTAATTTTACCGATCTAATACAATATTTTTACTAAAGTTACCTGATAAGGTATTGGAGAAAGGGTGCACCTTTCAGTTCTATAACTGCCTTAATTAAAGTTTCTACTAAAAAGACTCGAAACTAATTCAAAATGGATATCCTATAAATGTCCTATATAGGAAAGGGTGATCCTGTAAAAATAAAGCTTTAAAACCCTATATAATCCTATATTTTTATAAAGTGTCGCTACGAGGCCAGATAAAAACTAATAAATCAACAAACATACTTATTTTATACGATATATACTACAAAAATAACATAAATTACATACATATATTGATACTTAACCGATCATATAAATATATAATTATGAGTGAAATCAATCAAGTGAGTAAAAGATTGCTTTTCTTTTCTTTTTTTTTTCTCGAATCATCTATCCTTTCCATCTCCTATTCTATTCGTAAATATGTATTATGATGATTCATAATCTATACCCAGGTCGAACAATACGAACCGTTTATCGGGCACAGAAATACGGACCGAACTATCATTTAAATAATCTGTAATACAGTCTGTAAAATAGTCGAATACGGTCTTCTACTACCGGTGAGTAATATGAGGTCGTATTCAGTCACTTTACGGGCCGTATTATGGCTTATTTTAATGATAGCTCGGTCCGTATTTTTGTGCTCGATAAATGATTCGTATAAGGACCGTATCATTCGACCTGGCTATGTAGTTCCTGGTTAAATTATTACTAATAAAACTTTATTCTTTTTATTTGTTTTAACACCATATTGTTTCAGTAGCTAAACGTATGTTTAATTCTATAATATTAATTTATCAAATAAGTTTAAGAAAAATGTTGAGAATCGTTTTCATTGACAAAATATACAGCATGAAGGAAAATAAATAATCATTATTTGTTTATTTGACTTTTAGACCATAAATCAGAAAATCTGTACACAAATGCTAAAAGATGCAGTCCCTTATGTTCATTTTTCCTACAATGGAAGTAGTGGTAGTGACATTGTCAGTTGACGAGACAGCACATATTCGAGTCAAACGAAAGCTCTCACTGCTAAACTAATTGGGTTAAAATATTAACGATTGTTGGCTGACCTGGTAGATGACATTTGATTTTTACGGTATTTACGGTTTGGATATATAAGAATATTAAGGTTATTTAGATAAATTTTTTATGAGATCAACTGAAAGATTCAAGAATAAGTTACATGAATCTTTCTGAAATTTTTCAGTCAAATTAAGATCACATTAGTTTCGATATCTTCTGGAACTTAAGTAGTCTCATTATGGATAAAGATCAGCTAGCAGTTATCAGAAGCTTTAATTCACCAATAATTTTGATTTTATTTCAACTAAAAATAATAGATTATATAATGTACTGTCTGAAATCTTTAACCCTCATACTACCACCTGCTAACACTAAACTTTTTCTTAATTGGGGTCGTTACGGACCTCACCTCAAACTTGAATTAGAGAGAGAGAGAGATTAATATTTCTATCAAGCTGTTGAGTAAGTATGATGCTTACATATGAAAGAGCATTATAGACTAAATCGAAAGAAAAAGATCTTATCATGCCATTTTCTAGCAGTTTTTACTCTTTATTACTTCTTTTTTTCTTATCTTCATTAAGAGACCCTAAGCACATATCACAAATTATTTTACGATGATTCGAACAACAAGAAAAGTAACACGTTGAGCATGGTGTAGCGACTTTTTATCATGTGACCTTGAACAGAGTTGACAACGTCGTCTTCCATCTGCTTTCGATCCGGCAGTTGTCTGGTGAGTCACAGAAAGCCCGAGGTTCTGCATAGCTAATCGAACACTTTGCTGAACTGCTCTCGGATTCTGGCAATGTTGATTCAGATGAGCATCAGCAAGATTCCGGCCTAGTTGTTGGAGAAATAATCGGCCACGAAACAGCTTGTCATAACTTCACTGAGGATTTTTCGTGGTCCATATAACTACACATTGTAGGATGATACGAGCTGTTTCAAGAACTTCGATCGAAATAATATCAAATTCAATTTCAATGTATTATATTACACACTCATAATATAAGTGATAAGTGCCTGAAATATATTCTATAAGTAAACAAGTCTATCAAGGATTCACTACTAATAATATCACATCAATAATTTATGTATAATCAACGCATATCTAAAAGCGGAGGTTTTTATCCATTATGGTGTGAAGAATTAAGTACAATGGAAGTGGTCTGGGGTCCGAAAAGATTCCAGGTGGTAGTATGAGGGTTAATCCTCTACCTAATTGATAATGATTTGTTTTCGATGTTAAGAAATAAGCAAAATATGTTTGAACTAAAAGATATCCAAAATCCGGAAGATCTGGCAACCCTGCTACAGACCCACATTTGCTGAACGTTCATTATCTTACAGATATTTTTTATTTATTAGAAATGAAAATCAAAATAATTACAAAGCCAGTTATATTATATTTAAATGATTCTATTTCAGACGTATAAGATGATAAACTCGTCTTTAAGGATAGCAGTAAAAAAATTCATGAGACCATATCCAACATTGACTACTATACCCAGGAAATATGAGAGAAAAGAGAAAGCAGTTGCTCTATATATTGTAATATTGTTTCGCCGCTCATGAATCATCATCGAATTGTTTGCTCAATGTACTTGTGCTGTTTCTTTTTATTTTGTACAGGAAAATATATATTTTTAAGAAGCTTGTTTTCATCTTAACTTATTTTATACTTAAATTTTTACAAATTTAATTTCACGGTGAACTTAAATATTATACTGAGTATAAATCTTGAACAGTTATTTCATTACGTGAGGATTAATATGATTCACAGGAATCTAAGAAAAAGCAAGTTAAAAATAAATTCTTTGATTTTTCAGAACAGCTGAAGATCTACTTAGATCCTATTGAATTTCAGTAGTTTCTACTCATATTTTTGATCGTAAAGGTATTTTAATTGGATTTGGTAGATTTCGGTGAATTCTAATATGTTGGAACACATTTTAGTTGATATCAATATAATCTGTTAAGTTCATTTGAGAATTCATAACGATTCGAGTAGATGCCTAATTCGACTTATAATATAAACGGTACTTATAACACATGCCTAGGCATACTCATAGAAATATAGGAATTTAGTAATAGATATTCTATTATATATATCTTATATATAGACATGGTCATATAAGTATAGGAATTAGGAATAGATATTCTTAT
>JAJEKB010021601.1:1740600-1765072 GCA_022393335.1 Macrotrachela quadricornifera | reverse complement strand
AGATATTCTTATAGTTATATCTTATATATAGACATGGTCATATAAGTTTAGGAATTAGTAATAGATGTTTATTCATTTATTCACAATGATAAGTCATAGATACCCAGATCTATATTGACGGTCCGTAAACGACGGTAAACCCATAGGAAACGGCATCTTTACGGTGTGCATATATTTTTCTCTTACGAGTATCGGCTAATTACATATATACGGATACATTAGCGGCCGTTTGACGGGCCGTTTAGCAAACACCATTCACTACACCGTAACGAAACACCGTTTAAGTGGCGTGTTCAGCTGTTTTTAATGTATCCTATAATAAGATGTTAAAGTAAATCTTTTAAGATTCTCAGTATAAGATTTGAATAAAATTTGATGATCAGAATCTTGGAATGTCAGACCTAACCATGCGTAAATAAAGTCTTTCTTCGTCAACATAGCTCAATAAAGATAAACAGGCATATAGACATGAACTTAGTCTGCTATCTTACTTTTCGTTTAGAGAATTTCACATTATCGTTGATTGCAGTAAACAATTTATATGTATAATTTTTATTATCTTTATATTCAGATATTTCAAAATTATCGTGAACAAGCGAAATATCAGGTTTACGTGTTAGATTCTTTTTTTTTATTTAGATATTACAACAATATCGTCGAAAGCGTATGAATTATATATATAAATAATGTATACTCTATTTATTTAGATAATTCAATAAAATCGTTGAATAGGCAAGTATGTATTTTATTTGTAAAATTCTTTCTTTTTTATTTAGATATTTCATTAATACCATCAAATAGACAAGTGTAAATTTTATAGACAAAATTCTTATTTTTGTTTATTTAGATATTTGAATTACATCGTCAAATAGGTAAATATTAATTTATATATAAAATGTTCCTCTTTCTTTTTCAGATATTTAGACAATATTATCGAAAAAATAAGCATAAATTTTATGTATTAAATTTTTATTTTTATTTAGATAACGCTATAAAACCATCGAATAGGCAAGTATGAATTTTATATACAGATTACATTTTTTTATTTAGATAGTTTCGTTTTTATCGTCGAGAGACAAATATGAAATTTATAAATTAAAATTGTTTTATTTCAAGATTCCAATCATGTCGTCGATATGGACAAATAAGAATTTTATTTATACAATTTTTTTTTATATAAATATTAAAATAATATTATTGAAAATGTATGAATTATATATATAAACTTTATATACTTGTTTTTCATTTAGACATTTCAATCAAATTTTGGAATAAACACTTACGATTTTTACTTCTAGAGATCTTATTTTTTATTTAGATATATCAATAATACCATAGTGTGGTAAGTCTGAATATTTTAATTAGATTTTTATTTTTTTATTTAGATATTCTTATAATATTCTCAAATAGATAAATAGAACTTTATATACGAAATTTATTTTCTTTTTAGATATTTCAGTTTTACCGTCGAATAGGCAACTATAAGTTTAACATAAAATCTTTTTTTTACTTTTATTTAGATATTTTAATAATATCGTGGTATATGTAAGTATAAATTTTATAGATTAAATTTTTATTGTTTTTATTTAGATACGATTTTGCTAACATCGTCATAGTGGTAAGTATGAATAAGGTTCACAGGTGTGTTCGTGTTTGATAAAAAATGATGGAAAATCAAAGAAAATTATGAAGAACGGTTGATTAGGAAAGAAAAATATCACAAACTAGAACAGAGTGCTGAGATCGATGAAAAACTATGTTTGAAGTTCCAATAAAATCTTGCATGAATAATAGAAGATCTGGTACAATTTCATAGTATGATCATACTAGAATCCTATCTTAAAATTCGAATTTTATCCGTAAACGGAGAGAAAACGACCAAATACGGTGCGTTTACCATACGGATACAATACGGTGCGTATTTCTGTGTCAGGAAATACGGGTTCAAACTGACCGAAAATGACCCGAATCGATTCGGTATACTACCGTAAAGATCCCGTTTTGATCACTTTTACGGTTCGTTTTCGGTTCGCAAACGATACCGTTTTGATAGACCTGGGTATCCATAACTCTTTTAGCAAATTATACTAAATATTACTATTTAAGTAATATTAAGGACTTTTCACAATATAATCCGACTAAAAGATTATATGAATAATTATTTATCATGTAAACGAAAAAATGAAAAACAATCATAATATTAGTCGCATGTACTAGACAATAAAAAAAGATATTATTTTATTAAAAAATAATAAATTATTTAAAAAGATAAATGAAAAATCATATTATGTGTTAAATATCTTAACTTCGAAAAAAGTATATCTTATGAAAATGAAGTATTTAATCGATGAAATTCGCATTCAAATATATTTTATTTTAAATAAAAGAAGATTTCAAGCTAGTATAGCTCAGTGGTGTGTATGACCGACTTCTGATCAATGATTCATCTGTTCAAATCTGATCGTCATCGCTTAAGGTAAAATTCAATCCATCTACCAGGGTAGACGAAGACAATCGAAAAATGTTGATGATGGTGACTCAGTTCGAATCTGAGATGGGTTCGAATATGTTTTTCAAATTTTTTGGATTTTTTATGAAACGCGTTCAGACGCTTCGAATGTTTCACTGAAGACGCGTTTTTTGCTAAAAATGCGTTTGAACGCAAGTCGAACTATAGACGCGTTCAGATGCGTTTCTAAAAAAATCGCGTCTAAACCCTTCGTTTGTTTCACTGGGGACGCGTTTAGACGCGTTCACTCTTAGCGTTCCACACGCAAATGAAACGCGTTTCAGGCGCGTTTTGAGGCAAAAAATATTTACATGGGATTTGATTGAAATATTCTTATATTTATACCATTTAATGATATAAATTGTTTATCATTATTATTTGTTAACCAAAGAACATGAATATTAATATCATTTGGCTCAATATATTCTAATTTTGTTGATTGTAAACCTAATTGAGCAACATAATTATCTATAATATTTGATTCAATTGATAATTGTCTTTCTAACAATAAAGATGAATGATAATATCCTTTAGAAAATATTTCTTCACTTCTATCCATTTATTTACTCTTAGCTTTTTTTCTATATGTCTTTTATATAAATATAATAAAATAAATATGATCATGTGCATATATTATTAAAGGAAGAGAATGAATGTGAATTAGACCGTGAAAATAGTCTTGGCCTTGACGATTAGTTGGAAAAAATCATTGATTAGTTGGTATAGTAATGACTCAGAATGTTTGAAAGAGATATTTTTCTGTATTGTGGGTACAACGTTGAAGTCAATTGCACAATTTTTTATCTCATTTTTTTCCATATATTATTTCACATACTTAATAGGTAGTTAACTAAAAAAAAAAGGTATTTTCTTTTCCTCGAAAAAGTTAAACACTAACACATAACTTGACATCAACAAATTGTGTTGTTTAAATGAAACATTATTTGAAAAAAAAAACAAAAGTTAATACATAGTAATTGATAAGTATAATGATGAGCGTCATTGCATAGAAGAAAATCAGGATTATTCGATTTACATATGTCGTAGATATATCAATTTAATTGAAACTAGATCTGCACGAACATGAATTTTCCTTGAAAATATCTAAAACAATATATTATCAAAGAAATGTTTTAAAATAAATGAATGTGAAAAAGATATTAAGAGATGATCGTTTTAAAAATTGTCTAATTTTATATGATATTGTATCGTAGTTAGTCTGATTTTTTCATTAAGTTTACATATGAATCGATATGGAACATGAAAAGTAATATTCTCTGATATAATATTCCTAATGTAAAATAAAATAGTTATGAATTGATCATTAAGAATTGATATGCATTTAAATAGTGTATATACTCTTATACATTCACATTTATTTGAAGAAAAAAATGAAATTGGTATTAGTAATATTAGTATGTTTCTCTATGATGATAATAAGTATGACAGAGAATGTTTCACATAAATTAATTTGTTCAACAAATCAAAATTGTGGTTTACCAAATGGTGAATGTATATTAAATGAATGTGTTTGTTTAAAAGGATGGATTATTCTAGATCAATCTGGATGTACATATCAACAAAAATCGAAATTAACTGCTTTTCTTCTTTCATTTTTTGTTGGAATATTTGGTGTTGATTGGTTTTATTTATCTGTTGGAAATGTTCCATATATTATTGTTGGAATTATTAAATTAATTACATTCGGAGGTTTTGGTATATGGTGGATTATTGATTGGATTAGATTATTAGCTAATGCTTTTCTTGATGGAAATGGAATTCCTTTAAGTGACTGGAATAATTAACGTTTGGTTTTTTTTTTTCAAAAATCATTATCTTATTATAAATATATATGTTGAAAAGACATTATAATTCTTTCAAGATAATATTTAAAGTTATTTAGATTCTAAATATATATACGAAATTGAAATTAATCAATGAAAAGAAAATATTTTTTACAAGAATAACATATACACTTGATATGAAATACTTGTCATTAAATTCTGGTTTGATTCATATATGCTTTAAAATCAATCTTTGAGAATATCTCATTGACAAGAGATAGAATTATTTTTAAATAGTTTAGATTTTAAAGTTTTAAAGATTGATAAAAATTTCAATTGGTTAATTTTATTCTAGAAAAAGTACTTGTATCGATACTCACATTTCGAATTTTATTGAAAAAATCTCTATAGATTATCCGAGATTTTATGCGTTCTGTCTATCAACTATTAATTGAGCGTTTTCTTTTGTACATACGCGATTCCATATAAACATCTCAACAAATCATACGAAATTAAGATTTTTTTCATACTAAATTTTTTTAGATTATTTAATAGTTGAGAAAATGTCAGTCTCGATCATTAATTAAGAGAGAAATACCATGAAGTAGTCTCATGGAAATCTGATTAATTCAAGATCTTTGAGAGAAACAAAAATGAAAAAAGACAAAGATTAGATTTGATCATCAACATACTGCAATTTTGAGAACAGAGGACCTAAAAATCCTGTACAAAAGTAGTCAGTTGAATATTTGATCATTCCGTTTTTCGATAGGGCATCGACGCTAATATCTTATACGTATCTAAAGTACTTTAAGGTATGTGAGCATCCTCAAATTCGTCGAACATCCTAGTAAGAGAGGACTTTTTCGAGTACCCTTAGATCAATACATTGACATAACGAATGAATAGGAATTATTTATTTGTTTATAAAGTACACAATGCATGTTCTAGATTAAAAAAAGGTCCATTTAATCAAATAATATAAAATGATGATGATCATTATTTATATCTATCCAAAAGTAATGTCGCGTCCATATCATTTCCTTATACTTAGGGTGTACCAAAAGTTCGTGGCCTGGTGTTACGTAGCCATATAGTAAACTTTAAGAAACTTTCTTTCTATATAGTGTGATAGAGGAAAAAATGCTCTATTTTTTTATACTATTTGGTCATACTTCAACTAATTGAATAATAATAAAATTTCGATAAGATCTGTTTCGTTCGCATACGTCACGACAACATTAGCGCTTATTTAAAAAAAGGCAGATGGGTATCTTTTTTAAATAACTTTTGATAGAAACAAGATAGAGAGAACTGCGGCTTTCATCGTTGGAAAGAGGAGATGAAGATGCATCGAATCGTATGCTATGGGTGTTACTAATGTAGATGTCTGAAGTACTTTTATTTAATTCTCTAATTGGTGAGAAAAAGCTTTTTTCATGAAAAAAAGAAAAAGTACAAAAGTGAGCTTTTTTCGTAGAAACTGCTAGAAAATCGTATTAGAGGCTGGACTATAATACATATTATTGATATCAGTCTTCTGCAGTTTATGGTTCATCCATTACTGGCTTGAATCTATACTTGATAATTGAACGTTCACTGTAAACAACTTAGCAGATAGGTGTGTTCTTAATAGGACCAATTGAAAACGTCAAAAAAGAAACAGATAAAAAGCCTCTATTATATATGATTCGGTGCATCTTCATCTCCTCTTTCCAACGATGAAAACCGCAGTTCTCTATCGTGTTTCTATCAAAAGTTATTTAAAAAAGATACCCATCTACCTTTTTTTAAATAAGCGCTAATGTTGTCGTGACGTATGCGAACAAAACAGATCTTATCGAAATTTTATTATTATTCAATTAGTTGAAGTATGACCAAATAGTATAAAAAAATAGAGCATTCTTTCCTCTATCACACTATATAGAAAGAAAGTTTCTTAAAGTTTACTATATGGCTAAGTAACACCAGGCCACGAACTTTTGGTACACCCTAAGTAAAAGAGTATTAAGAAATTCTTTTTGTCATAGGATGATAGAGAAAATGAAATGAAGATTTTTCTATACTATTTCATCACTATCCAATTAGTATTATACTAATAAAATTCCGAGCAGAACTATTTTTGTGTAAAACGTAACTATCGGTTAAAGTAGATTAAATGGATACGCTTTACATTTGAATTTTCAATGACTTAATAGGTTGTATTGAAAAACAAAATATATCATGAGATACAGCATCAAAAGCCCTACAATTTGTATAAGATTGCTTACTTCTTGTTTCCAAAAAATGTTAAATTTAAAACTCTTTTATAAGGAAATGATATGAACGCGACATTACTTTTGGATAGATCTAAGTAATATTAAAAAAATATGTTAGCATGATTATATAAAATTGATAGAAAGTGATTTAATTACACCTTTCATCAAATGATTCATTGCTTTCATAGCTTCATGAAATATTTTGAAAATTTTCGATAATGGATCATTTGGATTAAGATGTTCGGCTCGTTGTTCGAGTAAAATTAATTGTGATTGCATAGATTCTATAGTATTACTGCGTTCATCTATAGAATTTGTTGTTAATGGTAATGATTGTAGATAATTATGATATTCTTCAATAGCTTCTACACATTGAATTGCAACATCATCATCACATAGTATTGGATCTTCATTAACTGCTTGACGAAGACTTTGCATTAATTGATGATCAGCTTGTTGACATTCAGTATATGTTGTTACCATTTCTCTTTGCATACCTTGTAAATCATTTGCTAATTCATTTCTTTGTTCCAAACTAAGCATTGATCTTGAATGTATAAAAATAAACAAATATTTTGTTAATTACTCTACTAATTAATAATATAGAATTTGAATATAGATTAATTCATTTTCTTTTTATAGATTGAAAAATCTTACCGAAGATGATTAACCATATTTCCACCATGTCCAATTGTACGAATTGATCCTTGTAATGCATTTTTAACATGAAGACCAATAGAACAATAATTTCTAACTGATAAACTTGTTGTACTAAGCATGTCATTGATTTCATTGCTTATTGTTAATAGTAATTCACGAGATTGTTGACAATTTTGCAGAGCATTATTAATACCTTCGGGAAAAGTCGATGTTAAGTCTGTAATAGATCCTTCAATATTGTTTATACTAGCCTATATGATTTATTAATCAAAATAAAATTTCGCAAATATTTATATAGAAATAATTATGAATCATTACCATTTCTTTCGTTGTTTGAAAGAGCCGGCCTGCAGAATCTGTCGTAGTTTCCCTGTAGTACACAAAAAATCTGAAAAATTCCTCAAACTTTTAGAAACGTACGTATCAGAATATCTTTTTGTTCATCTGAATCGAGTGATAACTAATAAGTCGGGCCTTATCACCTTTCATGATTGACACTATTCAGATTTTTTGTGAACTGGTTTCTGAATGATTTTTGAAAACTGATTTAAATAATTGATAAATACTTATTTTCTATTACTTTACCGTGTAACTTTTCAAAACAAAATATATTCGACAAGTTTACCGAAAAAAAAATGAAATAAATGAAATATTGAAATATCAGACCTATTTTCTTACAATCTATACGATTCATATCCGAGTCGTTGGATTATTGTATACTTCATTTCAACAAAATCTGTTCGTTTATAAATAAAAGAGAATATATGATGAATACCGAGAAAGATTTGATGTTATAGCTATAGATCTTCGATAGAGAGAACGATGTAGACTGTAGAATGGGATCAAAAAGTGATAATAAGGGATTAAGAGGAGCATGGATATTTTCTGTTGGAATACGAAATTTCCACTTTAAATTTTATAATTTAATTCTCTTCTAGAAATAATTATACCTTATGTTTTCTTTTTCGTTCTGTTGCTTGAATTTTCATACATACATGACGCGTAAATGTACGTATATCTTTTGTCTTTTTGATGTCATTTATACACTATCCCTCTCATCATGTTTTCTTTAGCTCATACATGGAAATACATTTATCGGTTGGAAACAAGGGTGTAGAACCTACTCGCATGCACGTATGGTAGCTTACGGAAATTTTCTATTTTTCTTGAAAGTTTTCGGTACTACTGCTAAGGAAAATTTTTTATTTTAGTGGCATATTCTGCATCTCTGATATTTTCCCTTCCTATTTTTTCTCAAAATTTTCCCAACAAGTCTGTTTTTCCCAGCAGCGTTGCTACAACCTATGGGTAGATTCTTCACTTTTGTCAAAAATATTCCTGATAGAAAAATGATTTGTTGTTTTTGTCTGCTACTACCTACTTATTTGACTTGACAAATACATAAAAAAAGCAAGACGCTTACACATTTTTTTTATAGTAATAATATATATAAAAAACATGACTAAGTAATCGATTTGATTATTTTTCTTTCTCTCAAACGAATATAAAAACTCTTTTTTATTTTGTCCGATAATGTAATACTCCGAAGTACTTACATATTAGAAATAAAAGAGAAATGAATTTTTTTTAGCAGTAAGTGCATTATCGCTGCTCGCACCTCATAGATAAGCGTTTATTCAGTTATGCAAATATCAGCACAGTTTGAATGCATATGAAGGAGAATAAATGAATAGGAATAAGAGAGGAAGAGGAGAGAAAAAAAAGAGAGCGAGACGAGGTAAGAAAGGAAAAATGAACAACAAAAAAAAATTTTAAAGAGAAATAGGTAGTGTTGAGGGCATATCAAAAGTAGTGACATCACCATTTTATTTCCCTAGTAGGACGCTTGAATAGACTTTCTTTTATAATATGATGATAGAGAATACGCTGCTCTATTTTTCTATGCAATTTCATCGGCCCTCAACTAATATCCTAACAATAGAATTTCTCTAATACATGAGGCTGATTAAATAGACATGCTTTGCATTTCAGTTTTCAATCATTTAATAGATTATATTAGAAACACAAAAAATATCACAAGATACAGTGTGAAAAGAAAAGACAATTTATACAAGATCGCTTTTTTTTTATAGTTCCACTTTTTATATTCAAAATGAATAAAATTTTGAGTGACCAATTTCAACCATCCAAAAATAATATCTTCTTTTTAATACAAGATAAATTCATTTTTCTTATTTCATTGTTTTTATCCTTGATATGCTTCATTAAAGAAAAACACAATACATCATAAGATCCAACGTGAAAAGTTCTACAATATACAAAATAAATCCTACTTTAATTATATATTCTCATGTGAATATACTGAGTTTGGGGTACATTCAAAAGTCTCCTGTTACCAGTATGTCACAGCATCTGAATGGGTACTTAAATAGGTACCCTACTGGAAAACATCCATGAAATAAATATTTGAAGCTACTCATCAGATACTTAACTAGATACTCTTATACAGTATTTTCAGGTACCTTGCCACTAAAATTGCAGTATGTTCATCATCGAATGTAAACTTTTAGTTCTTTCATTTTGTTTTTTCAAAGCAATTTAATTCAATTAATTTTTCTTTCTAATCTCAATACTCAAGTAGATCAAATTTATAGATCTGACCAAACTTGAGTTTGTTGGATCTTTGTGAAACCACTTGAGAGTTGTCCGATCTTAATTGATGATTAAGATCGGCATAATCTTGACTAATAAATAGTCTGGAAATAATGTACAAAAAAATTCTATGAACAGTTGTCACACAGAAGACGATAAATCTCAGGTACCCTAGAAGAATTTTCTTCATAAAATTCCAGATGCGAGTATTCGTACAAATACCTTAGTGAATACATTCTTATGGTTACCTAATGCAGTACCTACATAAGGATAATTACTGAGGATTTTCTAACAATAGAGGTGTTTGTACTGTCCACGAGAATAGTGGCATATAACCGGGTCACATGAAAAGTCTCCCGCCAAACGAACAAGGTTAAAATATTAGCAGCTATTGGTTTGTCTAGACGGAAGATATTTTAATTTTAAATTTAGGTATAAAAATGAATCAAAAAAGGCTTTTCTCTACTATTGTAAGGATAAAACAAGACGTTGTTCGGGTGATATGAAAAATAGATCCAACAAACTCTATAATCGGCTCCAACAATACTATGGTTTGTCCTTTGTTAGTTTGGCGGCGAGACCTTTCATTTGACCCGAATATGTCCCATTTTTCGCGTGGACAATACAAACACCTTCATTGTAAGTGAAAAATTATCAAATTCTTTTAATAACATGAATATTTATTTTGATTTTTCAATTATATAAAATAATCGAATATTATAATTAGATTAATCAGTAATATTTCATATCAATTTTATTCAATTAAAAAGATTCTATTTCTTATATTGTGAGTTTTTTTATTAAATCTAACGGTTTCTATTCCTTTTTTGTTGATCTGTTACTACTGATTCATTTGACAACGATGATAAAAATTTGTTCATTATCTTGCTCAATTAATTTCATTATTGTCATTTAATTGTTCATTCATTTTCAAAAAAAACATTTCTCAACTATTATTACTCTTTGAGAAAATGAAGAATTCTTTCTTTTAATGAAACTATTCAAAAAAAATCTGATTTTCAATTAATTATCATACTAGATATCAAATATCGATTAGATTTTACAAATACAATTTATTAAACAACAAATGTTTAAGATTATACGAATTCTGTTACACCATTAGATTTGCTTTCCAGTGTTTCTTTCGATGTAACTCGTTTATTTAATATTAATTTATGATATTGAATATCTTTTTGTTTTAATTCTCGTCGACATTTATATGGAACACAATAAAGCCAAATAAGAAATATAAAATGCATAATAATATAAATTCCAAGAGCAATACATAATATAGATCGATCTAAATAAAGTACCCAATCTTTTGTTTTTATTACACCATCGGGAACATGTAAAAATACAATAGCACCAACAATTGCATGCCAAATAATAAGACCGATAATGACACATATAGAACCTATAGCGTATTTATCCATAGTTGTTAAATATGATATTGTTGGCTAAACAAAATTTTGAAGAATAATTTAATAATGATAAAAACAAAAAAAACTAATGATTTACAAGAAATCTATTAACTGTCCATCGAAATGTAATTGATGTTAATAAAAGTGTACATGATATTTGAATACGATTATGTGTAAGACTAGAATATATATATAGAAAATATAAAACATAATTTTTGTTATAAAAATATTATTAACTAACTGTGGTAATATTGAAAAAGAAGTAAAAGAGGCAAGAGTTATTAATAATATTAAACAATATCCATTCCAATAGAAATAATTTGATCGACGAGCTTAATACAAAAAAAAAATAATTGAAAATACTTAATCAAATAACATTCCAAACCAGCATGACAAGTAACTGTTAAAATCGAACGTTTTCGTTGTTTATTATTTAATATATTTGGTTCATCATCATCATCATCATCAGTGTCAGTATAATCATCTTGATTATTATTATTTTTATTACAAAGAAATTGTGTAACATATCGTTGTTGAGTATCAACATGTTCATATAATTTCCATTCTTGTTGATCAACAAAAACTTCTCTATTAACTCCACTTAAACGATAAGGATCAGAAATTAATAAAACTTTATCATTATAAAGCATTGATGCAATTGAAATTGATAAATCTTGAACATCTGTAGGAAAATATTGTAATTCAAGTTTTTCCCAAAATAAACCTTTTATATCTCGATGTTCACAAATATATATTTGATTATCTTTTTTAGATTTTTTTGCACTATATCTTATTTGTTCTTTTAAATCACCTAAAGCATTTTCAATATATAATTGTGGATGCCAATGAATTTCGGAATATTTTAAAAGTGATATAGATTTTCCATTAATTAATCGTTCTTTATCATTTAATGAGAGATCAGATAAAATTTTATCTAAATCAATTGACCAACGAGATTCAATTGATGCTTGTGCTTGATATTTTTCATTTAATGTATCAATTTCACCTATTCGAAGAAATATTAAACGAACATAGACTATAATTGCATGTCCGCTTGTCTTTGTTGATGAGAGTTCAAAACATTCTTCTGATATTTTTTGAAATTCTAAAAATTATTAAATCATTTTTTTAATCTTTAAATATATATAAAACATAATACCTGCTAATGCACTATTAATAAATGACGTTTTTTGAATAATTGGTTCACTATTTGATTGTTTCTTTTTTTCTTTAATAGACGACATTGGAAAGTTTTTTTAGTATATATATTTTGTTATTTCTTGTTTATTTGTGGTTATGTTTAGTATATATAGACACACTTGTTACGATAAATGCCTTTGTTAGAGATCAATCAGACGGATAAATTTAAAATGAATTAAGATACATGGTTGACCTATTTGCACAGCAATGTGAATTTTATTTGTTAATTCACTTTGAATTAAGTCAGTCTGAATGTATAAGTCGTTCACTATATTTTATTTAGACCGATTAAATACATTTTTCTTTCCGTTCGTGATGACTTCACTCTCCGTTCATAAAGAAATGAGAAAAGAGGCGAGGTCACATGTCACATATGATATTTGTTGAGAGATAGATACGATGTGATTGGTTACAATACTTAATTCACATTATCTTTTCTTTTTTTCATGGTTGATTTGATACAATTTTGTATGTAAATGAGGTAAAAATAATCCTATCTTGATTTTTCGACTTTTTTTGTTAAATGATAATTGATCACGATATATGTCAGTAAGGTAAAGGCAACGCAGAATTCAAGCAATTTTTTATTTTTATACATCGTTAGATCTAGCTCGACAAGCTGAATTTGAATATATATACTATATTTAGTAAAAAACTATTTTCGATGTGAAAAATTCAAGATTTCCCAGGTCTATCAAAATGGAATCTTTACGGATAAAACTCGAATTTTAAGGTAGGATTCTAGTATGATCATAGTATGAAATTGTGCTAGATCTTCTATTATCCATGCAAGATTTTATTAGAACTTCAAATATAGTTTTTTCATCGATCTCAGCGCTCTGTTCTAATCTGTAATATTTCTCTTTCCTAATCAACCGTTCTTCATAATTTTCTTTGATTTTCCATCATTTTTTATCAAACATCACCACACCTGTGCATCTGATTCATACTTACCATTACGACGATGTTAGCAAAATCATATTTAAATAAAAACAATAAAAATTTAATCTATAAAATTTATACTTACATATACCACGATATTATTAAAGTATTTAAATAAAAATAAAAAATAAGATTTTATATGTTAAACTTATAGTTGTCTATTCGACGGTAAAACTGAAATATATAAAAAGAAAGCAAACTTCTTATATAAAGTTCTATTTATCTATTTGAGAATATTATAATAATATCTAAATAAAAATCTAATTAAAATATTCAGACTTACCACACTATGGTATTATTGATATATCTAAATAAAAAATAAGAACTCTATATATAAAAATCATAAGTGTTCATTCCAAAATTTGGTTGAAATGTCTAAATGAAAAACAAGTATATAAAGTTTATATATATAATTCATACATTTTCAATAATATTATTTTAATATCTATATAAAAAAGAATTGTATAAATAATATTCTTATTTGTCCATATCGACGACATGACTAGAATCTTGAAATAAAAAAATTTGAATATATGAATTTCATATTTGTCTCTCGACGATAAAAACGAAACTATCGAAATAAAAAAATGTAATCTCTATATAAAATTCATACTTACGTATTCGCTGGTTTTATTCCATTATCTAAATAAATAAAAACAAAAATTTAATACACAAAATTTGTGCTTATTTTTTCGATAATATTGCCTAAATATCTGAAAAAGAAAGAGGAGAATTTTATATATAAATTAATATTTACCTATTTGACGGTGTAATTCAAATATCTAAATGAAAAAGAAAGAAGAATTTTACAAATAAAATACATACGTGCCTATTCAACGATTTTATTGAATTATCTAAATAAAAAGAGTATACATTGTTTATATATATAATTCATACGCTTTCGGCGATATCGTTGCAATATCTAAATATAAAAAATAATTTAATACGTATACTTGATATTTCGCTTGTTCACGATAATTTTGAAATGTCTGAATCTAAAGATAATAAAAATTATACATAGAAATTATTTGCTGCAATCGACAATGATGTGAAATTATCTATACGAAAAGTAAGATAGCAGACTAAGTTCATGTCTATATGTCTGTTTATCTTTATTGAGCTATGTTGACGAAGAAAAACTTTAGTTGCGCATGATTAGGTATGGCTTTGCAAGATTCTGATCATCAAATTTTATTCAAATCTTATATTAAGAATCTTATAAGATTTACTTTAGCATCTTATTATAAGATACATTAAAAACGGATAAAAACGCCACTTAAAAGGTGTTTCGTTACGGTGTAGTGGAACGTGTATGCTAAACGGCCCGTAAAACGACCTGTAATGTATCCATATATATGTAATTAACCGATACTCGTAAGCAAAAAATATCTGGACACCGTAAAGATGCCGTTTGGTATCGGTTTACCGTCGTTTACGGACCATCATTATAGACCTGGGTTGGAAAAATGGACTTTGTTAAACAAAATTTATCATCGCTTTCAAAAGTTTTTCTTTTTAATCCACATTAAAAACTGATTCTAAAAATGTATTTGCAGATCATTCAACTTTTACCTGTATGTTTAAAAAATAGATGAGCTCAATCCATTTAATAATTTGAGATATCATTTGTTCTTTTGGCGATTTTTATTGACAGAGCTTTCTTTAAAAATAATTCAGCTTTTTCTATGTTTTTCAGTTGTTTGATTGAAGCGTTGTTACGTAATGCATGTTCTTTAATTCATTTATGCGTTTATAACTAATTCTCAGTCCTTGTTGCGTAATTTAGGCTGCTGATGCGTTTTCTCCGTATCCGTATGTACATTCTTAAAATTTCATAGATGAGATGTATAATATTCATGATACTTAGGTCTGACCAAAAGTTCGTGCACTGCTATTGGCAGTTTCTTAGACCAATTAACATTGGACTTATTTTTTTCATAAATAAATAGTGGAAGGTCTTTCCTATAATAATATGTGTAGCAACTCGTTTTTGAAGTTGGTCACGACATTTTTTTCAGATAAAATATAATTCGACCCAAAAAAAATGGATAATTAATACAATCGATACTATATTAGAATTCGAACTATTTTGGGAATAGCTCGAAAGGAAATCCACGAGGAACTAGCAACAGTTGTAGGACCTGATGCTCCAGCATATCGAACAGTTGCAAAGTGGGCCGAACGTTTCCGTGAAGGAAGTGAAGATGTTAATGATGATCCTTGATCCGGTCGTACGGTTTCCGAACTTACAGATGAAAATATTGAAGTGGTACGACAGGTTATTAACAACTAGCGGTAATACCCGGCGTTGCTCGGACAATCTACATAATGTAAACTAATTATCCCAGAAAACGATAGAAGGCATATAGAGAACGTGCTTGAGATTTTTTATATGTGATTACTACATGTCCCGCCGTGCACACACTTACATTTATGCGTAAATCGGACAATTCAGCGAATAGTGTGTCAATGTGAGTGTCTTTTTTTTACTTATATCAATCGTCATACTATACGAACACCCGCTGGAAAAAGGTGACACTAAGGAGTGGATAATCTCTCAATAGTAGCAAATACTGTAAAGTCTTTGAAAGATTGGTGAAAATTGCAATATATCATAGCCTGTATGAAATTTCATTTCGTCCCTCACCCTGGCTACCCTAACTATCTTTCAACCCTCGTCTGAACTCAAGATATTTCATGAAACGCTTGGTGCCGCTGACTCGTACGGCGTTCAAATGCAAAAAAAACAGCGGACAGAGACAACCTTCTTCTTTATATATATAGATTATGAGCTATGAGTAATTAAATTTTATTCCAGTTGTTGCTTTCTACATTCGATGGGTATTTCCACTTATACAGTCACCCTTTATCTTACAAATTCTATTTGCTTTTTTCGAGCATCCTTGAACGTCTTACGTCCAATGGCAAAAATATTCAGATTATTATCTACTTTTGTTCTCAAGTTACTGAGAAAACAATCACCCGCACAGACTTCTTAGAAAAGGTACTTACCGTAGTAATTCAACAAAAGGAGGGGCAAACACTCTGTTTAGGTAAAATTTTTAAGTAAAAACCATCCTAAAACCTTCCTCTGGACCTAAGGAAGTATTGTGGGAAATTTGGTGGCGCTAGCTTTTACCGGGACTGAGTTATAAGCGAACAGACAAACTTTCTTCCTTATATATATAGATAGCTTGACGGTAGTTTAGAAACACAATTTTTTATGAGAAAGAGCTGAGCGAGTCTTTAGAAGAGCGTTACTTGTAAAGTTTGACCAAAGGTAATCGGGGTCGGGGAATCGATTGACATGATTAGTTATTTAGTTTTCTGACCCAAAAGTTATTTTTTTACCAACAACGTTTTTTCGACCCAAAAAATTATTTTTTCACCAGAAATATTGGTGACTAGATTTCATCAGACCGTGTTTTTTGACCCTAGGTTTCGTACCAATCAGAATTGTTGGGGGCTCGGTGTCACTAGATCCTGTTCCCTCGACTGAAGGGAGGTCATATGTAAAAACTAAATTGCGTTCGTTTTCTTGTATTCGGGTCGAAGGAACATCATGTTTATATGTCCTCAGGTTTTCGATCAAGCATATTTCTTTGCGACCCGGTTATACCAGAGCATGTTCCATGGTGTGTAACGAACACCATTGTTTATTGTGGTGATGTCTGAATTGATCAATTGATGTTAGGAATTAGTGCGGATTGGTATATTTTATCAAAAACAGCTGCTTTTTTTGTGAGTTGTTGATTTTACCACGGGGTGTGATGAACACAATCGTCTTTAGTGCTGGTATCGAAATTGATCAATTGATGTTAGGAATGGATAAGGTTTGATATTTTTCGTCAAAAACAGATGTTTTGTTACAAACTGAGGATTTCCTCATGGTGGGTGATGAACAGCATTGTGTGTTCTTTTTTTTTCTCTTATCCGTTCGACTGAAGGGAGGGTGGTATGAAAAAAACTAAAATGCATTTGTCTGTATGTGTGTGTGTGTGTGTGTCGCAGGTCAAAAGAACACAAAGGCTTCAAAGTACCATTATAAAGTCTAACCAAACGTTTTCGGGCTCGGGGAATCCGAATCAAGAATAATTTTTTTGTAAAATTTTTTTAGATTAATTTTTTCACACAAAGGATGTGTTTTTTAGGGAAAAAATGATTTTTTATAAAGTTTGACCAAAGGCTTACGGGGTCGCGGAATCGAATGGGACTATTAGTTTTTCAAGATTTCCAAATGATTTTTTTAGGTCATAAAACGTTTTTTCTAAGAAATCAATGACTTTTAATAAAGTGTCACTAAAGGCCCTTGTGGTCAAGGAATGGAATGGTATTATTATTTTATCAAAATTTTCAACGAATTTCGCTGACTGAATGCAGGGCCACATAAAAAGTTATAATTTGTTTGCTTGTTTGATTGACGTCGGATGTAAGGTCAAACATTAAAGGACAGTACAATAACGTAAAATTATCTATCTACAGAATAATCACTGCGATCATTTTCAACACGGTACCATAGATCAGCGATCGCTGCATCCTAATTTTGAACTGATCAGAATCTTTTAGGCTACAGAATCAGCCAATCATGTTTTTTGGCCCTCGAACATTCGAGCAATTAGATCCTTTCGGGCTATGCAGTCCGCCAATCCCGTGTTTAGATCCGTGAACCTCGACCTAATCAGATTCTTCTAGAGTGGTAAGTAAACCCATCGACTTCCTGAACTTAAATACATCGAGCTAGTACGAGTTTATATAATTTTATGAGCCGTAATTATATGTTGTGAAAATGGATATTACAGCTAAGCCTAGGTCTTTCGAGACGAAAGTATCAGACGAACATATATTGTAGCTATCTATCTTCGAGCGAGTTAGGTTGTCGAAGTTTTAAACTCATATCGGCTGGGATGATTAAGGTAGGATTTCTTTAGACCATGTAATTTTAACTGACGAGCGAACCTTTTTAGGTGGTGAAAAGCTTTTGGATTCAGACTACTTCTATCTTGTACATCCCAATGAGTACTGAAATACCCTCAGTTTATTCATTCCCATATTACTTTGGGATGGAGTTATGACCATTTTACTGGTTTTTCGACCTATGGCACCCTGTCGACAGCACTTCTAAATGAGAGAATTTAGATCTGTAATTATGTCCATAAAGAGATCTTATAAATATTAGTATACCCTGAAATTCTCAGACAAAACGAATATATCCTTATCGAGATAATGAGTTTTTAAAAAACGACCGTTTTCCATGATAAATTTTATAATCGTGCGCGACTGAGTCGTTTCTTAAAAACTCATTATCTCGATAAGGATACATTCGTTTTGTATGAAAGTTTCAGGGTATACTAATATTTATTGATAATGTTGTGCATACTATTTGATAGATATTAGTTCTTTTCATATTTATTTTTAAATGATGTATAGAATAAACATTTTGTTATTTAGTTGGTTATGAAAATGCTAGAATAAATCTTCTTAGTTATAAAATAATTCGGATATTTTTCGGCTTTGCTGCAGAGCAATAAAATTTAAATTGTATATTACTTTATTTAAAGATATATTCATGGATAGTACAACTGGAAATGATATCAAGAGCACTTTCATTTCCCATCATTCAAGTTAAACACTCTAATTCATCTGTATACTCTGTTATAAATTGCCAATATTAAAGCGATACAAAATAAATAAAAAGCACATGGTAACGCTGTTGCTACCAT
The DNA here is from genome assembly GCA_022393335.1 of Macrotrachela quadricornifera. NCBI lineage: Eukaryota > Metazoa > Rotifera > Eurotatoria > Philodinida > Philodinidae > Macrotrachela > Macrotrachela quadricornifera. The sequence continues at coordinate 1,745,965 of JAJEKB010021601.1, read as the reverse complement.
AAAATAAAGAGAAAAATTATATTTCTGAATATTTTTCTCGGTTGTAAGGGATACTTCTTTCAAATATGATTTTCTCGCATAATATTGTACTGAACGATTAATTTTGCGTCAACGATTGATTAAATTAGAATAAAGGGTATTATTTATATTATTCTGATGCTCAATTTAACTACCGCAATATATTTATTTCATAACATGGTTAATTCTAATACTAATCACATTTTTAAAGTTAGAGGCGAATTTATAGAGGAAAAAAATACCAATAAAATATCAAAATAGGGTTATAACGAGCTGTTTCAGGAAGACAAAAGTATCAAGTTTAGGATAAAAATTCAGTCGAGGATTAGGCGAGTCAGCCTCGACGAGCGTTATCTTGTTTATTTAATATCTGATTTAGACACTGACAACACTAAACATTATAAGAAATCAAATCAATGCACAAGGAGTTGAGTACCTTAGTAATGCTTTACAACAAAATCAGGTTATATAATTTTCATACGAATCTTCTTGTTTAATCTCTATTTTGTATAGACATTGACTACACTTTACATTGCAGAGAATCATAATGATGATCAAGGAGCAGAACATCTCGCTATCGCTCTGCAACAGAATCAAGTAATATCTCTACATCTGATCATTTCTAAATTCTCATTTACTTTTTATTCGATTCAGACCCTCAGCACACTTTACCTCGCTCAAAACCACATCACTGATCAAGGAACAAAACATCTTGCTAATGCTTTACAACAAAACCAAGTAAAATCGAACTATTTTTTCATTTCAATCTTTCCATTGCTCATTGCTTTATACAGACACTTGCTACTCTTAGTCTGAAAAAGAATCATATCAATGATCAAGGAGCTCAGTATCTTGCAGATGCACTCTCCCAAAATAGAGTAATATTTCTTCTAGGCTCTTATTTTCATTTCATCCATTTAAAATTTCCTATAGACGTTGATCTCACTGAATTCGAAATGGAATGAAATTAGTGATCAAGGAGCAGAGCATCTTGCTACAGCTCTTCATCAAAACAAATTAACGCATTTTTTTTTCTGCAATATTGTAAATATTTTTCGTAGACAATCATCTTTCTGGATATTCGATGCAATGAAATAGAAGATGACGGCAAAGATAATCTTCGTGATATACAAGAAGATAGACCAGAACTGAAACTACTCTTATAAATGTCAAACAGATGAATAAGCTACGGTCTTTCATCATGTCTATGGTTCTTTTACTGTGAAAAGATTCCTTCTATTTAACCTACCTGAATAAAGTTGATTGAATAAAATCAGTTTCTTTGCTTATTTAAAACGTATGTAATGTAAATATCTTGAATATCACTGTTCAAAGCGTTTCAACGTGATAATTAGATATTTATTTCAGACTAATATTGAGTTTTCCTTCCGCAGTCAAACCTGGTTGATTTAACGTTGCATCATTGCAATTACTTGTTTCCATGTTATACGGATCATTGTCAGCCATACTATTAACGGTTGTACCAGCTGGAGGTGTGTAACTATCATATACTGAAAACCAATTGAGCGACATATTATCAGTAGATGAGAAGGCCGTTGTATCACTTGGTGTGAAATCTGGTCCTTTATGTGCTAAACAACTGTTATCTTGATCGATCTGAATAACTTTACTACTATGTGAGGCGCCAGGAATTTCTTTTTGACCATCAGATGATGTCATTGCGCGAGAAACGGGTTGAGTCGAGATCACATGCTCGTTCTGAATTGCTTTTTTCTTTGCATTCTCTTGTATATAGGAGCAAAAAATATTTATATTTTGACAATAATTTCAAGACGCAAATACACACCGATTCTTTTCCAGCAGAAAAACCACTGTTTCGCAGTGTCATGGAATAAAAAGATTACTCATTGCAGCAGTTGACCAGTGTCTTTCATCATTTATGATGAGCCGCTGTGCACGTTTTGAAAGTACGAATGCATTTTTTGAATAATTTTTTAATTCTACGTTGATCAGCGAATTTCGAAAATGATTATTACAGACTTCGCAGCAACCTATGCGTGAAAATCAGAAAAACAGACAGGACAATTTTTAAGGAAAAATCAGGACATTGTAAAACTTATTCTAATATTACTATCTAGAATCAAATCTGCATAAAAATGAATGAAATACCAATGATTAATTGAAATGAAAATGTATGTTGCTTCGATAAATGATAAAACAAATTGAGAAAAAATATATTCTACAATAAAGTGACTTTTTTTTCTTAAATATGCACTACTAATCGTATTTCTTATTTTTCGTTCTTTTTTCTCTTATTATGTAGTCTAGTTCGAATTCCTCTCCATATATATAATTAATAGAATGCTATAAACATTTTTTATTGAAAAATGTGCCCCTTCAATTGCACCTTTTAAAATGCCGAAAAATACAGGATTTTGTTCAAAATAGTTGCTTCGATTGGATAATACTAATAGAGTATGTTCTCGATGGCTGATAAAAAGTTAAACAGGTAAGTCATTCCGATGTATTGCATGCAATACAGATGATCTGAGTTGTGCTAATGGTAGTTGGGCTTATTTAAAAAAAAACATTCTGCCTGTCTAAAACATATTCAGTGTATCAAGGATGTATTTGGTTCAATTTCACTTGTTGAATCTACCCATCAATCATCATCTACATCCAATAACACGAATGAGGGTGTGCATGTTCAGTAACAACATCAACAGATGTCAATAAAGCACAGCGTCCTTTTATTACTATTCGAAATAATCAAAAAGCATTAACGCATGATGAAGGTAAGTAACTTCTGTTATTATTCTTAAAAAATTTAGGTATATTCTATTAAACAGTATATAAAAATATGGGAAATTATTAGAATGTAATAGTAAGTTCGAGTACATATTTCAAGATGCATTTAGACGGTCGAGAAGAAAAATAAAAGAGAAAAAAATTCACAGTCACATCTAATTCTACCACATGATGCAGTTGTAGGTAGAAGTAGAAAGAAAGAGAATGAAATAATGCACCAATCACTACAGACGTCAGATTACCATATGAAGACGAAACTATGTTTCTTATTTTATTTTTTTAGAGTTGCTCGTGCTGAGTGTATTTGGGCAATAACAACTTCTCAACTTGGATTTTCTTATAATTCATCACAGTTTTTACCAGAAAACTTTCGATCCATGTTTCCTGATATTTCGATTGCTTCTGATTATTCATTACGTCGACGAAAATTATCTTATATTATGTCATATAGAACTGGTTATTATTTCACAAATGAATTAATTGAAGATATAGGCATAGCTCATGGATTTTCTTTACTTTTTGATGAAACTACTATTGCTGGTATTCATAAGCAACTTGATATTTTTTTTCGATATTAGTCCGAGACAAAAAATGATATTTGGCTTCGATTTTACAAAAGTGTTATTCTTGGCCACGCAACTGCCGATATTGTTTCTCAATCTATTATTGATTCATTGAAAGCTGATGGAATTGATATTACAAAATGTTAATGTTAGTTATATTATCCATTACGTCAATTTCTCGGTATATATGTTTCATTTGCATAGGACGAGATAATCCAAATGTGAATAGGGCGGCAGAAGTTATTCGAAATAAAACGATTATTGCTGAAAGAAAAAAAAAGTACTAATTATCCATTTCTCTGATTTTCTCTATTTATCTAAATACTGTTCCATAGATCATCATCAACGCAGGTGATGGGTCTTATTTCGATTGTTTCTTGTTCATTACATGTGAATCATGATTCATTTAGAAAAGAAATTAAATCGACAACATGGTTTATTAATGAATCAGTAAATGATATTTGGTTTTGGTTTTGGTTTTTTAGATCTTTTGCTCGTCGAGAAGATTTTTTATTAGTTGCAAAATCTATTAATGAATGCTTTGCTAGATTTGTTAGTCGTTTTGTTGAAACTCGTTAGGTTGAAGTTGATCCAGTAATTGAACGTATTGTTGACCAATGGAATGTTATTACAGAATATTTTCTTGTATATTTTTCAGCAATCGACACTTGTCAAATTCAATTTTATTCTTTTTATTTATCGAACATCTTTTAAGAGAGTACTTGTTTGATTGCATCAAGAACAACCATTGATACATTTACTGTATAACGAGTGTTGTAACTTATTACGAACTATTTTACTTTCATTTGTGAAATGAGAGCTTATACAAGGTAAAGAAGATATGCAATTATTATCTTTTTCCTTTGAACTTTAAAACAACCGAAAAAAATAATATAAATATTAGTATTGGTGAAAGTATTCGAACATGTATTAAAGATTTATCTTTAATGAGAAGGCAGTTTTTTCAAGATGTACCTCAAATTTATTGCACCATAACAGTGGGTAATTAATTTCAAAATATTATATTATAATATTTTACAAAGAATTAATTAAATTATTACCACGTAATAATAGTTTTTTACGACATCTTCGATGTCATCAACTTTCAATACAAAAAGATGAATCTTCTCGATCGAGTATTATATATCTTGCACAAAATTTTCCACATTTATTAACTACCGAAGAAGTTGATCGAGTTGGAGTTGAGTGGCATATTTATGGAATGACTGATGTACTTGATGAATGGATTGAAAAAAGTATCAATTCTTCGAATAACATAATTGAATATTTACCAATTGATAAACATTGGTATCGAGTATTATCTACTGTTGTATCAACCGGTTCACCACAATATTAAGTATTAATCAAACTTGTGAAGTGCTTGTTGTCTTTATCACATAGAAATGATGATGTCGAAAGAGGTTTTTTTTCAAAACAATAATCTTGTTTCAGATGATCGTTCACTATTAAATGAATCATCTATTAATGGTTTGAGAGCTACGAATGCTAGTGTACAATTCTTCGGTGATGGTAAAACGGGAGACGGTTAGTTGCTCGCAGGACACTTGCTCGTCGGACAGTTGCGCGCGGACATTTGCTCGCTAGGACACTTGCTCGCTAGGACATTTGCTCACTGGGACACTTGCTCGTCTGGACACTTGCTCGAAAAGGACAGTTACTCGAAGGACAAGTGCTCGTCGGACACTTAATCGTAAAATTACTTCGCTATGCAATTAAAAATAAGACATAAAGATAAGCTTTAAGAGCAACAACCAAATATAAAAAATACGAGGGAACCAAAACAGTTCTACATAGAAAAACGTCGAATGTATTTTAAATAATTTCTGATGATTGTGTGTGTATTTTGAACTAGATCTTTCGGTTGTTTCCTCAAGAATTTTTCTTACGCTTTGACTATCGGCGATCGAACATCAGGGTGAGAGTAATGACAGGTGTCTAAGTATTCTTTTTACCCTTTTCTCAGCTACCCATTACCACTAGGTAGCTACACAAGA
>JAJEKB010021601.1:1684966-1735600 GCA_022393335.1 Macrotrachela quadricornifera | reverse complement strand
TCTACTGGCTATCGCTAGACCTACGTATCGACAAAAATTCAGATCGAAATACGATCATTCAATCTTTGAGTATGTACTCAGACACAGGCTGGAATTTCAATAAAATGACTATAACTCGGAAAGAAAGATCTATTAGTGTTTATTATTTTAGGCGTGGACTAGTCTCGCTAGGGTCTACTTATACACAAAGTATCAGCTGAAAAGCAATTTTCAAGTTGGTGACCCTTCCTCGTTAGTCTTGTTACAAGATCGATATATGGGAGTCAGATTCGTCCTATGTCGCATATCCTTTTCGATATGAAAAAGTCAAACGACAAACATTTTAAAAAGACTACAGAATATAGAAACTCTCATTATGAAGGAAATACAATATAATCAACATAATAGTCAATAAATTCTAAGCGATTACTCTGATAAGCTCACTTTGAAAACGTTTATAGTCACCAAATACTTGTGCGTTATCGATGCAGTTTAGATATAATTTCGAGAGTAGTAAAACTTTTTATATTTATTTTTTTTTATTGGAAGTCATCAACATTTCTCTTTTGTTTTATTGACATCGGATAAGAAGCATTTTATGGTATATTTGAAAGAGTGACTCTTATGTATGAATCAGTACAATAATCACTCTATTTTAGCGTCTATAAACTGCACATTACTCTGGCTACAACTTTTAGAGAACCAAAGCTCAGGTGACAGTTATTTTAATCAAAAATTTCATTAACATCTAGAGTGAAAAATCCTGTATTTTCGTCATTTTCAAAGAAAATCCTTTTTTACAAAGACCGGATCCTATAAGGAGTTTTATATTTTCAAAAAACTTCCAATCCGAGCCCATAGTATATCGTAGTATTGACTCAGAACCTTACATGTGGTACAAATTCCCGAGATGAGGTATTGCATCCCAAAATGGGGTACAGTTGGAAGCTCTGGATCATCTATAGTCTAAAACTATCTTAAATCATATTATTGAAAATTTAATTATAGTTGTTGATATTTCATGTGATTATATTTCACATATTTTCCGAGAAAATACTGTTTTAATAAAGAGTTTCTGACCAGGCAAAAAGAAAAAAAGAAATAGACGATTACATATACAAGAGATGAATAATTCAAACGACAAATGCAAAGATATAGGCAGGTTATGCATATATACGTGACGTTATCATCCACACAAACTTTACATTCATTAATCAAACTCTTGAGGACAGTTTAACGTTATCGTTTTCAGGAAAATATGACTTTTTTAAGAGAAATGTTCCTTTTTTCGAAAAATATAGGAATTATAGGACGACTACGATGCCAGGTTAGAACAGACGGACAAACTTTATAAGATATTTACAACCGTACAACCCTTTCCGTCAGAAAAAAGAAGTAGTTTCTCTTTATGAAATCTAGATAATTGAATTTTCATAAAGCTTTGAATGATATTTGATCATATGTTTTATTCAACTGAGATTTAAACACTCCATAATTGCTATTTTTACAAAACCAGAAAAAAAACCGAGTATCAAAATTTACAATCAGAAAGAACCTGAACCGATACAACACCGACCTCGACGACCCTATGAGATAAAATCAATAAAATGGATTTCTTTGTGTACATAATTTTGAAAGTACCATAACAGCAAGCAGTTTGAAGAATCATTCTCAAATGTATCTCAAATATCAGTTGTCATTCAATCGCATTTTACCCGTTTTTTACAGCCCAATCCGATATCTTGAAGTAATTGTTAGCTTTTTCGTGGGGAGAGAAGCAAAGGAGGCTAGTTGTTCTGCTGTTAGTGGAAAAGCTACGACAAACTGGTCGTCATTCAGATTGTATTATAGAATAATTTAATGTAGAAATTTTGTTTATTGTCAAATTAAGACAAATGCTACTAATAGCCATGCACTGATACCCAACTTATCCGATCCGATCATTCTTAATATTTGATTCTAGCAAACGACCAAATCTAGGAATGGCCTAAATCTGCGAAATCAAGTTGGAAATTTCTTATCTGTAACAGTTTCGAACCATATCTAAATGTGAGGAATCATTTTAAGAAATTTCTTCAAAAATTAAAAAGCTCTCAACGTTAATTACTGCCTTATTTCGACTCTTCTATCCTATCATCATTTAGAAAGCTCTTCGATTAGCTACCAGGAAATGAATGTAGCTTCGCCGCTTTTGCTTCATTTATCAATGTATTCCTCTAGTTTTGTCGCAAGTGAATCAGAATATCGGCACGTAAAAAACTTAAAAGATAATGACAGACAGGCTAGTCAGTCCGTAGAAAGTGGCAGATAGGTAAGTTTGGTCGAAGAAAGAATATGGCAAGCACAAATGAACTGAGTTGCTCTGCAGTCTGCCAAGTTTTGATAAAGCAGATCTGTTTGGATTGCCAGTCGTCATCCTTACGCAACCATAAATGAGATGCTTGAAAATAGCCTCATGAGTTATCACTATCATCCTTAAGATGAGCCAAAAAGATCGTAAAAGTTACGTACACACTGTTAAACATCAGCTTAAAAACGATCGGATATATTCTTGAGATAGGAATTTTCAAGTTGTTGGTCGACCCTTCAGACGAAGCATAAAAAGTTAACAATATAAGATGCAAAGAAGTGTTGAGCAGTTACAGAAGTCATGTCAAAATAAGGTTGGTAACATTACAGATATGACGTGTTCGAAGCCATCTAAATGATCTAGACATCATAGCGTAATAGGGTTCAAAAAGTTATGGGTATTACGGCTGAGATAATTTCTAAAGATCCTATATATTATGGTTGCAAAGAGTTGAAAAGTTATCAGTACTGTGCACCGGACAACCTTTCAATAATATTCTCAATTAGTTGAATACTAATTAAGTGTACTATGATAACTTTTAAAACATGGAAGATGTTTTAGTGATAAAATGTCAATACGTAAGTGAGTTCAAACTTTCGAGTTTACCTCTCGAACTTCCTTTTTTTGACCTAAGTAACATCAAATACGCTTTTATCCCAAACGAAAAGAGCATGGAAGAATTCGAAGAGAAAACAGGATAAATTGACCGATTGAAAATCGATTCCATTCTGATTCATTTGGTTTAATAGTCTACACAGAAAAGGAGCAAAACAGATACATCATGGCAAACTATGGACTCTAATTTGATTGGTTCATTTTTCCTATATGAAGTGAACCATATTTCTTTGGCTAGCGTGTGTGATTCACTTCCTATGACCTGAACTTTTTGAATATTAGAAATTTCAATGAAGTTTTTTCGAAATACCTGATTGATTTTCTATAGATCTACTCTGGAAGAATCCCTGTTGAATTTCATAAACGAACGACTAGTCGCTCCCACTGTCAAATACAAAATCACCAGGGCAAAACACTTCATAAGTTCACAACTGGTTATTGAAAACAACGCGTGCAAGTATACATGTAAGAGTACAAACTTATCTTGACTCTGGTGTCCTTCTTTTTAGTTTTTTTCATATGATCCTCCCTTCAGTCAAGGAAGTGTTTGTATCCTTGAAGAAAAGTACATATTATTTTTTATAATGAACCTACATGTCAAACAAGTTTGTGTCTCCGATAAGGAGCATTAAGTTGTCTTCACATTCTAGAATCTTTAATAAGTATTGATTACTTTACTAGTGATATAAACTTGCACCGGATTGGAAGATTTTAGTAAAGATATCATACATATTAGTACAGTAGTACAGCCAAACTAGTAACATTAATAATTGGAAATCAAACCCTTTGAGGGCGTTTAATAGCTCACTGAAATCTATCACTTGGGCATATACTCGATTCAAAAGTGAGGAGACAGTTAATCACCAGTCACCTGAGACATATTTAGACACACTGGTCTCGGGATACAGGTTCTTTGCATTTTGGGACTCTGTTTGGCAAATTTCACTTCAAAACCTACGATTTCATTCAAAACTAATATCATATTCGGGATCATCGTTAAAAACTGAGACGATTCATATATATTTTAAATGGTTTTGAGTAAAAAAATTTTTTTTTTGAAAAAATCCCCGTACCCCTTCTCAGAGATGGTCTGGTCAATAATGACAATATTTTTGATAACTCAGCCATTTCTTGACGGATCCTTCTCATCTTCCTCTCTCGACCGAGATATTGATGAGACAATTCTGTGCGCAAAATTTCAGCTGAATCGAATGTAATTGTGAAGAATTATCGTGTAAACGGCCGGACAAACAGGCCGATTCTAGAGTGTACTCACCTTTTGTGTACACAAAAAGGTCTTCTTTCATAAAAAAAATTATCTGAAAAAATTCAAAAACTAAATGTACCGTTCGATTCCTCGACGTCGAAAACCTTTGCGAAAACATTAAGATTCGATTTTTTTTTATTTATTAATTATTCAACTTGAAAATTAGTCGAAAATTTGAATTCATAAATAAGAAGTAGCCGTATATTCTCTTGTTGTGTATTTTGACAAAACTGTTTATCACTTTGGTGAAACTTCTTCCTGGGCCCTTGCTCTCAGCCACTCTGCTGGTTGGGGGATGTTCCACGTTTAGATGTAGAATTTGATGGCTGGTTAATTTTCCGTTGCTGATTAAAATAGTTTCTTAACAAATATTCATGTACATTCAATGCAGCTTCCGGACATTCTGATAGAAACTTAGAAATCAATTCTACTTAGCTTGTCGACATATAGTCTTGTGGTAATGTTGCATGATGACCACCTAATGGATCATTATTGATTTCGTTCGTCATTAGCTATCTCTTCAAAATGTAGAGAGGGTGATGTCACAGAGAATGTCTAATAACAGACAAAGATATTCGATGCTATGTATAGAAATGGAAACCTTACGGTCTCATACTCTTGTCTAGCATATATTTTAATAGTCCATATAGTCTCATCCCTTTATTGTCTTACATCCTTTAGAATCTAGGAATGTCCTATAGGACGCCCTTTGAGGATCCATGGGTACCTCCATATATGGCCTTGATGCTTTTCGTTTTATAGCCTTATTTGGCTATTAATCTTGTATAGACAAACATACATTGAACATCTATGTATTCGATAGTGGTACTCAAATTCTAACAGAAATATGAATGATGAGTACATTCACTATAGATAGATAATAATAATAGATCGATGAACATATTGAAAGAAATTATTCTTATAGAAATAAAAAATTGCAAAAAAAAAAATTTGTCCTAATGAAATATTTTAGTTTTGAATTAATATCCATGAGGACTTCCACCTTTTCGTATATCACAATTAGCCCAATATTGTTTTTCATGTTGACGCCATTCAATACCTTGTACAACTGAACCTCCATAAGATATACATGATATATTATGTCCACGACGCTTAAGTTCATTTAATATATTCTTAATTAAATATGATTATTTATAAAAATAAATAAATAAAAAAAAATTACTTGATCAAATGTTTGTTCAAAAATAATTTTATTTGGATAAAGATGATGATGAATTCTTGGATGATCAATTGATTGTTTAATATTCTTATTAAATAAAATATTAAGTAAAGTAACATGAGCAACACTTGTTATAATTTTTGTACCTCCACTTCCTCCTAGTACTTGTCGAATATATTGTTTATCATCAACAATTATTAAAGGAGACTGAGAAGAAACAGGTCGTTTTCTTGATCCAATATAATTTTTAGGTGAAGATGATAATCCATGATAATTTTTTTTATTTGGAATTGAAAAATCATCCATTTCATTATTATATATTATTCCTGTTTTATCACCAAGAACCAGTGAACCAAAACTATAAGAAATATATTTATTTTTATGAAAGTAATCGAAAAATTCATTTCTTTTTTTTTTCTATCAAATTCTTAAGCTTGTCATTTTTAGATCTTGCAGATAGTAAAGCCAATTGGATTGAAATTTTTCTCATAAATAGAGTACATCAAAAAGCGAGACACGTGTTTAACAAAGAAATTTTTACAGGTCTTTATAGGATTTCCCAGACTTCATCAAATTCTGTGTGATTGAACTGAAATTTTTTTTTGGCAGATACCTATGATCATATATCAGAAGTAATTTTAAACTTTTGAGAAAATCTCACTTTCGTCTTTTACCTAAAACTAGTGTTCTGGTCTTTGTGAACTCTAGGAGTCTGTACGGATAAACCAAAAATTTTAGTTCGATTAAATAAAGTTAAAGGATAGTTATCGTTGGCACCAGAGATAAAGTATTTAGTACAATTGATCGATGTGTATGAAAAATTCAAAAGTTTGTTTTTTTATTGATTCTATCAACTATCTGTTATGGAAAACTTTCGTCTACTTCTCATTTTTGTAAAAATCGAATAAAAAATTAGCAACAGATCAGATTGAGTTCGTTTATGATTTTTACTAAAAACGTGGAGAGAGAGGGAGAGTACCCTTAACATATTTTTTGTTTTTCCTGTTGAAAGTAAAATATAAATTAACTAACTATGTATTAATAGTTGAAGTAATAGCAACAGCATCTCCATCTTTATCAACAATTGATATATGAGCAGTTCCTCCAGTTGTCGATCGACTTTCACTATTATTTAATCCGTAATATACTGTTGAATAAGTTTTTTCATCACTAGAATTATATAAATAAGTTATTTAGGAAAGAACAAAGCTTTTCTTTTAATTTACTTGATTTTTTGACGAATATATTGAGCATATTGTTTTGATGTTAAATTAGAAATTAACTAAATATAATAAATCTTATTTATTTTTATTAAATTTACTTCGTTTTTTTTTTACTTCTTTTAAATTTATTTTTGAAGGATCTCCTAATTCTGTTCGTTTAGCAAAAGCAAATTTAAATGCTTCAGTTAATCGATGATAAAATAATGATGCTGTTTCATTTTTATCCAGATCATTTGAATTAAAATTATAACCTTTAAAATGAAAAAAAATTTTTTTTAATTAAAAACTCAAGATATAAATTAAACCAAAAAGAATATTAAGTATAAATATAAGAATAGGACCACTTGATGGTGCTGAACTTGTATAACCAATTAAATTATCAGTTAAATTTGCAGATATTGCTTCAGTAAAATCAATTTTATATTGTTGAAGATCATCTTTAGTTAATATTCCACCTTAAATTAAATTATATTTATATATAAAATAATATTTTAATATAAAAACCTTTATTTTGAATTTCTTCAATAATTTGATCAGCTAAATCTCCATTATAAAAAATATCAACACCTTCTTCACTAATTCTCCGTAATGTTCGAGCTAATTTAATTCTTTTCATTAAATCACCTTCTTTATAAAGTTCATTTGTTAATTTATTTTTAACAAATACTTCTCTAAAAAAAAATATTTAAATAAATAAATAAAAAAGTAAAAGTTTTTTCCAACCTAAGTTGTGTATCATTAATAATAAATAGTTTATTTTTTTCAATAGCATTAGCAAGTGCATAACTAACTTTAAAACCTTGTTCACATAAATCAATTGTTGGTTGAAATAATGTTGACCAAGATACTCCACCACCAAATTCTACATATGCTTTATGATATGCAAGTAATTCACCAGGTGTTGCAATAGCCAATGGACCTATATTCATATTATAAATAATTATTAGATTCAATCAAAATGATTGTAACATGGAATATTTTTTAAAGAAAGAGACAGCATCCTATGACTTATCGATACTGAAATTTCATGTTACAATCATTTTAATTCTTTCTGTATACCGATGAGAGACATGTTATCTTTTCCAGTAAACATCGATTTATTTGCAGCGAATGGAGCTGTTTCACGTTCAATAATACTAAATGCTTTTCCACGTTTTCTTAAAATAAAAAATATAAATAATAATTAATAAAAATAAAAATTCAAACTTTGAATAAACGAGAAAAACACAACCACCACCAATACCCATTGAATGTGCATTTAATACCCCATTACAAAGAGAAGCAGCAATTCCAGCATCAACAGCTTTTCCACCCTTTAATAATATCGATTTTCCAATGAGTGAACATTCTTCATTATCAACAGCAACAGCAGCTTGATTATATTTACCTAATATTGATGAACCTTTTATTTTATAAGATTCATGATTTGATTCACATTTTTCACTATCAGATGTATTTACAATACCTATTTAAATTTTATATATTTATTATTTTAATAACTAATTAACTGACCTTGTTCTCTTTTCAAACCAAATACAACACTAATAATGATACTTGTAAGAATAAGAATTGCAGCAATTAATAAAAGTAAAATTGGTAATTTTTGCCTATAATAGAAATATAATTTAATTTGAATTATCTTTAAAAAACACTAATCAAACATTATTAGATATATTTGTTGATTATATAAATTATTCTTGTTAAGATCATAGAGTAAAATAAACAATAACGATAAAGATTCAATCGAACTTATTAATTCTATCAATAAGACTAACAAGATGAGAAAAGCAAAAAATAATCTCTTCCTCTTTTTTTTTTTCTTTCACCGATTCTACAAGAATTTCATTGGATTATTTCTATTATCTTTATCGAGTACCATCCAGACAATCTTCACTAATTATCTAAATATATCTCTTCTTCTTCTTCTTTTTTTGTTCTTCTGATATATGCCAATTGTGTCTTTCGCGATAGGATGTTGTTATGTGTCCGAACGATTAGAATATATATCGGAAAAGAAAAGACAATGTTCTTATCTATATCTTTTTCTTTTTCTTCCATCCTCCAGAAAATGTTAAGAAATCACAAAATCTATCTTTTACTATTAATTATCGATAAAAAACATTGAATCAAATATTCTAAGTTTGTTTGTCTACCAGATATTTCTTGCCGAAATTATGAATGTATCAAATAATAAACGAAATTTTCGGTTTTACTTCTTCGCCTTTTTATGTAGTAAGAACATATTAAGCAAAAATTTCTACTGTGTTTACTCTCAGCAATATTGTATTTTTTTTCGGTCTAGAAAAATAAAATTTTACAAGTGTTAATCAATTTTTCCTTATACATGTCGTGCCGAAGTTAGTGTGAATAATAAAATAAATATCAACTATCAAGAAATCAACAATGTCTTTCGTATTGTATTTTACAAATCAGTTTTTTATCATCAAAACAATAATACAAAAATTATTTTTGAATACTATGATAGATATACTAGCGTTTTAGCGACAATAAATATTCATTTGACTTGTATTTTTACGTATTTACTGCGATACAGATCGAGAGGAGTTTACTAGATTGTAAAGATAAAGCAATCTTTTATGAAACAATAAGATTATTAAAAATATTAACGATTTCAACGTGAAAAAAATTAACATATTGTATCTTTTATTTGTCCGAATATTCGCAAGTCTGTCATGATATTCAAAAATAAATTTTGTATTATTGTTTTGATGAAAAAAAACTGATTTGTAAAATACAATACGAAAGATATTGTTGATTTCTTGATAGTTGATATTTATTTTATTATTTACACTAACTTCGGCAAACAGTGTAACTTCAGCACGACATACATATGCGTGAATATCGAAGAAAAAAAACATGAAAATAAACAAAAAGAATCATAAAAATGTAGTGTACATTTGCACGAATTATGTACATTAACAAATGATTTATAATTTGATGTAGTGAAAGTGTAGATATCGAGAGTGAGTATATTGTTATTATTATTGTAAGAGACAAATAAAAAATATGGGAATATTATGAAGTCTCTGTTTCGAGAACACATAATAATGAATAAATAAATGCATTATTTTTTCAATTATTTTCTCAAAAAACAACTTCAAAGGCATAGTTAACCCTTTACTCCCGGATGTTACCTTTTGGCAACATTTTGCCAATATCATCTTAGGATTTATCTTAAAGTAATAAGATATAGTTCCTTAAGTAATTTCATAATTAATTACACCTATTTTAGGGCAAACCTATGTCTTTTCAAGAAAGGAGAAAGCTATTGTTAACGAGAGAGACGAATTCTTCCGCCAACACCCAAAATAGTCTCCGAGTCGTAATGATCTATTTTCCATTTGTCCGAGCATTCAATGCGAGAAGTAACTACTGAATAATTTTTCTCTCCAGATTCATTATTTATTATGCTAATAAGATGAACCATTCAGTTTACTCGAAGAACACGGTACAAGAAAGCTGCCTTTTGGCAACATTCAGCCGTAAGGGTATAAAAAGTTGAAAAAAGTCAATTATTTTTCCTCGATGAAAGATCAATAATTTGCTGTTAGTTTTAGTCCAGACTGTGAAACAAAAGCATACTTTGTTCATCTGCCAATCTCTTACACACCTAACGTAAGATATATTCCCATAACACTCAAAAACTTTCGGAAATAGTGCAAATTCCATCCATTTTTCCTAGCGAGGCTCATAAATTTAGTAAGATTTGAATAAGATTGATGATGTTTTATAATAGCCTGATTATGAACACTATGATGTGCTGTAAATCTTGTTAAAATCTCGCTAAATTTGTAAGCTTCTCTAGGAAAACTAGGTGAAATTTGCATTGTTTCGGACGATTTTTTAGTATTATGGGAATATATCTCATGTTGGAGCTGTAAGAGATAGGCAGATGAACAACGTATGCGTTTGCTTCACGGTCTGGACTGAAGCTAACACCAAATTATTGGTCTTTCATCGAGGAAAAATAATTGACTTTTTTCAACTTTTTGTATCCTTACGGCGGCATGTTGCCAAAAGGCAACATGTTGGCATCCGGCTCAATGTCAGTTCTTTAAACTTCAAGATGGAATTCTGTAACCTTCACGCCTAACAAACAAAGAATATATAGAAGAAGAGTTTTTTGCTTGCTATTTTCTGGTAGCCGACCGTAAAGGGTTAAGTGTAATGGCTACAATCAAATATTTTGCTTATAGTGAAGTATCGTGGTACCCATGAGCCATTGTGGGAAGAATCTACCAATAGATGCAGTCTAAACGAATTTATCGATGATCTCACGGGAATTATATTCTACCTAAAATCGATCAATGAACCTATGAACAATTTTCAATTTATCGATCAATATAATGACGTTAATCCACACACCTTTCAATCATATAAAAATGTCATGCAAGATTTGACTAATCCAAACAATATTATACAAAACCTACTTACCATGGTGAAACTTATGCTTACTAATGATCAACGATAGATAGCGCCATTTGTGGAGTGGATTTTACTTGTTCATCATCCTAATGGATCTCTGCTAAACTTTGGTCAACATTGATCGATTGCATCGACGAATGAATAGCATGAACTATCACGTGTTCAATTCATGAGAGATATAATCGGCTTGCTGCAGTCGCAGAGCTGGGGAAGTACAGGATTTCTCGAGTACGAGTAACGATTTTTTGAGTTAGGATACTGTTGAATCAGATATGATTACAAATTTCTAAATAATTTATACAGAAAAAAATCCTATAGTTCCGTAATAGTTATGTGACACACATAGTTTTATACATATGCTAGAACAAAATACTAGCAAAGTAAAATGGTAGAAGATTTTTTTTTAAATTTTATTGTATTATGAACCTTCACGTAAATGAAATCAGAGTAAAACTTTGTTACATTTTAGAAAAGACAGTACACATACATTCTTTGCCGTTAATGATGCTCGATGTCGTCTCATCAGAAAACCACTTTGAGAGAATACGTGTTCAAAAGGAGCCGATGTTGCCGGTACCGTTAAATACTTTAGTGCAAGTTCATATAATCTTAGATAGATATGTTTCTTAGAAAAAAGTAAATCTTCTTCACGACTTTCTTCACATAAATAAGCATCCAATTTCATAAGAATTTTTGATTCATCGTCGGAAGTAACTTTTTTCGTTTCATTGATATAAGGAAAGAGACATTTTCTTTTACAAGAGGATTCATTGTTTTTTGTTCCAGGATTAACATCAGTTGATTCAGTTGTGCTTGACGTATCGGCTCCTACATTATGTGACATAAAAAAGGTTAATTTGGAGAAAAAACGAACAAACATAGTACGAAATTTTTCAAGTACACGCATTTTTACAACTGTATCAAGATGGTTAAGCCACAATAATTTAAAACGTGGATCAAGAAGTGGAGAAATAAGAAAAATCGCATCAGAAAAACGTTCTGACATAGCATAAGAATCATACCGAACATCAATTTCAAAATTATGGAGAAGTCCACTAAATCTAGCTTTAAGTGATGAAATAAGAGCTGTACATAAAGAAACAAGATTTTAAGTAGAAGAATTAAGTTCGTGTTCAAGATCAAAGAGTACAGACAAAATCCCTACTAACGACACGAAAATTTTCACACATCTTGTTTGATTTGGTGCACAGCTATTTTTCATCCGATTGAAAATATTTTTTATATTCATAATCGGTGGAATCTGAGCTTTCAAATGGTATGACCCCGATCTATCTTTTTCAACATTATAGTGGAGAAATCAGCGGTCTACGATCATCGACTACATCTGTCGTTATTATTATTGGCTATGGAAGAATAAATAGTAAATGCTACTATTCTAGTAACTTTCGATGAAAAGTCGTCGATGAATTGTCCATTCGACGTTCGATGATTCGTCTGTTTGACGAAAGGTCATTCGACCAAAAGCTACTCACCCCCCCCCTTTTCATTATCTTCTACAGATTATTCATTGTTCTTTTTTTTTCATATCATCACATTATGAGTCATAACGAAATTTCCAAATTTTTCCTCCGTATTCTTATCTTTGTTATGTGATGTATAAAAGCGTTCGAAATTTCGAAATAAATAGGTCACATGTCGTTCGAAGAAACTGATACAGAAGAAAACGCTACCTCACTAAGTGAAGTAAGCTCTTTAGATGATGATTTTAATGAAATGCATCTTGAATCTGAAAGTTCCGACGAAGAAATGACTGTTGACGAAATGAATTCAAACGATTGGTACGAAATAGAGCCAAAATCGAATGCAGAATTCATGGAAGATCATGGACTCGTCAATAAAGTAATTTCTGCTTCAGAAGATAACACAATCAACCCTATCGATTACTATCGAAATTTCATCACGGACGAAATTATTAGTCTTAGGGTTCGTGAAACTAATCGGTATACGGAGCAATACTTGCAAGTCCATGAGATTAGCAGACGGTCCAAATATCGTGAATGGAAGCTAACCACTGAAGAGGAAATACTCAAGTTCTTTGGGATCATAATCTAGATGGAGATAATACAAATGGCGCAAATGAATCACTACTGGAGCAGTAGTCAATTGTACGGATCGGAGATTACTCGAAATGCTATGCCGAGAGAGAGATTCGAATTGCTTCTCAAGTTTTGGTGTTTTTCGAACAACGATAACAAGGATTCGAGTCAAAATAGGCTGTTCAAGTTGCAATCAATCTTGGATTTATTGAGAGCCTGGTTTCCGTCAGTATACATCCAGAATTCGGTTGTGACTATCGGAGAAACTATGATACCCAGGCAAGGCAGGCTTTTGTTCATACAATATATTGATGGTAGAGCACATAAGTATGACGTGAAGATGTACAAGCTAGCGGCTACCAATGGATACACTTGGAATTTCGGAATCTATACTAGCCAACAAGATTCCACGGCAGGTCTAGGGCATGCTCAAACAGTGGTAATGAATTTATTGGATGATCTTGACGGATGCTATCAAACTGTCATAACTGACAACTTCTTCACCAGCATTTCTCTTGCGAAACGTTTGTTAGAACATGATACGTATCTTATTGGAACATTGAAAAGCAATCGTGTCGGATCAGGAAGCGAAGTTGTTCAAAAAAAACTTTGATGTGACGAAGTTTACGGACTACAGAACAAAGACGGCGTGAAGCTGATCAAATGGAAAGACAAGAAGGACGTTTTGATGATATCTAAAAAGTCGTCGCATTCAGCAACTGTGGTGAATACTGGAAGTATCATTAGTAAAAAAGAGCCCATCATGAAGCCACAAGTAGTGCTAGATTATAATAAAGGAAGACAAGGTATTGATTTGTCTGATCAGCTATCAGCCTATTACACGTGTCTCAGACGGACAATAAAGTGGTATTGAAAGGTGGCATTTGAATTAGTTTTTGGTACAGCAATAGAAAATAGCTATTTGATATATACAAGGAACACTACGCTGCAAACAAAACGACCATTTTACAGTTTCGGGAAAGTCTTGTTCGATCTTTACTACTTGGTATGCCGTTCGAGAAGGTGAAGTCGGGTGTAAGACAGAAACAAACTGGCCAAGCAAAAAATAAACTCGCCGATCACAAGTTAGTAGAAAAAGAAGGATATGATCGTGATATTCGAAGGCATTGTGTTGGTTGCTATGAAAAAATCCGGCAACAACAATCAAGAGAAGCAAGTAATGCAATGGCAAAGAAAATAAAAACTTTCTGTTCTGATTGTGATACTGTTTTTATCTTGACTGCTTTAATGAAAAACATCATCCTTTGTAATAAATAACTAAAAGCGCAGCAAGACGAACTAGATGACATACTCCTTGATAGTTTCTATTGAACAACAAAGGAACAGAAACTGTTTTTCTATTAAGTTTCTTGTGAAGACCGAGTGGGTCCCACCGATGGGACCTGTCGTGGTGAATGTGTTAAGTATCATTTTATTTAGAATAACTTGGTTGAATCATTTTATTTCTGAATTTTCTTTATCGTTTTTGTTTAGTAGAATCCTAATAAACGGTACTATTCAATCATCTGTTTCTCTTTCTTAATCACAGAATAGGAAAATCATTTTTATCACGTTATCATACCTATATTGACATTTTAAAAGACAAAATAGTCAAATAATAAAAGAAATTGTTTTAGCAGAGGTTCATTTGAATATGAACATTGTCGGCACCGTAAGTTGCGATAGCAATATCTTCCCAACCATCATTGTTTAAATCTTCAGAGACAATCCAATTTGGTCGAGTATTATATCCTAATTCATACGCTGTTTGATTGATAAAAGTTCCATCACCAACACCAAAAAATATACGTATACTGTTCGTACCATAATTTGCTATCGCAATATCTAATTGATAATCTCTGTTAAAATCACCTACGGTGATTGATACCGGTGCTGAAAGTACATTTCTCAGTGGATACGTCATAAAAGTATAAAAACTTCCATTTCCATATCCAATGAGCACAACAATGTTACCAATTGCAGAGTTTGCCACTGCCATATCTATTAGAGAATCATTGTTAAAATCGCCGAGAGCAAATGACAGTGGAACAGAATCAACACCAGTCGAATGTGTGATAATGTTTGAAAACATTCTATGTCCGTTTCCAAGAAGTATACCTATATTACTGGTGCCAGAATTGACAATAGCAATATCGAGATAACTGTCATTATTGAATTGTTCAATAGCTACCGAGAATGGTCGAGATCCTTCACCAACAAAGAAAGTTGTTTGTCCTCCAAAAGGTTTACTACCATTAGCAATAAACACATGAATATTATTATTACCATTATCAGCGACAATGAAATCCAAACGATTATCATTGTTAAAATCATAAACGATAACACGATATGAAGAAGAACTGAGTCCTGTAAAAACTGTCGATATGCTTGCAAATGTTCCATCATTATAACCAAAAAAGAGACCTACATTATTACTCGTTTCATCGGTAACGATAAGATCTATTAGATTATCATTATTGAAGTCACCAACATTCAGATGTGTTGGATTAGAACCAATACCAGTTGTATATAAATTCAAATTTCCGAAAGTACCGTTACCATATCCATAAAGTATACCGACATTACTTTTACCATAATTTGCAATGGCAAGATCTAATTTTCCATCTTTGTTAAAATCAGCACCGACAGCATACCATGGAGAGGATCCTGTACCAGTTGAAATTTTCATTTGTTCTGCAAAAGTTCCGTTACCATATCCAATAAATATACTCACATCATTAGTTCCTTCATTAGTAGCAATAATATCAAGTTGAGTATCATTGTTAATATCGAAAACATTGACTGATCTTGGACGAGAACGTATTCCAGTTGACAATACTAAGATATCTCGAAAAGTTCCATTTCCATATCCAAGAAACACAGCTACATTATTGGCACCATAATTTGCTGCGGTAATATCGAGACAATGATCATTATTGAAGTCACCTACAGCAATCGATATTGGACGAGTATTAAAACCAGTTGAATACAAAATAGCTTTTGCAAAACTTCCATTTCCATATCCTAATAATATACCAATATTATCAACACCCCAAGCCGCTACTACTATATCCAAATAACCATCGTTGTTTAAATCACCCACAGCGACCGACCATGGATGTGATGCAAATATATTTCCATATATTGACACTGGTGTAAAACTACCATTACCATAACCTAGAAAAACACCAATATTGCTTGTACCATAGTGAGCAGAAACAATATCCACATAACTATCATTGTTAAAATCGCCAATAGCCACCGATACTGGACCTGAATTGTTACCAGTGTCACATGAAGTTTGACTTGAAAAATCTGTATAATCATATCCAAAAAATATCCCAACAGTATTTGTTCCACGATTAGCAACAATAAGATCCGAATATGTATCGTTGTTTAAATCACTAACTGCGAGAGTATTAGGATTTGATTTAGGGCCAGTTAAATATATTATTTCTGTTGAAAACGTTCCATCTCCATTTCCTAAGAGTACAATAATTCTATCATTTCCAGGATCAGTAGTAGCAAGATCAGATTTATTGTCTTTGTTGAAATCATAAATAATAACATGTCGGGGACTAGAATCAAGATAAATTCTATGTACCGTTTGAGTGGCAAAACTACCATTACCATATCCAATAAGTATACGGAGACTTGCATTTCCTGAATTCGCCATAACAACATCCATTTGACTATCATTATTCAAATCACCAATGGCAATCGAGTAAGGACGAAAACTTGAACCAGTTGAATAGGTTGTTTGCCTGCGAAAAGCTTCATAATACTCTCCTAATAAAATAGGTACATTTGTAGTAATAGAATTTATATCTGTTTCATTTTCAAATACTTCATTTGGATGTTGAAGTAATATAGCGACATTGTTGGTTCCATAATTAGCTACAGCAACATCTAATAGATTATCTCTATTAAAATCACCAACAGCAATTGAATATGGTTGTGATCTGGCACCAGTTAAATAGGTTGTTCGGTTATTAAAATATCCTTGACGATTTCCAAGTAATACACCAATATTCTGCATAATAGAATTGGCAACAGCAAGATCTGGCCAAGAGTCATTATTAAAATCAGCAACACTAATCCAAATTGGTTTGGATCTCAAACCAGTTGAATATGTTAACTGTGCACTAAAACTACCATTACCGAATCCAAAAAATACTCCAATACAGTCAGTGCCAGAGTTAGCAACACTAATATCTAACTTATTATCATTGTTTAAATCAGCAATAGTGAGCATTCGTGGAAGAGAATTTATTCCAGTTGAGCAGATAGTTAATAACGAAAAGGTACCATTGCCAAATCCATGGAAAATACCTATATTATTAGTTGCATAATTAGCAATAGCAAGATCTAATTGACCATCATTGTTCAAGTCTCCAGCAGCTACTGAGAATGGTCGTGTATAAGCTCCAGATGAGTATATCATTAGTTGTCCAAAAGTTCTATTTCCATATCCTAGAAAAATCCCTATATTGTTAGTACCATAATCAACAAATACAATGTCAAGTTGATTATCATTATTAAAATCATTAACAATGAGCCATCTTATTGATGATGATGTTCCAGTAAAATAGGTCACTACGTTGGCAAAAGTTCCATTGCCATAACCATAGAGTATTCCTAAAGATTCGCTGTTCGAATTAGCAACAACGATATCTAGAATATCGTCATTATCTAAATCAATGACGACAATTGTACGTGGTTGAGAGTTATTTCCAGTAGAATATGTTTTTTGTTCTTGATAACTTCCGTTTTTGTATCCAATAAATATTCCAATATTACTACTACCAAAATTGGAAACAACAAGATCAACTTGTGTATCGTTATTCAAATCTCCAATAGCAATTTGATTAGGAAGTGAACTAACTCCAGTTGAATATATTGTTGGACTTTCATATTGCACTCTTCCATATTTCGAAAGTACAAGTATATTTGAAGTACCAAAATTTGCAACAGCAACATCTGTTCGATAATCGTTGTCAAAATCACCTTCAGTCATTCCAAAAGGACTTGAATCACTCCCAGTTGAAAATATACTAAGTTTTCCAAAACTTCCATTACCATATCCATCGAGTATACCTATATTATTAGCTCCACTATTAGATACAGCAATATCCAATTTATCATCTTTATTGTAATCACAAACAATAATCGAATGTGGATTGAATCCAGAAAAAAGTGGATATGTACTTTGTGATTTAAAGCTTCCATTACCATAACCAAGAAATATTTCAACATTGTTTCTACCAGAATTAACTACAACAATATCCAATTTATTATCCTTATTAAAGTCATCAACAGCAATTGCATAAGGATTTGATTGTGGACTAGTTGAATATGTTATTTGTTTTGTGAAACTTCCATTTCCATATCCAATAAATATACCAATATTATCAGTAGCATAGTTTGCTACTGCAATATCTAGACAATTATCATTATTAAAATCAGCGACAACGACAGAAAAAGAAAATGAATCATAGCCAGTAAAATACGTCGTTTTATTTCCAAAAGTTCCATTTCCGTATCCAAAAAATATACTTATATCATTAGTGCCATTATTAGTTATGACAATATCAAGATGACTATCGTTGTTTAAATCACCAGTGTCTATTGACACTGGACGAGATATACCAACGAAAAATGTTTTTTGATTTCCAAAAGTACCGTTACCATATCCAAGAAATATACTGATGTTATGATTATTATAGTTTGCAACGGCAATATCTAAATGAGAATCGTTGTTAAAATCGCCTAAAACCAGTGAAAATGGTCTCGAATCATCTCCTGTTTGAAATGTCATTTGTGGTGCAAAACTCCCATTACCGTAATTAATAAATATCCCAACATTATTTGTACCAGAATTAATCACGGCAATATCCAACATGTTATCATCATTAAAATCACCAGCAGCAATTGAAATTGGTAACGAATTATACTGATATACATGTCTATATATGACTGGTGTAAACTTTGATTGACATAGTTGATCTAAATAAAATAAATCAATCAAATTTTATTTTCAAAAAACATTAATCGATGGTGTATGTATAGTAAATGCTTTTTCAATATTTCGAAGTCAGTTTTGTCTATGTAAAAAGTTTCCTCTGTTCCCAGATTTTGCCAGATATATTCTCTTAATATTTTCGTAGAATGATGAATTTCAATTAATATTATAAAAGATATGCTTCAAACTTTGAACGGATTCATCATCGAGGAGACAGCAGTCGCAGAATTCTCACAAGCAAAATTCAAGAATTCTAATATATGCAGCCTTATATATGCTTAAAATTATGGTCATAGTAGCAGAATTCAATCAGAATTCTGTCACTGACTTCGGAATTTAATCAGAATATAATCAGAATTCTGCTATTCACATCAGAATTTAACCAGAATTCTCATATCCATATCAGAATTTAATAAGAATTCTGATTCCCAAGCAGAATTTTGTTATATTTCACACACATATTACTACATAAAACACAAAATTCTCCTTAGAATTCTGTTTCTACAGTGGAATTTAATCAGATTTCTTATTAGCCAACAGAATTTTGCTGCATTGTACGTATGTACACCTTTGTAAAAACCAAATTCTGCTTAGAATTCTATTTTACTAGCAGAATTTAATCAAAATTCTTATTTTACAGGGTGTCTCATAAGTAACCCGGCGATAACAAATTTTAATATTTCCACCAGATGTCGTCCAAATGGACTGAAATTTTTACCAGTGATAGAGGCATGTATCAAGTTTATATCCATAAAGACATGTCTAGGCAGATCCTTTATTAAGTATTACTATTGACCTCAACAAGAAAAAATTGAATATCTACATGACGGCTCGAGCAAACGGGCAAATTTTTTTACCAATAATAGAAGCATGTTCACACTTTGAATCTATATGAACAAGATTAGAGAGAGCCTTTATAAAGTACCACTAATGACCTCAACAAAATAATTTTACTTTTTCACAGATAGGATAGAAAACAATATACTTAACAAGGGATCTCTCTAGGCATATCTTTATGAATATAAAGCTTGAACATGCCTCTGTTATTGATAAAAGAATCAGCTCGTTAGCTCGAGCCGTAGTGGAGATATTCAATTTTTTTCGGCAAAGTGACTTTTTTTCGAGCTGTACAAAAAGTAAATTTTTCTTGTTGAGGCCAATAGTGATACTTAACAAAGGATCTGCCTAGACATGTCTTTATGGATATAAACTTGGTACATGCCTCTATCATTGGTAAAAATTTCAGCCCATTTGGACGACATCTGGCGAAGATATTAAAATTTCTTACCACCGAGTGACTTATGGGACACCCTGTATGTATATGGTGATTATATCTATATTGAAAATTTCTAACTTTAATAGTGGAGGTTGAGAGAATAGAAGTTGAAAAAAAGGGAAATCATAAAATTTCTCTCTCATTTATCAGTTTGTCTGAAATGACAAAAATAAAAAATAAATTCTTTTTATTTTTTTAGTCGAGAATGAATTCTTCGTCATTGATCTGCCTTGTAATACGTGGTAATCCAGGGAATAAAACCTGTGATTTCATTCGAAATCAATGTGTTGCGAGTTTTTCCGGAGATTCAGACGACTTAACTAGATATGTAAAGAAAAATTTTGATTCAATACAACGGTTTTTTCTATTTTAAAATGGTCGTTGTCAGATATATAAAGTATCGAAAGATATAAGATTAAATTATTGGCGAAATTCTAATCATAAATGAACTTTACACCAGTTACTGCAAATATGTAACGTAATAAAACTCTACTTGGGAAGCAGAATTCTAAGAAAATTCTGCTGATGAAACAAAATTCAATCCAGATTTTTGTTATTCACCAATTTCTATGAGTGTATTACATAACAAAATTTTGCTTCGATATAAGAATTCTGGCAACTTTTTTCTGGGAAAACAAATTTCTTTAACTCGCAAAGAATCATCATAATTTGCTGGAACTAAAAAATACAAAGGTTTTTTTATTTACCTTCATATTCACGGAACATGGAGTAGCGGTCAAATTCGAGTTCGAATATAAACGAAAAAACTTTCGAAAACCTAGTCCCCTTAGGCGGAAGCAAGGAATAAATTTCATTCACATACTTGCGTAATCCGACCCACGCTACTAGTTGAATTCAAGTTTCCAGTATGACATGTATGGTATGTTCGATGGCATACGCTTCCAGACGGCGCCATGGAGTAAGTTACAGGCGTGATCATGCGCTTCGAAGGAGCGCATGGTGGGTCCTGCGGGATTTTGATAAAAAGACTCGCTTTCTACCTTTCGGTAAGTAACGAAGGTGGATCACAATTAATTCCTAGAATGTACGAATCTGTTTATGAATAGTACTCCTATCTTAGCTAACATTAATTATTTTGAGCTCATCTTTCTCTGTATCTACATTTGGAATA
This sequence comes from Macrotrachela quadricornifera, assembly GCA_022393335.1. Taxonomy (NCBI): domain Eukaryota; kingdom Metazoa; phylum Rotifera; class Eurotatoria; order Philodinida; family Philodinidae; genus Macrotrachela; species Macrotrachela quadricornifera. The sequence goes on along the minus strand of JAJEKB010021601.1, from coordinate 1,714,053 downwards.
TTTGAATTTAAGTCTCAAGTTTAATATATATGCCATTTTATTTGGCACACAATGATATTGTTTCATCTTATTAATTGTTTACACTCATGGGTTACCCGGCGTTACATAACACAAATATCAATAATAAATGACCGATGCAAACTGATTGGGAAAAAATGAATGGTTTACCAGACAAAAGGTCTCGATAAATACGCTACGATAAAGAAGAAATTTTCACAAAATCTGAAAAATATATCAGTTAATTAAACTACCTTCCTTCGATACTATATCTCACAAGGAAAGGATGATCATAACTTAGACAGATTCAAGAGGATACTCAGTTTTTGATGGTTGCGTTTCAAATACACACTGCAATAACCGGATAATTTAAGTTAAGGGCAGTAAATGTTTATAATTATGTTACAAAACTCTGTTTTACAATCAGAATTCTGGTAAAATATGCAGGAAACACACAATTCTAAGCAGGTATTTTATTGTCAGGCAGTAGTATATGTATGATATATAACTAAGTTCTACTTTCCTAGCAAAATTGTGACAAAATTCTGCTGGAAAAACAAAATGTCAAGCAGATTTTTGTTTTTCATTAGGTACTATAACAAAATTCTGTTTGTCTATCAGAATTCTAACGAAATTCTGCTATAGAAACAGAATTCTAAGCAGAATTTTGCTTTTAGGCACTGATAGATGTATGTAATGTAACAAAAGTCGGTTCGAAAATCAGAATTCTGGTGAAATTCTGTTGCAGAAACAGAATTCTAAATAGAATTTTGTGTTTTAGGTAGTACTGCATGTATGAAATGTAGCGAAATTCTGTGGTGGTGTCAGAATTGTGATTAAATTCTGACGTGGAAATGAGAATTCTGGCTAAATTCTGCTTGAATTCTGTGCCTGTAGTACAGAATTCTGAACAGTATATGGACATGATGGTATATCAGAATTCTGAAATTCTGCTTATGAGAATTCTGTCACCTCACACTGGTTTACATAGGTTACGATATATTTTTATTTTTATCATAGGATTATGTATAACTAGAGTTATCTTTTAAAGTAGTTATTGTTTTTATACTAATAATTCTATATGGTGATAAAAAATATTCATACATAATAGGAAACGATAGAACAAGAGTAAAAGCTTCTAATTAACAGCATAGTGAGCGTAAAACATTTCTTACGTGTTGTAATCTATATTTAACATAAGAGAAAAATATAAGTAACGACAACATATTTATTAGAACATGTTATATGTTATGTTCTGAGTTTGTGAAGTGATCATCAAATGATACTAATTAGTCATCTGCTTTGTACTCAAATTTATTATTTTGTAGCTCAATAATCATTTTGTCTATTTTTTGGCGTAATAAGTGAGTGAATAAGACCAATATTTAGAAAAATGTTACTATGATACTTCTCTCTCTATTTTCAGTATATTTGCGTATAATTAGTCTTTTGACTTATCGATTAAATTGCACCTTACCTAATAACTACATTCTAAATTTAATATTTTTGTTTTATCACAAATCCATAAAGTTTAATAGTAATAAATCATACAAAAACAATGAATATGTATATATATATTTAGGACAATCATCATCATCATAAGTTTTCTGCTCTGAAACAGGTTCTTAGGATAACAGTTATAATTTTTACATTTTTTATAGTTTTCTCCATTCTCCCCTACCACTAGCACGTCTTTTAAGATACACATATTCACTATCCTTCTTTAAATCATCTAGTAATTTTATCCTCTTTCTCCCCCTCTTCCTTTCACCATTTACTGTTCATTTGATGATGTCTTTTAGTAAGTTATCTCCTCTAAGTACATTACCTATCCAATTTCTTTTCTTTATTCTTATTCTTTCCAGCAGAGCCCTCCTTTCTCCTATTCTTTCCAAAACTTTCACGTTACTTACTTTATCTTTCCAGCTTATCTTTAACATTCTTCTCCATATCCACATTTCGAAAGCTTCTAACTTTTTTCTTTCGTAGTCCCTTAATGTCCAAGTTTCAGCTCCATACAATAGCACACTCCAAACAAAGCACTTTCCTAATCTCTTCCTTAATTCTAATTTTAAAGATCCACACAAAATCCTTTTCAACTTTGTAAAAGCTTCCTTTGCAATCCCTATTCTTGCCTGCACGTCCTTTTCACATCTCCAATCTTCTGTTAAGAAGCTACCTAAGTATTTAAAGTTGTTAACCTGGTCCACCCTTACACCATCTATATGTAACTCAATATTTTCTTCGCTTCTTACGCTTATTACCTTAGTTTTCTTTGCATTAATTTTCATCCCATATGCTCTACATGCTTCTTCTAGCATTTCAATTGATATTTTTAAACCTTTTCGATCTTCTGCTAACACTGCCATGTCATCCGCAAATCTTACACAGCTAACCTTTCTTCCACCAATCTTCACATCCGTCATTTTCATTTCTATTTCTCTTATCATTTCCTCTAGATAAATATTAAATAGTATAGGAGATAAGCAGCACCCTTGTCTCACTCCTCTACCAAGCTCTGTCTCTTTAGATTCCTTGTTGCCTATTCTAACTATGACTCTTTGGTCCTTATACAAATTTCTTATCAACCTTCTTTCTTTCTTTCCATTCTACTCCTTGATTTTTTAATATTTCAAGTAGTCTATCTCAATTCATTCTATCAAATGCTTTCTCCAAACCTACAAAACAAATCACAAAAATTTTACATCTTTCTCTTAACCTCTCTCCTATTACTCTCATTAACCCTATTGCATCCCTAGTACCTCTTCCTTTCCTAAAACCAAATTGCTCTTCTCCTAAATATATGTCCAATCTACCTTACAACCGCCTACTTACTACTCTTAATAATACTTTTGCTGCATGTGAAATTAAGCTGATTGTTCTAAAATCCTTACATTTACTGGCTCCTGCTTTCTTTTCTATAGGTATTAACAACGTTTCTAAAAATTCTTTGGGCCACAAACCAGTTTCGTAAATTTCTCTGCATACATCCACTAGAGCTTTCTTTCCTTCGTTTTTCATACTTTTGAAAAACTCGATGGATATACCGTCTATTCCTACTACTTTCTTACATTTCATTTCTTTAAGTGACATTTCTATCTCGCTCTCTAATACTGAAAACCCTATTCGTTCACTTTCCACATTCTTATCATCCTCTATTGTACCTTCACTTAAGCATCCCTCATTTGGATACAATTCTCTTATATATTCTCTCCATCTATTAATTATGCCATCGTCTGTTATCAATCTCTTTCCATCTTTTGATTCCACACATCTCGGGATACCACCTTTACTTTTCCATACATCAAATCATACCTACCACATTTTTCTAAATGTTCTATTGTTTCATACTCACCTTCTAACCATTCTTGTCTCGCTTTTTCTGTCTCTCTCCTTAGCTTATTGTTTAGCCTTCTATATTATAGCCTACCCATCTCACTGTTAACATTTTTCCATTTTCTTCTTTCATCCATCTTTTCTATCATTTTTTCACTAACCCATGGTTTCCTAGCTTTCTCATTTTCTTTAAATCCTACCACTTCTCTTGCTGACTCAACAATCACACTTTTAAGTCTAATTCACTTCTCTCCAACATTCTTATCATCCCTTCCCTTAACTTGCTCTAGCTTTTTTACCATAACATTTTCAAAATCGTCCGTAACAACTTTTAGATTCTCTAAGTTCCATCTTTTCCTTACTAGAGCTTTCGTAACTTTCTTTAACCTCAACTCCATCTCTACGATAACTAAATTGTGACCCGAGCCTATATCTGCTCCAGGATGTGCACATGCTCTCTTTATACTATTCCTAAATCTTTCTTGTACCAAAACATAATCCATCTGATATCTAGCCTTATCACCAGGAGCCTACCAAGTATACCTTCTTCTTAAATGATTTTTAAACCATATATTTGTAATTATTAGTTTATTTTCTCTGCAAAAATTAACTAGCATATCGTCTCTATCATTCCTAGTTCCATATCCGAAATTACCTACAATCTTATCCTCTTTTCCTTCACCTACAACTGCATTCATGCCTCCCATCACTACAATACAACTATCCTTCTCATCCGATCTTATCATCTCTTCTATTTGTGAGTATAATTCCTCTATCTCTTCATCTGAATGTGCACTCGTAGGCATGTACACTTGAATAAGCACTACATCTTTCGGTTCCGCTTTCAATCTTATCATCATAAGCCTATCGTTTACTAACTCTACATTTTTTACGCAGTTTTTTACTCTTTTGCTTAAGACAATTGCAACTCCATTCTGACCCTTTACTTTACCCGAAAAAATCATCTTGACATCACCACTTGTTAACTCATCACGACCTTCATACCTAACTTCACACAACCCAACTACATCTAATTTTTTCCTTTCCATTTCTCTCTTCAAATTTTCAAGTTTACCTGCCTGTAACATCGTTCGAACATTCCATGTACCAATAATCAGTTTATATCTTTTGGTTAGAGGATTTCGCTGGATGACGACCTGAGAAGCCCCTGTTCTCCTCCTACCGGGCAAGACACTCATAGTAAATTTCTGAGTACCCTTCGGTCAATCCTTATGAAAAGAAATTTTTTCTAAAAAAGTAGTCCTTTGTGTAAAAAAATCTATCCGAAAAAAAATATTTAAAAACTAACATCAGATTCGAGTTCCTCGACCCCAATTACCCTTCGGCCAACCCTTATACAAAAAATATTTTTCGCCAAAAAATGATCCTTTGTATAAAAAAATGGATCGAAAAAAAATTTTAAAAAACTAACATCAGATTCGAGTTCCTCGACCCCAATTACCCTTTGGTTAAGTTTTATAGGATAATATTAACACAATGTTTTTTTGACCTTGTGCGGACAGACAAGCAAGCAATCAATCAGATAATTTATGTTTACTGGACTCTTCTCTACGAGAAAGAAAACAGAAGCAATTCCTCCTTTTAGATCAGACCAGGTTTTAGGACAATAAAAAAACATTTTTTTTCTAGTGCTTTTTATTAAAGAATGATAAAATATGATCATTTTCAGATGTCAGTCTCGAATGCGTGTTTGAAGTTAAATATTTATATGTTGTGAAAACATTCTTTTGAATATTAAAATTTTAGTTTAATTTGTGTATGTATACATACAAATATTCAAAAGAAGAAAAACAAAAAAAAAAAAATTTGTTTAATATGTAAAATGATTATTACGTCATTTCAATGTCGGACGTAATAAAAACATGCTTTGCTTATCTTATATAACATCTTATCACGTTATATAAGGTTACATGAAAGAGATATAAAAGAGTCAACGACAATATAAAAGAGAATATACATCATTTCGCGTATATACCGACAGAATAAAAAAATTTGGATAAAGTAACATTGGATTTTTTTTCTTTCTTCTCTTGATTTGCAATGATGATATATTTTATTCACGATATTCGAAGATGTTTTGATCCATCACCAGATTCTTATATTTTTAAATATATACGAGATATATATACTTAATAAGACTAAAATCGATGCCTAATAATTATATGATGATGCCAAAAAGTATATTTTAAAATAGACTATTTTATCATTTTTCACATAATCTCGCATTCGAGCAATTCGTATATGAGTGATAGGGATGGTCTGATATAGTGCTCTACAGAATTTCTTAACTTAGTACTATATATATCTATGTCAAAAATTTCAATTATAGTTTTTAATTCTAGACAAAAATGAATACCACAAAATGATGGGAATTCATTAGGGGTCGGACAGTTCGGTTCAGTTCTTTCGAACTGAACTGTTTGAACAGTTCCTTTGAGAGGAACTGATCTCTGAGAACAGTTGTTTTCGTAAGAACTGTCCGAAATGTTTCCCAAAACAGAACAAAATTACTCAGTGCCCGGAAGTATCATTCCCAAAACAGAACAATATTACTCTATATCCGGAAGTATTATTCCCAAAACAGAATAAAATTGTTCTGTTATAAGAATAATATTTCCGGGTATTGAGTAATCTTGTTCTGTTTTGGAAAACATTTCGGACAGTTCCTACGAAAAGAACTGTTCTCAGAGATCAGTTCTTCTCAAAGGAACTGTGCGAACAATCAGATCAGTTCCTATCAAAGTTCGTAGAATTTTATTATCAAAAGTTTTAGAGTAGTGAAAGCTCAATCGATGAAAATTTCATCTTGCCTGTTTATACGTTTGTATAAAATAGAAGTTTTCTGATGAAACTATCCAAAGGCATACCTACTTCATAAAGACCTCCCAAAATTGAAAAACAAAATCGTATTTTCGATAGATGTAAATATAAATCCACTTTTCGAAATGATAATTCATGTAGATATTACTACTTTTCTGGGAGAGATGACCGAGATTTCAATGAAAACCTTTGTAATTTTTAGAAGATGTGTTTTTCGTCTGAGCGTTTTTTTTTTGGTTAAAATAATTATTTTTGTCATTGATCGAAATATTATCAACTTTTCTGATGAATAAATTTTCTCTTCTCAATGAAATATTCTATTCAATTAAGAAAAACATTAAATTATGGAAAATTATCAAAGAGCTCAAACTAAATATGATATTAACAAAATCATTTTGATTAATAACAGTGAATAAGACAGAAGAAAAGAACATTCATCTTAAACTTTTATTTTATTCTGTTAATATAATAAATGAAATAAATCATAAATCTAATGTTGGAATTAGTAAACCAATTATTGTCAGATTATTCGACCTAAGTACATTAAAACATAAAAATAAAATTAATCTAACTCGATTCATTATCGATGATATGTAGAATTTATCAATTTTTATTTCCTTTAAATAATTAAATATTGTTTACGAGTTATTTTCTGATAATGTCATCTTTTTCTATAGATGACAATTAGTTTTATCAATTTTTTCCCAATGTTGACTACACATATATTGATGATAATCTAATGAGTATAGATTTGTTATATCAATAGAAATTGCCGAAACTTTTCCTCCTTGATTCTAAAAATATCTCTCATTGTATGTTAATATAATCAATTACAAAGTTAAATAAATATAATTACTTTTATTAGCTTTTATTTATTCAATGATAAAAATATATTAAATATGAACATACGTGAGCTTGTTTGTGTTAAACATACTACCGATATAGCAATAATCATTACTATTATTGTGAGTAAACAAAGTTCAAAAGCAGTTCTCCAAGACTGTTTGATCTTTGACCCACCTTCAATTCTAACAAAAGAAGGTAAGAATTAGATTGAAATTTAAGGAATATAAATGTATATTAACTTACTCTGAAGTTGAATCATGCTCTCTTATAGATTCAGATTGAATTAAAATGTTTGTATGATCTTGTGACATTATATTAATCTACAAGAAAAAAAATGACTGATAAGAATTTTTATGAAAAAAATGATTCTTCGATTAGATTAATGTAAATCAAGGAGACCTTGTACAATATAATCATTTTCTAATTTATGATTTATATTCATGGTGATAATTAACGAACTCTTGAAAGAAACTTTATACGATTGAACTCTCATATATATATTGTTCGACTTTGACATTGTGACTATTGGTAGTATCAATAGTAGTTTTGCTTACTTAGTATTGAATTAAACTGAATAGATTATATAGAATTGGATGATATAGGATTCTAAATAATACTCCAATTTAATATAAAAAAACGAACAGGACAGAACCATCACATTGCATGCTACTTTTTTAATTCATTCAGATAATAATATCATATTTTTTGCAAGAAGAAAAAAGCTAATTTCCATACAAACAATAATTCCTTTACTATCATACTTCAATGATAGTTACATTATATATGAGACAAATATCTATCAATGTAATTAAATTTTATCCTTAGATGAATTATATAAACTGGTTAGTGTCCAACTTCAAATATTAAATATTAAAGTCATACTAAAAATCTAATAGTATTTTAGAGAAAGAACATCATAAATATTGATCTATTTTGCCTTGAATCCTCTTAAAAATGAATTCCTTTTTACTTATAACAAATCCACAAAAAGCTCAAACTTTGTCATATAATCCTTTTCTGACTAGACAGATAGTACGCCCTAAATTTTGATATGTTTATCCCTAATTAAGGGTGAGAATGATGGTCAATAATCACTGTTTTTGTTACTCATCGTGGTATCCAGCTTCTATATACATCGACAATATAAAAAGTTGTTCGATGAATTTTTGTATTTTCGATACATAAATGTTTAATAATAATCATATCATTAAAGAAAAATATCGAAAGATTAAAGCTTAAAATAAAATCTAAAAATACAAAATGTTGATTAAAGTTTTAAAAAAAACAATTTATAGACAATATTTCTCAACTAATATTGAAGGCAAACATAAATAAATGTTGTACATATAATTAACACTCTAACGTTATTTATTTCGATACTGTTCATTTTGTCTTTATATAAATTGTCGATATTTTTTATTTTTGGATGATGAGAAAAAAAAATTTCTAAAATCTAAACCTTGATATCTCCCTTATAACTAAAGATAATGATATAATTATTTATAGGGAATATTTATCTAATCACAAGCGATTGAGATACCAATATTTTTCAATCTTTGTATTGGTTATTAGTAAGGAAAGAATCATTTTTATGATTTACTTAAAACAAAATAAAGCAAATTTAAATGATATTAAAATATTCTTAAAAATAGAAAAGATTCATCTTACGAATAATAAAAACTACTCTACATATACCTTTTTTTACACATTTCCCCACTTCAATAATTAGAAAAACAAGTAACATTCATCGGAAGCCGATTCATTTAGCCCTAGACTGACAGAATAGCGCCTACAAATCTAAATTCATCTATACCTATCGGTCTCTCTATAACATTCTGGCAACTAACTATTTCATAAATTTGCTTCAAAAACTAGTTGAGAGATTAAAGAAATCTAACTGGTACGATTTAGATTAATCAACAGGTGAAAATAATCGCATACTAACTCGTTTAGCGTGATTCAATTAATGTTTAATACTATATAAATGCGTAAATGATCTATCAATAAATAAAAATTTGATAAATGACTGAGCATATAGAATTATGATAAACAAAAATCATATTTTTAAAAAATCTAAATTTTCTTTATTATAGTTATGTATACCCAGCTATGTATAAAATTTTAATCTATTTGATATATTACTTGCTCATCGATTTAGTATTAAACATCTTCAATAATACTGAATAATTTAACAATGTTCTTCATTTTTAATTCACATTATTTGGTTTATTTGAATTTGAAAGTAACTTAACGATATTTAATAATCTTCGTTGGTCGTTTGTGCCTTGTTACGGACAAAAACGATACATGCAGTAAGATGAATTTCCGTTTCTACACCCTATACTTACAGTCTAGGGAATATAAATTTGTCTCTCTCTATATCTTGCTTAAACTTGATGATACATGCGTAGGTTTTACTGTGATCATCAATATATTTATATTTTTTTCTCTTCTTTTCTGTTAGTTGTTATTTTGTGTATTTTATATGAATAGTGCATAAGATATAATATCACTATTATATTCATATTTTGACAGCTTATTAAAAATCATTCTTGTTATTAAAGTATATGGACATGATTTTTGTATGAAAACAGAACGAACAAAATTAGGTGAATGGTATGTGTGTTGATCAGTTATTATTAGAAATATATCTTTTTCTATTTGAAGCTTCATCAACGTGATTTTTAATAATATTTTTTTGCGAGAAAATAAGAAAAAGAATCCAATAAATTTATTTTATTTTTTCATTTTATAAATAAGAATATTAACAAATTATTTGGAAGAAATTTTTAAATTAATCTATATATTCACTAAATTTTTTCTTCAATCGAATATTTGTATATGGCAAGATTAAATATTTGAATTTATAATTAAATTATTTAATAATATATGAAATATTTGTTGATTATGTATCGAGAAATAAACTGATGACTTTCCTATTCATTATTAGTTCAATTTTTTCAATCTCATTTTTTTATTATTTTCAATTAATTTAACAATTATAAAAAGAACTAAATAATAAATCAAACACTAAATGTTATTCACAATACAAAAATTTTTCAAATGTATTTTAATTTATTTTGTTTTAAACAATCGAAAATAAAATAATCATTTTAAAGAAAATCTTTATATAAACTTATTTAATCAATTTTCAGATAATTAATAAATACAATGATACTAACAAAACAATCTCTTTCATTTTCAACTCAACTTAAACAATTAAAATTGAATAGTTACCTATGTCATCAAAATCATACCAGTTTTTACGATTAGTCATTTAAATAGAGAACGGAATTCATGTCAGTCTTAATTAAAAAACATGATATTTATTGTATTGTGTTTTTATTCTTCACAAAATCGATAAGAATAAGTTAAGAGAACGTTTTGGTTCTTTAAAAAAAAGATCAGATTTCTATGAGATGAATGAGAAAATAAATATATTCTAAATACAGTCGTAAACAAAAGTTCCGCAACATGGTAAAAACCATCTATATAGGTGTTATTTGCTTTGAAACTTCTACCATAAGTAGATCTTGGTGAGCTCTGATCACAGGCAAAAGCTCGAGCCTTATCTCAATATCAAGACTGAGATAAAAGGTCAACATCAAGGATTTTTTAATGTTTCATTATCTCGAGCTGGAAACGAGCTTTTGAGCTGTTCGATCCACTGTTGAAAAGTTCAGCTCTTCCTCTATTTTTACTAAAATTTTCATTGGAAAAGGATATTCCTTCACGAAGTTATGATTCAATCTCTGTCGGTTAACCAATGTGAAATATGGGATCTTGCCCAGTATGTTATTCAAAACTGAGGCTAGGCTCGATGGTTTTCATCCAATCAATTAGGCCATAGAATGCTACAATAGGCTCAGTTTTACCCTGCAATTTTCAAAATTATAGCTCTTGAAATAATAAAGTTCTATAACAATCTATATCACAAGACTGAAGGCCCTGACAAATCATTATAGTACAGTAGAACAATGTGTTCTTTACAGCATGAGTAGGCCATCATCAGAACCAGGGTTCTCGATTAAAGGGGCTGGGGGGGAGGAGGGTCTAGCGCCACCAAAATTTGAAAATATGCCCGAGTTCTGGAAAACTTCTTAATACTTTCTGTCAAATTTTTGAAAACTGCATGGTAGATTTGGACAGAAACTAGGTTTTCAGATTTTATTCACTAATTTTCTGGCAGCAAATCGAGTAAGAATAGTATCTGTTCACAGAACCTCACAGAAAGTCGTTGAATTAAGCATTCTTTGTTTAATTTCTGCCAGAAAGTCAGATGAGATACTTTCTGCAAAAATTTTCAGACTTTCTGCCAATTTTTTAGCCCCTCCCACTTTCCAGAACAATCGGGAATCATGATCAGAACTACTCTTCACACCAAAAATATCACTCTGGTTTCATAGAATAGAAGCTCTATACTCTTTCATATAATCGAAGTTATAATAAAGATTCGAGTTTTGCATTGAACTTTAGGCGACTCATTGTTCTCTTAGTTGTTATCGGTGGACAGATCTGCTGATTACTCATCAGTAATGGATAAGATCGATAATGATAAATACAAATATGATAAGTTTGATAACAAATATTCTCAAAAGATCAATCAAAAGAAACAAATTATCCGACGAAGATCACAAATGGTATTATCATTAGAGGTTCTCATATAAAAACAGTCATATACAGGATTTGTCAAAGCATTGACTACATTGAGATATCCCATGAGGTTCAATGAAAATATTAATACTTATTTTATTTTTAGATTATTCCATTAGATGAAATCAATAAATCATAACTAAATGTTTGTTATTCAATCTAACAATTCAAGTTCTATAAACTGTTTTATTCTGTCAAAGAAAGAGAGACAAAAGATGATGAAACTGATCATATTCTTGATCCTTTTGATTAAAGTATTATCGTTTACGTTAATATATATTCCCTATTCCTTCGTATTTCTTTGTATAGAACAGTATATACAGTCGTGTGTGAAATTTCTAACTTTAATCTAAATAATAATAAATTGTTTGAGAAGAATCTCTAAAAAACATTCTTTATTAAAACCCGTTAATAAGCGTTTGATATAGAATTTTTCTGCAAACAAAATAAAACAATTCTTAAAATACAAATGATTCACTGTATTGATTTGTATTATGTAAAAATGTGTTCGTGTCAATGCAACTATGATAGACAGAAGAAAAAAAAATCTTCTAAAATATATTAATCTCTTCTTACTTTATTTAAACAAGATATTTGTTTTATAATTAATGTGATGTTTCGTCTCAATAATTTTCAAATATGTGTATATGTATTATTTATACTTTCTTCTGTATTATAGGTGTATTGTTTATATTAAAAATGCATATTTTGAATGAATAGAGGTATAATAAAGGTAATAATCCTACGAAATTATTATCAATCCGAGTTAGTTATTTGTTTGATGATAGTTATTGTCAATATTGTTTGCATTAACAGTTTAACAAATGACGAAATAAGTAATCATTAATCAAAGTATTGTCAACGTATAAACGATATTACGAAGCATTTTTTTCTCTATACATGATACATAATTAACCATGTGATTTTTATGTTTGTTTTTGGTCTATTCTATAGTGATGAATTATAATATGAAAAATAATTTCCAACAATTTATAGTTCAGTTTTCCGTTGAAAAATAATATTGTGTTTATTTAAATATTAAAATTAGGATTTAATTTAATTTATTTATCAATTTGAGATAGTAATAATCACAAAAAAAATAATAAAAAATTGCAAGTTTAAAATTATAATGAATATTCTTTGAAAAAAATAATTTAAACAAAACTACATTGACTTAATAAAAACGTAGCAATATTTGCGAACATGAAACACAAAACAAAAATCTATTAAGTAGTATATATTCTCTTTATTTCAATATAAGGAGTTCATTGAATTTTTTTATTAGTTTGATTTAATTAAATCTTCCATATTTATCGAAATTTCAAATGATTTTTCTGATTACTTAAGCTACTTAAAACATTCGAGCGAAAAAAAACAATTTGCACAACTCAAAACAACTATAACAAAAATTTCCATTAAGACCAACGAATATAATGTAACTTTAAAATAGTTAAATATTTTATTAAATAAAAAGAAATAAATATTTATATCTATCTCTATTGAGAAACTATTTATATGTTTTATATTCGCATCTTCTCATTTATGAACATTAATATTAATTTACAATTTGAAACTATAAATTCAGTTTTGATTTTTTTTAAATTGAATTAATTATAAAAATTTCAGTGTATATTTTCTCATTTTTCAAAGTAAAAATTGGGGTCTACGAAAATTGGTCGAACGAAAAATGATAGAACGAAAATTAGCCGCCGACAATTGGTCGCTACGAAAATTGATTGATACGAAAATTAGTCGCTATGCACAATAATATATACATTCATAAATGAATAAGAAAATACTTGGAAACGAAACTTAGTTGAGACGAATAAACTAAATAATGAAGAGAAAATAACAAAATAATAATAGATAAAATTTTTATATTATCATAAGTTAAGAATTCTTTTTCTCTGATCTATATGAATCCATATACGATTTTAATTACTATAAAGAAAAATAAGTTCTGTTAATAATGCATCTATAACAAGTAACGTTCGTCGCTTCGACTCACTTGACCCTCGACTGAATCAAGAAAAGTTGTAATATCTCTCCCTACTCTATTTTTCATTTACATTCTTCACATAACACAAAGTAGAAACACTTGTATCATTTAACATTTTTATACTATCCTAAAACTATCATTATACCGGGTGGCCCATAAGTAAGGAAACAAACTAAAAATTGAATATCTCCCTTACGACTCGAGCAAAGCACCTGATTTTTTTACCAGTGCTAGAGGCATGTACAAGCGTTATATTCATAAAGACATATTTAGGAAGATCCTTTGTTAACTATCACTAGTAATCTCAACAAGAAAAATTTACTTTTTCACAGATAGAAAACAAAACAATATACTTAACAGAGGATCCTTCTAAGCATGCCTTTATCCATATGAAGCTTGAACCTGCTTCTATCATTGGTAAAAATTTCAGGCTGTTTGCTTGAGCCGTAATGGAAATATTCAATTTTTGTTTTGGTAAACTAACTTTGGAATCACACTGCATATGGTCCAAAAGTTACGATAGCAAGAAAAAACTAAGTATCTCTACTACGGTTCAAGCAAACGAACTGATTTTTTTACCAATAAAGGTAGCATGTTCACACTTTAAATCCGTATGGACGATATGAGAGAGAGCCTTTAAAAAGTACCACTAATGATCTGAACAAAATAATTTTACTTTTTCACAGATAGAACAGAAAATGATATACTTAATAAAGGATCTCTCTGGGCATGTCTTTATAAATATAAAGCTTGAACATGCCTCTATCATTGATAAAAGAATCAGCTCGTTACCTCGAGCTGTAGTGGAGATATTCAATTTTTTTTCAGTAGAGTGACTCTTTTTTCTATCAGTGAAAAAGTAAATTTTTCTTGTTGAGATTAATAATGATAGTTAACAAAGGATCTTCCTAAACATGTCTTTATGAATATAAAACTTGTACATGCCTCTAGTACTGGTAAAAAAATCAGGTGCTTTACTCGAGCCGTAAGGGAGATATTCAATTTTTAGTTTGTTTCCTTATGGGCCACCCGATATATATATATATAGACATATTAGACAATACCAACAATGGTCTGATTATTTTTTCCAAATAACATATTGTTGGGATGAAATATAATCATACAAACGTACCAATTTTTGAAATCAATAAAATATGCCCTTCAATTCATATGAATGTGAGTCAATAATACCATAAGATAAGATAAGACGTAAAAAAGCAATGTAGGAGATTTCTAAATTGAAACAATATATACAACATTAAATATATTTGACATTTTAAACCAAATAAAAAGGCCTAAAAAGGAAAATATAAATTGGGAAAAAACCATAATATTATCTTTGTTTCTATAAATACATAGAATTTAATCACTTGAATTACTATTATTCAATACATTCCTTTAAAAGTAGCCTATCTTTTGTTAAGATATGATGGGTAGCACACAATCAAAATCAACAATTAGTTCAGAAAAACTAAATCACCAAGCAAAAATAGCAATCAATCAAGGTAATTATACTTTAGCTATAGAATTATATAGTTATGCATTAGAACAAGTACCAAAATATGCTCCTTATTTAACAAATCGTGCTTTATGTTATTATCGTTTAAATGATGCTGACAAAGTTTTAACAGATGCTTTAACAAGTATTCAATCTGATCCTAAGTGGACAAAAGGTTATTTTTATAAAGGAAAAGCATTAGAAATGTTAAATCGTAAACAAGAAGCAATTGAATGTTATAGAAAATGTTGTCAATTAGAACCAAATCAAAAAGAATATGAAGATGTTCTTAGAGAATCTCTTGGAACTACATCAACAATAATAAATAAATCAAATGATCAAACAGCAAAACATAATGCTATATGTGATGTATGTAAATGTTGTCCAATAATTGGTATTCGATATAAATGTTCAGTATGTGATGATTATGATTTATGTTCAAAATGTCTTAATTCAAATATAAATCAAAAGGAACATAAAGATACTCATCCATTAATTCCAATTAAACAATCTCAACAATTTTCGAAAATTTTATCAAATTCAATTCCTCAACAGATTGATGTTTCCATGGCAATTCATAGTTATAATATTATTTTAGTCATTGATGTATCATTATCAATGATTGGTTATGATGTGCATAATCGAATAAATCCTTCGAAAAATCGTTGGACAGCAACAGAACGTGGTATAATTAAAATTGCTGGTCAATTAGGTTTAAGAGATCGTTTAACTTGTCTTGCATTTAATGCTAAAGTTTATGAAGTTATGGATGGCGAATCAGCTGATGTAGCTAAATTAAAATTAGCTATAGTCTTATCTTCATTAAAACCAAATATAAATTATGCTAATTCTGGTACAGCATTATATGATGCTATTGATTCTACATTAAATATTTTATTTAGAAATAAAGTTGCTGGATTATTATTATGTGATTCAAATCGAAATCAAATTATTTTAATTACAGATGGAGAAGATTTTAGTTCAACTAAAAGTAATTTACAAAAAGCATGTATACAAATGGAAACAATATGTAATGATTTTAAAACAGATGTTTTATTAATTGGTATTGAATTAGAAACAAAAGGAAGAGAAGCTTTGACTCGATTAAAACAATATGGAGGAGAAAGATGTAAATTTATTGATTTAACAAATTTATCAAAATTAGATGATATTTTTGATAGAATATCATTTATTTTTACCCAACGTACAACAGTTATTAATATTTAAATTATTTATTCTAAAATTTTTTTTGTATCAAAATATTCTGGATTTATTGATATGAAGTGTAATCTATTGTATATTAAATAAATACGTAATTATTAATCATCTTTAAGCATAAATTTTTATTTTAAATAACAATCATATTTGATTTGAAATGTAATAAAAAAATATTGAGATTCATTTGATTTAAACTAATTTTATTTATTTGATTCAATAATTATCATAATTCACAATTTGAGTTTATTGACTATATATTGTTTAATGATTTTGCAGCAATAATAAAAGTTCTTTATTTTTATTTTTCTTGTAAATCAACACATCATTCCATATGTACACAGGTCACATATAACAATAACTATTGGAATAAAAACTTATATACCGATAATAACATAAAAGTTCTTAAAACAAAGATTCTCGCATTGCACTAATAACAAGATTCATCGTAGTTCGAAGCGTATCTATATGATATTATAAACTATAGTAATTAAAAGATAGCAAAATAAATTTGGAGTAATAGTATTGATAAACATTATTTTCAACTATTATTAATAAGTATTTTTAAATAAATTTCATCAAGATAATTGATTCATGATCTGCTTTAGTCTCAAGTTTCACTTTTAAAAGAAAAATTGTTTAAAACATAACAGTTTTTTCTAGCTGAAATTAGATGATACTGGCTTTTTTTTAGATACATAAATGTTATTATTCTCATATGTCAGTTACCATCTGATCGGTTGAAAGGTTCGACTAGTTATCGTTTCACACTGATGATTAATCATCATCGTTGTATTCCTAAGTATGAGTACCTCAAGTATTTTATCCCCTTCTGTATAATAGATGTCTGATGAAAAACAACATAATGTTTTTTTATAGTTTTTCAAATATGTACATAATAAACATCTCATATTTTATGTTAAGTTTGTTTTATATGATCACGCAAAGTTCAACTGAGCACGCGAAATGCAAATAATCATGAGGGACAATAAGAATTGATAAGAATTCGTACGGCTTTGATGAATTGAATATATTCTATAATTAAAATAGAAAAAAGTAAAGTATGCTATTCGTTCGTATTGAATCACTAACAAAAAACAAGCTTCTTTTTTTTAACTTTTTTTTATTAAATACGAAAGAGAAAGATGATAATTGATTTGTACTGCTTCTATACAGATTTTTTTTTGAATAATGACATATCTGAAATTTAATTCAAATATAATACTGCTACATACGATTTCATTCATGATATTTCTTCATTATAAAATAATAGAGTGACTATGTTCTAGTACGTATAATAAAAAAAAAATAATCTTCACTCAATTGTGCATATTATCAATAATGGATCGATATCAACCTACTCGAATAATTCGTGTATCGATAAGACCCAAGAATATACGTCAATCTCAAGTGTGTCCTGATAATTATTTAGAAAAGTATACAAATACGAACTTTTCATCAAACAAGAAACACAAATATTCATCTCATATCCAATCTCAAGTAAATCCTATTGTTGCCTCACAGGAGCACATTGATGATCATTCTCATTCAACTGTAAGATTATCAACAACATCGCCAGCATCGTTTCACGCTAAATCATCATCATTATTGTTTACAATGCCAATCATGGAAAATCAAAGTAAATCGGTTAATCAATCACACATTAATGACATTGTCAACCCATTACATAAGCATCGTCATAAGTAAGATAATTCTTATTTGAAATTGATTTATTTTATATGTGCTGTACTTTTTCGTAACATTGACTTTTATTTTTTCTAGAAAACGTAAAAAATGTCGTCCAATATGGATTGTCGCTCTGCCTGTATGTGGTGGTCTTTTTTTATTGGGGATATTGATTCCCGTATGCATCTTTCTTCTTGTCAACTCAAATGGAATCCAACAAACAACAACAACAACAGTCACTACAGTAATTACAACAATCATAACTAGTACAACAACGACTATAACAACTAGCACTTCAACCAGCACTTCAACTAGTACTTCAACTAGCACTACAAGTAAATAACAATCTCTTATTCTATACTTTTGAGCATCAAAAATTCATAGTATATGAGATAACTGAAATGTAGGTTATTATTTTTGAATGAGTATTACCTAGTATGCAAAATTTTCAATGACATCTTATCGATGAGTTCTTGAAAATAATTATTCAATACACTCTATATCCAAATGTATTCGTTTTATAGTGAAATAATTTCCTTTTGGCATCCTTAGTAATTATCTATCCAAAGTATTCTGTTTCTAAACAAGGAATTTTTCATGAACCTCTAAAATATTTCCAATGGATTATGATAAGAGGATATATTGACATTGATCAAAAGTAGAATTTTTAAAATTTAATTTATTCCTATTGTGGTTCATTTCATCTGACTGAAGATCAATGAGTCAATTTTGATATTCATAACAAAATGCATGAATGAATAGAATAATTGTTTTCTAAAATTATATATAAAATATCATTTATAAATTAACGTACTAATTAAAATTGATTTAATAATAGTGACTTATTTTAATTTTAAAATGAGGATTAGAGCCAAAGTATTATAGAATGAAAATATTTACTAGTAATACTATCAAAAAAGTTCCAAACTTGAATATCATAAAATTTTTGTTTGTAGCTACTATGTTTCATACTGGATGGAACTCAACAGCTGCAACTATAGCTGGTATTACGAACTCACCAGGTGTAAATGCTAGTCAACTTAATGCTCCAATTGCTCTTGCAATAGATTCATCCAAAACGCTTTATATAGCTGATCGAGGTAATAATAGAGTGCAAAAATGGCTTATGGGAGCATCAAGTGGAATGGCAGTAGCTGGATTAGCTAATGGCACATCGGGTTCTACAGTCGATTATTTGAATGTCCCTCGAGATGTCGAGTTAGATCCGAGTGGCAATCTCTATATTCGTGATGCTGCCAATCATCGAGTTGTGTTGTGGACTGTAGGCGCCTCATCGTGCACAGTAGTCGCAGGCAATGGTAAAAAACTTGGTTATTTTTTATCGAATTTTTCTAACTTGCAATATAGTAATTCTGTTTATATTTAAACACAAATCTTACTACATTTGATAAATAAGATAGTAGTTGAATAAATATTTTTTAGGTACGGCAGGCTCAGCAAATAATCAATTAAATAGTCCATATGGTGTTGCACATAATTGGAACACTAGCATACTCTATATTGCAGACAGTTATAATGATCGTATCATGAGTTATCCATCGGGTGCTTCGACAGGAACTATGGTCATTGATGGAACAGGAACGGGTAGTACACAATTATCATTTCCTACTGGTCTACATTTTGATTCATCATCAAATAGTCTATATATTGCCAATTCTAATGCTAATAATATTGTTCGGTGGGTAGTTGGTGCTTCAAGTTGGATACTTGTTGCTGGTAGTATAAGTGGATCATCTGGTACCACAGATATGCTACTAAACTATCAAAGGGATGTAACACTCGATTCGATGAGCAACGTTTATGTAGCTGATGCAGATAACCATCGCATTCAATTTTTCGTAGCTGGTCAATTGAATGGCACAACAATTGCCGGTGTTACAGGTACATCAGGAAGTACCTCTACTCTACTTCAAACTCCTATTTCTTTGGTTGTTGACGCACAATTTAATGTAAATGTTGCTGATTTTTCAAATAATCGAGTGCAAAGATTTGACCATTATTAAAGACAATCTCTCCTATTTGTTTAATAATATCATAATTTCGCATGTATCATTAAATAACAGTTAATTATGAACTACCACCAACAATAGTTAAATGTTTTTGTATACGTACATAAACAAACAACAATCAACATAATAACTTAATTTTTGATACATATTCTAAAATGATTAATAAAACTTCACAGAAAACTTCAAAAAAGTTGTAGTAGTGGGATGATTTCACAATATATCTGACACATTTACATCGATTTTCTTTAAATCGAATTTGGGTATCACAGTTGTGTAGAGCGTAGTCAATAACTTCAGATTGGTCATAAAAGATCCGTTATATATTGTACCTGCGAGAGATTAGAATATCTATTTAAACTTGCTAAAAACCAATTTTGAGACAAAATCACGAGTATTAGTGTTTCGTATTTTGAGAATATTTTTGTGAAACACGATCTGAAAGAGAGTGTTGATGTGTTTAGGGGTAAAAATTTGCATCCCCTCTCCCCTCCTCCCACAGACGTGACAAACATCACAGACCGTGACCGACATAGGTCAAAGGTCACCGAGTACAAGTCATTATGGGTCGTCACAGACCTTGAGCGACAGACCAAAATAGCATCACAAACTGTCACGGACAGAATATTATTAGCCGTCAAAGATCGAGATAGATGGCCTTTTAACCCTTTACGTCCGGCTCCCAGAAGGCAGATAGCAAAAAAATCTTTTCGCATATTTTTGTTGTTCTCTTATCACGTAGATAGTAAAAATGCGTTTTTTTAAACAAAAAAGGGTTTTCGGTGCCGAAAAATCCGATGTTGCCATTTGGCAACACCCGGCCGCTATGGGTCAAAATTTTGGAAAATTGGTTTTTTGTTTTTTTCTGTCAAAATATAGCATTTTGTAGCTTTTTCTATTTACTGATCAAGTCAAAATAAGAATATAAGATAATTATAGAGAGACAAGACAAACTTGAAAAAATTAGCAATAGAAAAGATTAATAATTATTTTTAAGAGACAGTCCATTCATTATGATAGTCTTTGAAACAATTATTTTTCTCATTCAAGCATAGACATAATTCACATTTTGAACATGATATTCTTGTATAGCTAGTACAGCCTGAATTTCGACACCGCCCTTTTTCTATCTGTATAGACCAATGGTCATATTTATCAAATTACCTTGAATTGGGTGGAAAATGAAAAATGTCGCAAGTAAAATGTTGAAAATAAAAATATCGAAAATATAAATGTCGAAATACAAAAATATCAAAAGATATAAATGTCGAAAAAAATGTTCTTTTTGAAGTTAGGTAAGTTAAAGATTGGAATGAGATTATTTAGACCATGCATGGAGAGTTCTCTTGAATAACATCGAAAGAAAAAGTATTGAAACGAGAAATAACATATATTTCGGAAGATAGAAGTGCCGAAAGTGGAAGCAGACGGAAGTAGAGATCTCTCGACTCTCACCCTCACCCTTGCCTCTTGCTATCTACCTTCATTTTCGGTTTCGATATTTTTATTTCCCAATCAAATTCAGATTACTACGTGGAGAGGCAACACTGAGAGTCGAACGGGTACTTGCCTAGTTTTATCGCATCAATCATGACGCCCTCACCCTCACGCAATGCTATGTGTATGTAAATCACACCAATTAGTGAAGCCTGTAATTGAACTGGACTGCATCCGTGGGCTAGCGTCTCCAGTGAAGAGATGGCAATAACCACCAATTGTTCTATGATGGTCGGCCCATGGTTGTATTCGAGTGTATTTTTGTTATATATATATCACCAATAATTTTTTAGTGGTGGCAATCGCCACCAATTGCTGGCTGGCGGACCCGCATCGGCGAGCCATCGGCCGAACTAGAACGAAAATCTATAATGAAACAGTGCAACCATATCTTTTCTTTTCCGATTCTTCTGCATAGTCTTTCAACATTTTTAACTTTCGACATTTTTTATTTTCGACCAAATTCAGGTTAACCTATTTATCAAACCGAACGTTTGTTGGTGGTACAGGGTTCGGTATAGCTCTTTGTACTCACTTCATCTTCGAACTTCAATGAGTACCCTTCTTCTTCACTAAGTCCATTTGTTACAGCAGTATGTCGTTTAGAACTTCTTGTATTTGGCATTATCAAAGACAAAACGTTGATTAAGAGAAACTGAAGAATTTAAAATGTTATTGTCCACTGCTACACTCATTTCATATATATATATAGTGTTCGTGATAGGAATTTCTATCACATTCACAAGTGTTGAAAATATCCATGCGTCACATACTGAATTTTTTCTAAGTGACATATTAAGGTTTTTCCTGGTATGTTATTACACTCGTGCGTGGTTACAGAAAGTAAGAAGATATGGGTAAAATACATACAGATGGTGACGCCATAACAATAACAGAAAGAAAGAAATGATGCATAAAGGAATACCGCCACGTAACAACGTTATTTTGACAATCGAAGATAAAAAACAAGTTTCAAAATTTTTTGTTCCCTTACGGCCGGGTGTTGCCAAATAGCAACATCACTATTTTTTGTTGTTCAAATTTATACAATAATAGTAGCTGACGCGGCAATATATAGTAGCTCTATGAAGGAAAATTAACCACTAATTGCCTTCGCCACTAAACGTTCAGTTGCATCAAAAAAACGTTTTTACGATTTATATACTTTTTTGGGGCATTGCGTAGAACCTCAGTCATTCCCACTGTGAATGTTTTTCTTCTCTTCTGAACGCATGAATATGTGCTGAAATGTGTGGGCACAATTATCGAATTGTTGAAAAAATGATAAACCATCCCTATACATCGATTTTGCACAAAATATTAGCTCAATGTTGCCATATGGCAACATCCGGACGTAAACGGTTAAGTCTATTATTCAGCATGAGAAATGCAGCTCGGAGCCTGTCACATATGATGACATGCGTCTTCAAGGACTATCAGAGGTCGTGTATAAACTAACTCTAGTTAAAATATCTTTAGAGTATTTCCTTGTTGAAGTTTTCAATAGCTATCCTTTATTTACAATTCATTCTGACTACAGAAGTATCTTGTACATCCAAAAAACGATGTATAGGTTGTTCATTTTATTTTGAAACAAAATGAGAAAGCTTTTTATTTTCTTATTATAATACATTTATTGTAATAAATATTCGATGTGTAATCCATGAGCGTAGTAGATTAATCTACTGTAAATACTCTTGCAAGATAGTTAGCCACTATACCAGAATCGAAATGGAACTAAAAGTGAGAGCACGATAAATGTTACGACCATCTTCGTTTTAGTCATATCACGGTAATTCATGGGAGATGCTTGCCATTTTCTCAACAAATTTTCGATTCTTACATCTAAAATTCCCAGAACAAATAAACTAAGAGCCATTGTATGTGTAATATAAATCTGAAACTAAATGGCGAGAATACAAAAGATTGATTGAAAAAACTACTTATGCAGTTTATTTTTCATTATAACAGTATGTGTACCTTATGTGACAAAATGTTTTAACAATCGCTTCCATATTACTAGACATTCGATTATCTCAGTTTGACTATTATAGCCACATCTACAGTCGAAATAAGACAGACTGATATGAAAATCATACGAGCTGAATAAGTTACCAACGAGAGAATATATCTATTCAATAGGAAAGCAAAAAAGATGTATATATGTACATATACTGGACATAAGTGAGCGTCATAAAATAATATTTGTTGATGCTAACACCTTTATCTAACGGTATAATTAGCTTCTCCATAACTTCAACTATATGTGCAAAAATGGCAACTAGTGGATCCCATCGTATATGGGTTTCGCACTTATACAGTAAAATTCGGCAAGATTCGTGAAGGAGCATATTCCATATGTCCCAATTGTGTTCGAAGTGCAATTTGATGTGCTCAATCGAACGGTATAATTTTGGAACTTGTTATTTAAAAACTTCGTATTGTAACTTATAGATTCAGCTGCAGATTAAATACGTATTCAAGGAGAACTCCATTCGAGTTCCCATGTAACTCTGAAACGCAGACTAAACGCGTTTAGACGCGTTTAGTCTGCGTTTGAACGCGTCAGATGTTTCAAAATATAATGTGCCGCGTCTAAACGCATCCAATGGCCGCGTTTGAACGCGTTTCTAATAAGAGATATACGGAGATGCGTTTGTAACATGAACGCGTTTGATCTATGCAACACACCAAACGCGTTTCGAAGCGTCTGGATTTAGAAAACATGTTTAGACGCGTCTGAAAAACGCGTTCCGATGTGTTTGAACTGAGAAACGCGTTTAGACGCATTTTGAATAGAAATACGTTCCATTCGTTTCTATAGTTAAACGCGTTTTCGTATATTTCCAGTAATAAACGCGTTCAAACGCATTATACCTGCGTCCAAATGCATTCAAACGTGTTCATATTACGCACACTTCTTCATACAGAAGAGTCCAAAATGCGTTTTCTAGGTTTTAATTATTAGTCGCGATCAAACGCATTTATAGTTTCATTTTGTCTCATTTCTAAAAATGAACAAACGTGTTTAAATGCATATCCCTCACCGAAACGGTCAAAAACGCGTTCACACACTTTTTTTAGAAAAAGATAACTATGAGCTTATGAATAACTTTTGGCAACGCTTGAACAAATTTCACAGAACTTATTAATTCGACATAAACCCTGAAAGATTTCTATATAATTATACACCTAATTACTACATAGCTTACAAAAATTATAGTTGATATTTTCCAAGTATTTCTACAATGATATTAAATCATTTTGTGGAATGTAAGAAAGTTTCTAAAAAAATAATAATCTTAGTAATAATCTTTTCAAACGAAACCATTACATTTCTTAGATTAGAAATCATCTTCTATTACAGTATAAGCTTTTAGTTCTGTTCAATAGAAGGCTTTTCTATCAAAGAAATTCTAGTTGAAAAATAAAATTTTCAGATATAAAATAAAACGAAAAATAATGATTATTCCGGAGTACGAGTCAACCTCGAGCAGTCAATTCAAATTATTGTTTGAGAAAATAACAAATAAGAATGTTTAAAAATTCATCAAGAAAAATGAAACTAAGAAGCAGAATTATATAATTATTAGTTTTAGAAATAAAAATATTTTCTACTATTTTATTAAACTATTTTTCTTTTCAACGAGACTAATTTATCCTTCTTAAAGAACTATAATCAATTTTCATTTGTCTTATTATCTTCAATCAAAAAGTCTACATTTTATCGTTCAAAAATCAGAGATATAAATTATTAACAAATATTGAAGGAGATTTATGATATTTTATACATCTGATTTCATTTGAAATAAGTTCTAAAAGGCTATCTTATTAAAAGAGAAATCTAACTTATGTATAAATATGTTAACATAGTTCATTGGTTCAAGTAAGTACAGTTCTAATCTGACGTCTTATGTTCTAGTCTCACTGGTCGCACAATCTAAATGTATGTATAAAAATTAAATAAATCTTATAGACGATACTTCGTACAAGAGATGATCATGATGTGAAGATGACGACAACCTAGATCAAATTTGCGAGGATGGAATCAGATTTTTTTTCCAAAAAAAATTAAACGCGTTTGGACGCGTTCAAGAAAAGAAACGCGTTTGAACGCATCTGAAACGCATTCTATAAACGCGTCAGGACGCGTCAAACGTTTCAGTTTTGACGTGTTTACTGCGTTTATTGTATACGTTTTAAACGCGGTTCGGGTGCGTTTACAAACGCGTTTAATCCCAAAAATTTTTCACATGGGTTACATATTTCTGAATGCATTAGATATCTTTTCTCCAGAAAAATCCCTTACTAAATAAATTTTTCGTTCTATTTCCTTCTTTCTTTTCTTATAATGGTTAAGACTAATTCCAATTATTCTCCTATGTAATGAAAATGTTATTTTCTATTAGAATAGATTAATATATGACATGATTTTTAGTTATAATAATAGAACTAGAAATTTCAATTATTACCAGAAAATAATGTTTTTTGATTATTTTCAGATAGTAAATTATATTTTTGAAAACAAAAAATGTTACGTAATCTTTATCAATTTTTATATGAAAATAAAGATGATGTAAGTATGAAGAAAGAGCAACTAAAAATACATGTACTATTACTTATTATAATCATTTAACGTGAAACATTATGAAAATTTGAACAAACACTACTTCATCGACGTGATGTCTATAAAAATGAATATTCAGAGTTGACCCGAGTCAGCCAACATTGGTGAGGGGTGCCGTTGGCGAAAAATGTAAGAAAATTTCTTGATTTTGGTGAGCCAAAAAAACGGAATTTTTGAAGATGAAGAGTGTCACACCCCGCAGTCTGGCCAGCCCTGTGAATATCGTCGAGTATATCACACATTTCCTCAAGATAAAGAAAGATTATCGGAGTTATTAAGTGAATTTGAAGAAATCGAAGTACATTTAAGGTGTATAGCTTTTGCAATCAATCGATCAGTGGCTCGATCAATTAAAACAAGTGAGTTTTATTTGAATCTTTGTTTTTTTAAATATAAAGCTTCATACATGTTTATTTATTTTTTTCTTCAATTATGTCACGTAAATATCGTGAAGCAATATTAACAAATGTTGAATGTAATGAATCTTATATTTTTATTTAAATAAAATTTGATTCTGAATGAATATTAGATCAAATAATTGAATTTATTGATAATATTGTTGAAAAAATAAAGATAATTCAACTTATCAAATAGTTCAACATGTAGTTGCAAAATTTAGTGAAGATCTTTATCATCGTGCTCGAATTGAATCTTATTCATCATCATCACAAACGTATACAGTTTATTTTCTTGATTATGGAAATATAATTGAAAATATTTCAATTGGTGATATATATTCTTCGTCAAATGATTTAGATGCAATAGAACCACAAGGACATCGTTATTTATTAGGTAATATTAAAGGTGAAACATGGATTGATATTGTTCGACCATTAATTATACAAGAAAAATTAAATAATACTATTGAATTTTGTTTTACTGATAAAAATAATTCAATAATACATATTAAATTTGATAATGAAAATAATATTTATTGTTTAAATGAAAGTAATGAACAAAACAAATTAATAACAAATGAACAAACAAAAATAATTACAGCAAATATCTCAGCAATAGATCAAAATTATTTTTATATTCATATATTACCTGATGATATTTTAAATATTTTTGAATTAAAAGAAATTTTACAAACATATATTAAACAAAAGAAAACAACAAATACATGGGCAATTTATGATTTATGTATTGTTTCAAATAATCAAATTCAATATTATCGTGGTCAAATTCTTTCGATTAATGATAATAAATATGATGTTAAATGTATTGATTATGGTAATATATTAGAAAATTTAACTTATGATCATTTGTATGAATTACCTGATCAAGAAATTTTTAAACAATCATCATTAGCACATCAATGTCAATTATATGATTCTGATGATATAAATAAATCCAAAACAATTGAAGAAATTATTAAAAATATGGAATTAAATAAATGTGTAAAATTTACTATTGAAAATGATCGAAATGATCCATGTTTATTTGTAAGACTTATTAAAGAAAATAATGAAATCGTTAATGATAAATATCAATTTGTCAATAATAATCAAGAGAACAATACGGTATGAATTTATTTTATTTATTAGAAATTATTAAATGATAATTGTTAGTAAATCTTTTTATAAAATTTCCTATTTAGAAAGAGTCAAATAATAAGAAAAATGAAATAATATTATCAAAATTATCTGATTCCAATATTACATCTGATGATAGTAATATAAGAAAAAATGATAAAAATTCAACATTAATAACAAAAAATATTTCATTATTATCAAAATTTAACAATCAAACAATTGATTCGAATAAAAATGATCTATTAACATCAACTACAACAACAAAAGATGAAACAAATAATTTAAGATTATTCGATTAATTTTTTTTTAAACGACAACTTTAAATGATTTTTTTCTCTTAAAGAAATCCTCTAATTACTGTTCTTTATTATATAGCAAAAAAGAACTTCTAATAATTTGTAAACAATTTTCTTTACTTTTCTCTAATTGTTATAATTTTTGCCTGAAACTTCTATATCAGATTTGTTTATTTTCTGTTACAAAAATAAAACTTAGTTTTCAATAGTCTATAAATGTATATGAATTTATTAATTTTTCTTTCTTTGAAAAACAATAATATGGAACAAAAATTTATTTAACATAATAATAAATAATAGCCTTTGTTGTTTATATTTAACTTATATATGATAAAATATATAAATGTAGAAAGGTTTCAAATACATCATTTTTTACTTGTTTGATTCATTATTGAAAGATTTCTTCTTGAATATAGAATTAATGAGTAGATCAATAAGGTCATTGGTAAATAAATTGAAGAATTTATTAATACATTATAATTAGAATTTCCTATAAAACATATACGATATTTTGATACAAATTTTTAACAAAGAATATGATATAACTTTTAGTATTGTTCTTAATAATATGACTTAAGCCCTGCTCGCAAAGCTCGAATTCAGTTCAGGAATCTCAAAGTGCCATCAAACGTTCAGAATATGTTGGGGCTATGATAAGACGTCTATGATAAAATTTTCAACCTTCTATCATAATGTTTAAGGGATATACAGGCCAAACAAAAGTCAAAATATAGCTTATTACGTCTCCAAACAATTCTGTGTAATCCTCTATCTATATTATTATTTACAAAGTTTTAGGAACTTTTTTTCTTATATTTAAAAATAATTTCTAAATTATTATTTATAAAGTTTTACGAATTTTTTTCTTATATATAAAAATCCTCAAGATGCATATCAGTACATTAATTTCTATATTATTACTTACAAAGTTTTATGAACTTTTTTTTCTTATATATAAAAATTCTCAAAAAGTATATCAGTACATTGTATTACATTTTATTTTATTTTTTTTATTGTATTACATTATTATCCTC
>JAJEKB010021601.1:1637165-1677406 GCA_022393335.1 Macrotrachela quadricornifera | reverse complement strand
TTCGTCATTGAAATAAACAGAACTCACCAACATCCAAACTTACAATTACGCATATATGTCGTGCGCGCTCATTCACTACATTTATACGTCCCATCTATTCCTTCATTATTTATGTATTTATAAAAATAAAAAGGTCACTGAATTAACATTTTTGGTAGCAATATATATTATATTTTACATTCAGAAACTTTTTTTCTCATATAAATTAAATCAATTTTTTCTCGAATATTAAAGTCCAACCAAATGGGAAAAGTCAAGAATTCCGTATTCATGGAGTACAATGGGCGTAAAATGGATTACAGTGGGAGTGCAGTGAAAGTACATAGAAGTACAGGAAAGCACACTGGAAGAACAGGAGAGTATAGGGAGCACAGTGGGAGATCAATAGAAGTGCAGGGGATAACAGTAGAATCACAGGGAAGTACAGTGGAAATACAGTGAGAGTACGATGAAGTACAGGGGATTACAGTGGAAGCACATTGAAAGTACAGAGGATTACAGTGGAAGCACAGGGAAACATAGTGGACGTACAGTGGAGTACAAGAGAGCACAGAGGGGTATAGTGGAAGTACATATTCCAGGTATCTCGCTTTCTCCGTCTTGAGTCTAACCTTCCACAGGGGTCTCTAGTTGTATATACTTGACGTTTTTTTAGAAGAACATGCCTGGATGCAGTGCCTATGAGAGCCCTTTTTTGTAAGTTCGTACTTATCAAATGAATAAAATCGATAACAAGTTCTTTTACTCAAAAAAAATCTTAAAAAATGCCATCTTCATTTTAAGAAGTTTTCAATATAACAATAGCAGAACATCACTCAAAAAACGAACTCTTATAAACACTGGATCCTAACATGCTTTTTCAAACAACAAAATAAATATTTGACTTTATATTGAACTGTGGTAGAATGTTGCTGAAGATGTCGAAAGTTACTCTAAGTAAAAAATATTTGCAGACATATGCAGTAGATTTGTTGTATCTTATGGCTAAGTAAGAGAAATCGAATTGAAATTTCCAGTGATATAAGAGTGACTGATCCACATTATGCACAGATATTTGCAGCTCGATACAATATAATAAGATGGAGATCGGGGTTTTAATAGGATGACCTACTGTAGTGAACGACAATTTAGTACTTCCTCATTTCTATGATTGCTGTGAAAGTGATGATTATTAATGATGATATTAAACTGAACGACCATTAAACTTTTGCTTATCTGTGTAATTTTTTAAAGCAATACGTTACTTTCATGGAAAACTTTTTTATCATGAAATAGAAATATATTTCTAGAATTAAGGAAAAACCTATTACTTTTCAATATTTCTATATGAACATTTTTATAATTGCCTATTTTTTTTTTATTAAAATACTCGGTAATACTGTATCTAGCAAAATAAAACATATTTTTAATGATTTATAAATAATATGATATATTGTAACACTAAAAGCGGTACTTGTTTGTTATTCCCCCCCCCCCCCCCCCCAATAATTAAGAATGAGGATAAACGTAGCCTCACACCCTCAGCTGCAGGTGTGAGGATGCGCTTATCTTCACCCTCAGCTGCAGGTGTGAGGCTGCGCTTATCTTCACCCTTAGTTGCGGATGTGAGGCTGCATTCGCCCTCACCCTCACCCTCAATTATGGGAGGGCGATAACAAACAAGCACCAAAAAAGCGAATAAAAATGATTCTTGTAATAATACAGAACAACATACTATCTTGTAATAATGAGTTAATGTTTACCTTGTTTGAGTATATTCGCAGCTTTTTCTTATGACAGATAATACATAGTTTGATAGTAGAAGATAGATGCTATCGTCTGTTATAAGATTCAGAGTGAAAAAAGAAGAATTAGTTATGAAACTTTAATTGATAACTAATTTATCATCGAAAAATCGAATAATATTTGAAAAATTTTCTTGTATAAAACTTTATATTTTTATCATCAATTAAATATTTTTATACATATTGATGAAGTGTTTGTATCCAGGGAGTTTCATGAAAAATGCGACAAAGGAGAGGGGTCGTTTTCATCGAAAAATGGCCCCCTGTCAAAATCACAAATTTTCCTTGTCAAATACTACTATTAGTTGAAAGAAATGTTTTAACATCAAAATCACATCGATACCATGGGACTTTCATGCACCAAGCCTTATAAATACCTTACAATCATAGGTCAATAAAAATACATTATAGTTGAGAATAGAGACAAACCATCTTCAGTCAAAGAAAGGGATCGTCAAGTCAGTTTATATATCAATCGATAGCTCTTTTTAAATGCTATTAAATGATGTTAAAAAACTGAGAAAAAATTATTGGCAGCTATAGGTCGTACTAGACCATATTCTTTCCTCATATATAAAATATGACTAATATAGATATATATGTCATCTTATTTTCAACTAAAGAAAGGGACCGCCAAGTTAGTTTATATATCAATCGATAGCTCTTTTTAAATGCTATTAAATGATAATAAAAAACCAAGAAAAAAAATATTGGCAGCTATAGGTTGTATTGGACCATACTCTTCCCTCATATATAAAATATGACTAATATAGATATATATGTTATATTATTTTCAACTAAGGAAAGGGACCGCCAAGTTAGTTTATATATCAATCGATAGCTCTTTTATCATGCTATCAAATGATGATAAAAAATTTAGAAAAAGTTACGGGCACCTATGGGCTGTATTGGACTATATTTGTCCCTTGTGGAAGAAATACGACCAACATTGGAATAGTACTGATATTATTATGATTGATTATAGATAATAAGGAGAACGAACTACTGCAAATTATATATTAACATATAGATATTTACTTAACTTGGTAGGGGCTGGTAAAGAAAGGGAGAAAATTTATGAATATATAAATGTCTTGTTTAAGGATAAGACCTGTATGTGTGGTGTGAGATAAATATAGATATGACAAGAGCAATCTTGATGTAACTTCAATATTCTCGCCTTGGAACTTCAGATTATGTTTTAGGATCTCAGTTTAGAGTATAAGAAGTTTTTTTTATTTAGACGTTGAAGAATGTAATCGGAATATAGAGAAAATTAGATTTTGTGAGAATGTGTATGAAGAGTAAAGTACATTGTTCAAGTAGATGTACAGCAGGCATCGAAACAGGCCAGCCGGCCCGACCTAACGAAGCTTTTTTTGAGGGCCGAACGGGCCAAATTTTTCTGCTAGGCCGCTCGGCCCAGCGTGATATCTGAATTCAATGTATTTTGTATCTGCCATAAACAATTCAAATTACTGAAAAGTTTACGAAAGAAAATATATTCGAATTCTATATTGAAATATTTTTAAAATAACATAACAATATCTTAAAGTAATGGTATGTCTCGATCATATACTTTATTTTGTAGTATATTAATTACTATGAAAATATGATTGATACAAGAAATGTGTTGAAAACAAACCGTCCTCGATAATTATCGTTGCAAATGACAGTTTATTCAACTCTTAAACTTTGATTCACTGATAACTCCACAGGAAGTATACCATTTTCTTTTCAGCGCAGACTCTTTCTTGCTCGAGTGTTTACTGGAGTATGACGTGTATAAGTCGCAAATGACCTGTTGGAAAAGTAGAAAATATTGATAGATAATTTCCAGACCTAATTTATTGCTTTTAGAAATAATTTATCTTTTATACACTAATGTGAAACTTGTGATAGAAACAGCAAGTTTGGCGGATACATATTAACACATTTCCGGTAATGTGAGCCGCTGGTGACTCAGATTACGGCATGGCTCGAAAGTTTCTTTCATGCAGAAAAAATTCAATATCTTTTTCATATTTTGAACAAAAGCGCCGACTCTTTCACCACTGGCAAAAGAATGTTCATAGCTCATATCTATAATACAAAAAAGTAATCAAAATGGTTTTAAATTTTTACAACTGACATCTATAAAGAAATGAAGCCTATCACGACTTATAAAAAGAATAATATTTATATCGCCGAAAATGAGTTCAAGCGGAGTTAGAAATTATCTAGAGCTCATTACTGAAGATATTTATAATTATTTTGCATATAGTATTCTTTATTGCGTACCATCTTATCGAATAATTCTCATCACGAAGACTTTCAACTGGTAATATAGAGCCCTTTTCATGCCTTTTCTTACTAGAAAAACCGTGGTGAAGGATATCTCGTTACACAAAAATATCATTAGTGACATGAATCCTGTTCGAATATCTATTGTTCGTTGCTTTAACCCAATGAGCAGTCCCATCTATCTCATATTGATTTTATTTCTGTCTCAACAATCTGACTGCAAATTCTCACTAACCTTCCGAGGGTATGGTCTTAAGCACATTGTTAATCATACATATCATTTTCGAATTCTTACATAGAAAAATGTCAGTAAAAAAATCTCCATCGGGCCTGAGCCGGGGCGGGCGTACAAAGCAAATTCACGGGCCCAGCTTGCAAGCCAGTTGCACAAAAACTAGGACGGCCCGAACGGACCACCACTTTAGCTCGGCCGCATTCCGCCGGTTCGCGCCATGAAAACGAGGCCGGTTTTATACATGAGGAAAGAGTATGGTCCAGTACAAACTATAGCAACCAATATTTCTTTCTCGATTTTTTATCATCATTTAATAGCATTTGACAAGACCTACCGAGTGATATACAAACTAACTTGGCGGTCCATTTCTTTAGTTGAAAACAATATGACATATATATCTACATTAGTCATATTTTACGTATGAGGGAGGAGTATGGTCCAATGCAACCTATACCTGTCAATAATTTTTACTAAACTTTTTATCATGATTTAATAGCATTCTAAAAGAGCTATCGATTGATATATAAACTAACTTGGCGGTCCCTTTCCTTAGTTGAAAATAATATAACATATATATCTATATTAGTCATATTTTATATATGAGGGAAGAGTATGGTCCAATACAACCTATAGCTGCCAATATTTTTTTTTCTTGGTTTTTTATTATCATTTAATAGCATTTAAAAAGAGCTATCGATTGATATATAAACTAACTTGGCGGTCCCTTTCTTTAGTTGAAAATAAGATGACATATATATCTATATTAGTCATATTTTATATATGAGGAAAGAATATGGTCTAGTACGACCTATAGCTGCCAATAATTTTTTCTCAGTTTTTTAACATCATTTAATAGCATTTAAAAAGAGCTATCGATTGATATATAAACTGACTTGACGATCCCTTTCTTTGACTGAAGATGGTTTGTCTCTATTCTCAACTATAATGTATTTTTATTGACCTATGATTGTAAGGTATTTATAAGGCTTGGTGCATGAAAGTCCCATGGTATCGATGTGATTTTGATGTTAAAACATTTCTTTCAACTAATAGTAGTATTTGACAAGGAAAATTTGTGATTTTGACAGGGGGCCATTTTTCAATGAAAACGACCCCCCTCCTTTGTTTTTTCGAAAATTTGAAACTACGTTTCGAAAGTTCAGTGTAGTTATCAACTATTGTCTTCAATTAATAAAAAAGCATGTTCTTTTTTCGTTTCTATAGTAACAGAAACTAGAAAACCAGTTTTAGTAGAGTTGTTCCTACATTACGCAAATTTCCCTACCTTTTTCTTCAAAAAATCGAAAAGCTGTGTTAAAACTCCCCTTCTTGTAAATCTCTTTTTTATAAAAACCTTAATAAAAGATAAAATAATTTTCTAATATGATTTGCTAAAGAGCACACTTACGAGGGAACGCCACCAACTGATTAAAAGCTTTAAGGCTCATATTCTGGTCATAAGTCGGACTTAGTGGGACTAGAGAAACTCTAGAAGGATTTGTGCCCCTGGGCCTTTTGACTGAGATACGACTGTCTCAGATTTAGGATTAGAAATGCATGTAAGTCGCTTGCTGTATTTGAATTACAGTATTAACATACGTATGTAGGCAGCTAAACTCGCTAATATTTTTAATAATGATAAGAGAAATTTCTAAAAGACTGTAGAATAGAAAATAAAGCAACCTATCAGAAATTTACGAACTAATGCACAAGACTGAACTGAGAAATAAAATACGTAATATCTTTATAGGAGACTTTTTTATTCTGTGGTTTATACTCGTCCTGATTCTGAATGAAGTCTGCAAAAAATGTATGAGTCGGATATAAATGTAAGGTAATTACAGATAGCAAGATGTATGATCAAAACGAGAAAGAAAACTAAATGAAGACTGTATGATAGCGCACAAAATACATATTTATAAAAATTCTATTGCACTGAAATATCGATACTCGGTGCTTCTTTTACATCACAGTTAGATCATTCCATGCGCACCATGAAATAATACTTTCAGCAACTCCAGGTTCTATCTATGAATACTTTGAAAAATAACTTTTTATCTTGATATATATGTATGTTAAATATTATATTCAGATACAACAAGCGACTTACATGCATTTCTGATCCTAAATCCGAGACAGTCGTATCTCAACCAAAAAGGCTCAGGGGCACAAATCCTTCTAGGGTTTCTCTAGTCCCACTAAGTCCGACTTATGACCAGAATATGAGCCTTAAAGCTTTTAATCAGTTGGTAGGGTTCCCTCGTTAGAAGAATAGGAGTCCTAAGTTTCACGGTAAATGATTGAATATTTGCAGAGAACTGAAAGCATAAAAAATAGTCGATTCATACTCTGTCACGTCTCTAACGAAAAGTAAACTGATTTCTTTGGAAAATCGGGACATGGCCATAAAAAACTTTGGATAAAGATTTTGTAGCCTCAAGTGTCTTCTATAAAGAATACTATCTAGTTTTTAAAAATGCTCTCTCAATCTGCAAATTTTTCAAAGCAAAAATGTACGCAGTAAATGTTGCTATCCTTTTTCGAGTAACGTCCCTAACGCTACTTTTTCGTCATAACTTCTCTCAACAAACAACTATATGGCTGAATTTATCAAGATATTTAGAGTAATTTAATATGTTTGTGCTATAAAAATATCAGTTCCAAATGAGTTCGTTATCCAGAGATATAAACATTTTAATTTTGCGAAGTCACGCCTCTAACAAATGAAATTGCCCACATATACTATCAACCTGCTATTTGCACTTGATATACTGATGTATAATTCATTTAATTTGATGAACTAAAAACGAAAGAATGTATTCAACATGGTTTATAATAACTACTCATTTTATGACAATTTTTGACCTATTTTGGCCCTTTAAAAAGTTCGAAATTTTCACATCTGTTCGTACCTCTCAAAGAGGTTTATAGCAAAAATAACCATCAGGTATAGTTTCTATTGCCGAAATATATATTTTTATCAAGTGTAAATGAGACAACTCAATTGGGCTGGTTTATGCAAAAACTGTGATCCTTCCTTTGAGTAAATCTTGTCAGATATGTGGAGATCTGGTCGACTCCGGTTATCGGAACTGCGTCTTATAGTTGCCGGTGAATTCGGACGAGAATTAAGCCAAAATGATGACTTTCCGATCGGATTTTTTTTGGGGGTGACGAGTTCTGGCATGAATCCTGTATAATCCGAGTGTTGGATTTTAAGTGATCGAGTAGGACTTCATCGGGTATGATTCGATGGGATATCCAGTTGCCAAAATCTGGCCAAATACGACACTATTGGGTTTAGAACTTTAGTTGATACGCGACTTTCCAAAACTCAGTTTCGATAAGATACGATATGATCCAATGATCAGTTCAGACTGAATCTAATTGTATCTTTTCCCAATCGATGGGAATCCAGTATAAACCGGATCGGATTCGAAAATTTTTTCATGAAAGATGTCGGTTTTCAGGGCCATCGGATACCAGATCCGCTGTGTTCCAGTAAGATCCATAAGTCGGATTGGATCACTTGAGCTGGTTGGTGAAGCAGTTAAAATTTAATTAGCAGATAAATACGAATCTTTGCAATTGATAAATTAGAATTTGTAAATTGTTGAATCTTTATAGAAACATTTATTATGGTTTTGTAGGAACGAAAACTTGCAACAGTTTGTTTCGCATTCTAAACTATTAAATCATTAATATAATGCGTACTTTATAATACATTTTCCATTCAGTTATTCATCTACTCTCAACATTTCACAGTTTATTCAGCCGATATGAAAACCACAGTTAATATGAAGCGTTCATTCAAGATAACCGTTGAAGTTGAAGGAATTAAAAAAATGGTGCTTCTACCAGACCTATATTAAAATAGTTTTAGTGCACGGCTTCAACATCGTAACCTATGCAGAGCTCCGATATGAAACGAAATATACTTTAATTATCAAAACACAAATTTTCAGCGAACCTTTTACTAGAAGATAAAAGTCTTTCATTTTTTTAAAGGTACATTTTTCATGGCCCGGCCCGATATGGTCTGGAAATTCTCTAGGCCCGCCCGACCCGACTTCAGTTTCGCTCAACCCGGCCTGGCCCGGCTCGATAAAATTTTCTGACCCGCCAGACTCGGCCCGGGCCCAACAGAATTTTTTTGACACAAATTTTTCCTCTCAACAAAGTATGTAGTTCGTTGCGATTATTATAAACGTAATTGTGATAAAATATCCGGTACTATTTTGAGTGTAACTAGCGAAGATTATCGAACTCACAATAAAGTTTTTGTATACGAAAACTAATTACTTTTTGAATGAGGTACAAACATATTGTCAGGCTGTAAAAGTTCACAACACTCATTTTACGTAATCCGATATTTCTTGGTATTATTTTTTTAGTTGAGTTATCTCGAGTGGAAATTTAACCATTTTCTTGACTGAATAAATATTTGTTTTTCTTGTATTCAGATAGCGAGCTAGCTAGTTGTTAACGATAATTTATGAACAAGGAAAACTCTTTCATATTAAAGTGTAAAAATGAACTTACGAACATTATGTATGGATATTTATTTGGCTCAAAGATTTTTCTACCACGCTCTAGTTCACTTCATAATTCAAGGAGGTAAAAGCAGAGACTTCAGCCGGTTTCGGACTTTAGAAATTAGGCGAAGTCAGTTGGAATCAGTCGGAGTCACTTGAAATCATCTGACTTTACTGACTCCAAAGTTGCTTGAAGTCAGTTGGAGTTAGGTGAAGTCAGTCGAAATCAGCTGGAGTCACATGTGACTCCATCAGGCACCATCAGCTTTTACCCTTTGACATAATCATACTCAACAAAGATTTTATTATAAAAATCTGAATAAGTTCGCAAGAGATATTTTATCTTTAGAAAATATTCTAGCCTCTGTAAATTTATTCCTTAATCAAAATAGAACGCTTAGAAATCAAATTTAAAGCTCACACTTTCAGATAATGGTCTATTTTTAAGGTACTGCTCTTGTGGTTACCCTTTCCTTAATGAATGTCAATTTTTCGAGATGAAGCTTCGCGTGTAGCTAAGAGATGCAATTACTTTAAGAAATTGCTTAGATTTACTGTACAAGTAATTCTTCCTACATCCTTCAAAAACAAAAAACAACACACTCATGAGTTCTTTATCAATAACAAAAATTCATTGAAATCTTACTAGTAGCACAAACATCAGTTTTCGCGTACTTCAAATTTATCGACTAGAATAGAATTTAAATAAAGGGAAATGCAATGACTAACATTTCCAATCATTAGAATGATAGATTTTAATTGATGAAAACAACCATTTTTATCATTAAACTTTCAAATACATCGAAATATGTGATCATTTAATCGTTCAAAATAAATCTGATTTATTTTTTTTTTGAGTCACAAGACTGAATTTTAAATATAATTTCTATTATAAAATATTTTTGATGGTTTTCGATAGATAAAATGAGTATATAATTAACAAAAAAACTTAAAAAACAATATTACATGTCGAGCCGGGCTGACCTAGAAAAATGAATGGCCCGCCAGAGCCCGGCCTGATAAAAAAGGTGACTCGCTCGGGCCAGTCGGTTCATTTCGAGCCCTGATACCGCCTATGCTAACAAGTCTAAAAGAGTAATATCCATTTTGAATCGAAGATTATTTCGCACAAACAAACACACATGAAAACATTTTTGTCACATAAAAAAAACAATTTATTTGCATATGTTAAACAAATTTTATTAATTCTTATTCAAATAAGCTTTAGAAAAGTTATAACATTAGTAATAAGTGATATAGTTCATGTGTAAATTATTCTTTAAAGTCTATCTAAATAACCATTAAAAAGAATAAAAGAATTACTTTTGCCGAAGTATAGTACATAACACAAAATATTTTCCTTTCTCATTAAAATGACTCTCTTTCAATTAATTCAATTATATTTAACTTTCACAAATGACTTTATTTATTAAAAAACATTTCTAGCAGACATATATAATAAAGGAAAATACTTATGAAAATATTTTGGTCGAACAAATAAGTTATTCATATGAAGTCTTTTTAAACGAGCACAAGTTAAACGTGTTGCATCGTTCGTAAAATTGTTTGTTACTTTTGCAAGTGGTTCATATTTAATCGAAAGGTCCAATAAACAAGGTAAATGAATATTTTTATCGACGAGAAATTGTTCAGCATAATAAGCATGTGCTTCAACCAAATCGAGAAAAATAAGATGAGGAAATGTAATTAACGACGGTGAATACTGCTTGTTTGAAGGTGGTATAACATTATTTATAATAAGCTCTTTAAGAAAAGGAAAATCTTGAGAAATAGCTTTGAATAATCGGTGTTCAAACGGATGTGTATCATTCATTATCAAGCAACGGACTTTATCAAACATACCACCTTGAAAACAACTGTTAAGATTAAGAAATTTTTCAAATTGATATGGAAGTGAATAAATATGGGATCTAATTAGGGATCTCCATCGTTCAACACAGACATACGAATTAACCTGTTCATATATTTTATTATTGAAAGTACGTCGAATGTCTTCATTTGATGTCGAATCAATTTTAATATCATTATTAATAAAACCTTCTGTATTTATACTGAAAGAAAATTTATTCAACTGTGACATATTAATAAGAATGTCATCATATAATTTAATACCATCAATAACAGTCGAGTCAAATTTTAGTATTGATAAAAATAAGACTAATGTTTCTAGATCTATCATTCGACGGAGCAATGGAATAATTTGATTGTCGTAATCGTACATATATATCGTATTAATTAACGATAATGAGAAGTATCTCAATTGGTGAAGTTTTTTCTAGAAAAATAAACAGTATCGTTTTATTCAAATGAAGTCTTTTTCTAAAAATTCAATATTGAAATTCTACGTACACCATTGGTTTTGTATGTTGTTGTGCGTCGAATTCTCTTCACAATAATAATCAATTTTGATAAACAGTTGAGAGATCCATTAAACAGATAAAGACAATCATCAAAATATGCAAGATTTATTTTCAATTTAGTTAAACTTGCAGACATGCAACATAATTGTGGTTGGTCATAAATAGAAATCCATACCTTTCGATTAGAAAATAGCTGACAAAAGTTCAAACTGATTAATCGTTTACATAAAGATAAAATCAATATAAATATATTTGATGAAACTTGTGATAATAGTGGTCCTGTTTCATTCTGAATATCTATATTCAGATGTGTAATTTGTCGTGTAAGAAGATTATACAAGATTGAATGTTCTTTAATATAACAAATAGATGAATATTAATTCATTATTATAATAATTAATAACAAACTTAGTTTTTAATTTCATACCTGTTAAATATTGAAAAAGTATATCTTCTTGAAAATTGATAAGTGATATTGAATAAAGTTTTGGATAGTTTGCACTCAGAAGAATACGTTCCATTGAATGTTGTTCAACAACAAATTTATTTATTTGAGAATGAATTTTAGGTAAAATATTTTCGCACATTCTTGAAAGAATTTGTTCATCCACCAAAAATATACATTCAAAAAATGATTTCAATGTCCTAGACATCATATCAAGATGTTGCATATAAAGTGGATCAAGTACTAATTGAGCAAATCGTTCATTAATATCCACAAGTGAATAAAAAACATCGACAATACTTAATTTATTGATAATCATAAGTAGTATTTCATCAGGTAAATCAAATATATTTAACTGATTGTTATTTGAACTGTTCATATCTAACTCATTATACTGTTTATTCGTGTCAATTTATATATTTTCATTTCATCATAGTCGTCTGCGAGAACAATGATTATATTAGACTATGATGAATGAATTATTGAATTTTTTTTTCTCTATCACACATTTTCCATTGTTTATTAGTGGTCTATTCATCAGATCATTGTTTTTGTTAGAATGTTTAATATGCACTATGCTCGTTGTAGAACATATTTGGGTGAATTATATTGACATTGTATGATTTCACGCAAGAAATCGAAAAAAATAAAAAACTAGTTTGAAGAATATTTAAAAGCTACATTTGATTGATTTGATATATGTTGTTATATATCGGATATTTTTTCAATTGTCAGCTTTTTCATTTCGAAAACAACAATTGATTATTATTATTAAGAAAAGGCATATTCTCTGATATTTCTTGATGCCATAAAATAAATAATTTTACCAATATTTAGACTATAAAATCATGAAACAAAATTTATATATTATTATTATATGCCAATCGAAAGTTTTTCAAAACAGAAATTTTATGAGCATGTACAAAACGTTATCCATATATAAATATAGATATTTCAGGGATCTAAAGATGCAATGACATCACCATTGTTATCCTCAACCTCTTATTTTTAAGTTTTTATTTGATCTAGATAGTCTTTAGAAAAGATTTCTCACTTTTTAGTCTGCTGAACATTAAAAACAAATATTTGACTGCATTTAAATTGACTTTAGTAGATTGAATTTAATCTGTAGAGACATAATATGGTAGAAGTATATGTTTAGTCAATTTTGGCAATATTTTATCGGAAAATCGAAACTGAAACTAAAATCAATTTGTACTTTGAGAAAGAGAAAAATCTTAGTTACAAACTCACCTTATAAAAAATTGTTATAGAACCAGAAATATCACAGAAAAATTTTTTTATCGGTACATGCGCTAACAAACATTTATTTTTTCCTTTCTTGCTTGAAAAAGATTACAATGATGGTTATCAAAAGGTTTCATATATTTACAGCAAGTAGAGTAGATAACAAGTACTTTTTTAAAAAAATGTCAAAATCAGTTACATAGACGTTAAGATTTAAAAATTTTCGTCTTGAAAACGTAATGGTACAATGACAGGGGGTAAAATCTTGTCGCCAATCCTCCTTTTCGCCAACAGTAACTTCGCCAATTGGCGAATTTCCCCACGAATTTCGCCAATTGGCAAACTCGTATAACAAAAATAATTGTTTTTTTGGCAAATTTCATATACTACTTCGCCAATTACACTGAGTTACATTATAACTCAACTTATAGTACTAAATGTGTCTACTTAGCAAACTGAACTAAATCAATTGTACATATGTGTAGAGAGAAACAATGCATAATGTGACGGTTTCTATTTGGTGCAGCATGTGCTTTACATTATCTATGGCGCCATATTTTTAATTGGAAGACTACATCTTCCATCTTTATGCCTTTGAACGACACATATATAGCATTATGAACCGTATGTAAACGAATAAATAAGGTATTTGTTCACTAGTCGTTCGTATATATGATCATGTGATATTTTTTTTCTTTTCTTTACATATATATGACCATATGATATTTTTCTCTTTTCTTCAACTATATGTGACCATATAATATTTTCCTCTTCTCTTTCACATATAATCATATGGAATTTTCTTTTCGTTTTTTTTACTATTATTTCTCTTTCTTCTGATTTTTTGGCCTATATATTATAATGTTAACCAGCTAGGCTATTTCCAAGTCTAGAGATATCACATAGGTCTTTTCCAAAATATCCTGTATTATATAGGTGGGAATAGTCAAAGAAATAATAACCTTTCGTCATATAAATACTGGTGCTTAATTTTTCATAAATCATCTTTCTAAGCTTTCATAAGACAATATTCATCTTCATCAAGCAATCACATTGTGACGCCGTATACGATCAGCTACGTTACTGTTTGAGAAATCTTCGTTATCAAGTTCATCTATATTATTGTGCCTGGGAATTAATCAATAATACAAAAAGAATATAACACTATCGTTATGGTGCAGACCAG
Organism: Macrotrachela quadricornifera; assembly: GCA_022393335.1. Lineage (NCBI taxonomy): Eukaryota > Metazoa > Rotifera > Eurotatoria > Philodinida > Philodinidae > Macrotrachela > Macrotrachela quadricornifera. Next base: position 1,663,309 of record JAJEKB010021601.1, on the reverse strand, counting down.
ATCAAATTTCCGTTTACTTCGACAAGGTGCAGCTGGAGCACTTATGGAAGGACCAACACAATCACCACCAAATGTATAGTTTATAACCTACTTCTTCTACTATACATACTTGAGTTATTGACTCTCTTATTTCAAAAAAAAAGAAATTGAGAAAAAATTATGTTTATACTACTTATTCAGGTCAGTCATAAGTTTACTAAGTATAATTGGCCAAATCCGTGACGAAACTCGCCAATTGGCGAAATGGTAAATGGGAAAAATTTTTTTATGGGCGAATTTCCTCACGAATTTCGCCAATGGCGAAAGTACTGTTGGCGAAAAGTAGTATTGGCGATATTACATAGACTCCAATGACAGCACAATTCACCCATATATCCAATACAAATTCATTGACAAGATTTCCTAATCAAGTCAGTATGTCTGAAAATCAATGAATACATTGAAATCAACTCTTGTGATCATTTTTAACTTCGAAAATGATTCAATGAGACATATTCGAAATTTGATGAGCTCATGTTTAATTGTGCGACTTAATTTATAGTCAAAAGAATTTCTCTCCAAAATGTTATTTGTCTTATCAAAGAAAAATAGTTGCTTTGCTATTAAGTAAGACAAATTCAAAAACGATCTATTTCATTCTATATTTCTTGAGGGTAATCAATAATTTGCTTTAAATTGTAGATAATAGTTTCACATTAATTTCCATCAAGATTATCTTCACATCAGAGTGTTTTTCTGCAAAGAAAGATCAACTTCTTTTGAGCAGACAAGTGATCATATCACTGACTTTACCTCTTATATATCGTGGCAAGATGATGTAGAGATTGTCTTTACAAATGAACATGTTGCAGTTTGATGCAGAGCATTTTGGTACATCATATCAGAATTGACATTATCAATACAAACAGTCAATGTGTTTATTGATAAATCTAGAAGATAAGACTTAGTCATTGATATGTCTCAACAAGATTAATACCATTTATTAGAGGCACTCTATCTCTGTGCTGAGTTTGAATGATTTCACGATTTTCCCATGAACTTACAAATGATTTAGAATCTAAAAGTCAAACAAAAATCTTCGCAAAAGATTAAATTGATCTTTGTAAAGAATTTTTTCTTTGTAATAATTTCCTTCATATTTAGTCATACAAACATCATTGACAGAAATGAAATCTAGTAATTTGAAAATGCTGGACTGTGGTACAATAGAGATCATGTTCTTCCCATTCGTCTCTTCTTTCTATTGAACAACACAATAAATATTTTTATTCGCAGCTATCGATGATAATTCTGTGTTTGTCTCATATTTCGAACCGGTCTAACTTTTTCGGACCAGTCCAGAACGGCTGGTTCAAATTTATAACTTAACCGGTGAAAAACTGGTGCGCTTATGCATTAGCTAAATAACCAGTTCTTTCGCGAAACAGTTTGTTAGTTCAGTTTTACAAAGACATATTGTATCAAACTCGCATAATTCTTGGAACTTCTTATATAAACAATTCCTATTTAGTCTGTCACATTTAGTATGTTAATATTAAGAAGAAATAGCATTTCTTTTAAAAAATTTCGACTAGAAACTCATAGCAACTAGAATTGAACAACAAGTAACTATTCTTTGAGTTTCCAAATAATGATAGGATTGATCGAGTCTTATGTGAAATAGTTAATTACTTAACACACATAAAAGGTATTTCAATCCGCAAAAGTATGCTGCTGCAGGAAGAAAGATAAGACGAGATAATACGCCAGACTTTTACATCAGACTTTTTATTTAAGGTTTATTAATGTTTAAATATTATTGTGATTGCATGATGTCAATAATGAGAAAGATCTTGAGAACAGTAATAATTTGTTTTTAATATTTTGTTATGAAAGCACGAATTGAATACGAGTGTTTATTGAGATTCCATGAAAGTCGCCTAAAATCACTCCATATGAGTCCATAATTTCAAGGATGAAAAATCTTGAATTTAGACCAACATCAACTTGTAAAATCTGATTAACTTTTCGTCAGCATAATAAATTCATTCAACGTGATATGAGACTCTGATCGTAGGATAAGAAAGTGTTGGCCACATTTAAAGCTGGAATTTCGCATATCATTGAAGTTTTGTCAATAGACAACGGTCAAGGTCATATTTCTTGACTAATGATACCATGAAAATCGTTAAAAACAAGCAAAATAAGCGAGTTTTAGTGTTTAAAAAAAATTGAAAAAGACTGCCCATGTTGTGAAAATCGTGGCGATTTTGGTGATTCTCAAAAGAATCGGCGTAAAATTGTAATTAATCATATTTTGCTAAAAGATCAGCGATTAATCACGATTTCACGCCGATTATGGCAGAAGAGCCGATTATTTAAAAAAACGGCGATTCATCAGCGATATAATCGTCTTTAATCACTGATTTCGATAATTGGTTATGAATTATGAATTAATGTAATAAATATTCAAATATTTATTAAATTAAAAGTAAAATTTAATGTCTACACCTATATTTAACTTAATTATAAAGATCTGTAATTAGAATAAAAACTTTATTTCGTTATGGATGTCACTGCTATGACATGAATAAGATTGGATAATTTATGAAAACAATTGAACTTAACTTCCAGCTGCTTCTCTTTCAAATTCATTCGTTTCAAAACATTTCTTTAGAATAGACTATTTGTTTTAGATATATTTTAACTTAAGTATTTTTTTAAGTTAAATTTTTTTACACAGATTTACTTTTAGATAACTCAAATCATTAACAATACATAAATCAGAAAAACCTGACTTCCTTCTGTATCAGTACATCTCATATCATCTTTATTGTATGTAGTTTTTTTAGATTTATCATTTAAAATTTTTATCTATTTCTTAGATTTTTAATTCATTAACAAAGCCAAATACACGAAGAACTTTTTTTGAAAAAACTCAATTTAAAATATCAATTATTATATATATAAACATTTTAGTATATTTTTTCGTGTTTTTTCTTCGAACATCCTCGCGTGTAACAATATAATATTGTAATATTATTAATTGTTTCTTTTTTGTTTCGGATTTGTTATATATTTTTTGAACATAAAACAGTGTTAATGTTTATCTTTTTAAATAAAAATATTTTTGAATTTAAATTAATAATAATAAACTTTGAGATGTGATAAGGAAAAACCAATTATACATGCACGAAGTCCTATAAAATATCGATAAATAGGGGGCAAATATCGATTATAAAATCACGATTTGTCGGAAATATCGTTGAAATAATCAGAAGAAATTGACTGTAAAATCGCGATTTATCGGAAAAATCAAGAAAATAGTTCAAAAAAATTGGTGATTAATCGCGATTAATTGCCAATTTTATACTGATTTTAACGACATGGGTGGTGAAGACCGGCCGGTCTGGTTTCAAGTATGCAGACGACTGTTAGCATTACTCAGGAAACATCCTGAGGTGGAATTGACTTTTGATAATCGTTAGAAAAAGTATTTTCTTCGTTGAGTAGGGTTATTTTTCATCAATGAGCGATGAAATGTAAATTATAAACAAAAAATTTTTATTTCATCATCATACATTTCTTTTCGAAATTCGTCTATTTATCAGACTATATAATTAAGTTAATTTTTTTCTTTGTAATTGAAAGTTTTTATTCAAGCATAATGAAGAAAGTTCCTAAACGAAAAACTCATCTGAATTGTTTTAAATGACAAAACTATTTACATATGTTATTTTCAATTTCTTCATATATTACCAAGTCATATACTCAAACGATAATGACCAGTTTGAACTTTCTACAAAATCTCACTTCATTTTTTTATAAAAAACACATATCGAAAGATTATTTCGAAAACCCGTGTCCTAGTCTTTGTGAACGCTATAAATCTGGATGCATGAAGACAAAAATGAAAACGGCTGATTTTACCTCTGAAGGATAGTTACAAATATCTGTGAAGAAAATTCCAGCTCGCTCAGAAAAACTTCGAATAATTTTAAAAAGTCTAAAGTTCGTTTTTTATATCGACTTTACAAACTATCTGTTATAGAAATCTTCGTCTACCTCTTATGAATGAAAAAAATTTTGACAATTTTTCATAAAAATGAAACAGAAAATAAACGGCAGATCGGATTGTGCTCGTTCAAGGTCAAATCAAAGGGCCAATATCTAGTCAACCATTAGACAACATCAACAAGAAAAACGATTTTTTTTCATTTTTTTTCTGTTGAAGGTAAAATATTATTAAAAAATAATATCGAAATATGTTTTTATTTAAGGTATCAAGTCTGTCCATTGTATAAAATAGATAATCATTGATTTAGTCTTTGAATTTATCAGGAAAAAGTCTTTTGGCATTTTCACGATTGATTGCTTGTAATAACTCTTTACGTTCATCAAGTTTGTTGTTAAGAAAAAATTGATCAAGGCTTTTCGTAATGTCAAGTATTGTCGATAAGGGAGCATATGGAACATCACTACCAAATAAAATTTTAGATGGATCGACAAATTCAAGAAGTGCTTGAAGTTGAGGAGCACTTGATGATAAAGTCGTATCATAATAAAATGAACGAAAATCAGCTAAAATTTCATCCGATTGACGTGGACATTGAAGATCAGGTTTCTCACCAACCATGGCAATACGACGAGCAAGATAGGGAAGAGTACCACCAGCATGTGAAAGAATGATCTTCACATCAGGATATGCAGCACGTGTACCTGTAAGAACTAGATCTGCTGCTGTTCGAGTTGTTTCATGAGGGAAATCAATAATAGGTGGAAGCAAATAACGATTAACGAGGTGGGTAGATGCTCCAGTTGGATGAATAAAAATGACAGCTTTTAATTGATTAAATTTGGCCCAAATCGGTTGAAAAGATGGATGACCAAGATATTGTCCATTTCCATAACTTGTGAATAATGTATATCCATCAGGATGAAGTGTAGAATGAACATAATCAATTTCATTTAACACACCTTCAACATCGGTTAAAGAAGGAAGAGAAGCAAAAAATCCAAATTGTTTTGGATTATTTTTCACTAGATCAGCTGAATATTCATTTAGTTCTCGAGCAAATGTTCTTCCCTTTTCCTTATTGCCTTCATAAATCGTCGTACCAGGCGCAGTGATAGATGCAATAGCAGTTTCAATACCTAACATAGCCATGTGTTCTTTTGCTTGTTCTACTGACCATTTCGGAATTATCCATCCATTCGGATCACCTCCACTTTCTTCAACCGCTTTAGCATAAAAATCAGGTACAATATGATGATGAGTATCAATGCGACGAGGATTTTCGTTCATAATTAAATCTAGAATGAAAAAATTCAATATATCAAATTGATCAATGACGCTGTCTACCCAGTCAAACGTAGAAGTCTGAAAAACGCATGTAAATGCAGTATTATCGTTATATGTACACGCATGCATCATTACGATATATCATGCGTGTAGACGCGTCACACAGTTTACTATATTCGCGGTTGCATGCATGAAAGTTTGTGCATCTACACGCTCTGTATCTTCCCTTGCGAGGACGTGCATGACAATATTGTAATGATCCAAAAATGAAATACATATTGCGAACATGCATGAACACGCAGAAGTATTTTTTCCAGAGATAAGATTCGAACATACTCACTTTATTTTATAAGACGAGCTGTTGCACCATTCAACCATTTACTTACATTAGAAAATACAATCAAAAATGAGTTTATAATGATCATCCGATAAGTGCTATTTATACATGTGCATAAAATTTAACTAAGGGGGAAAAATAGATTTTTTACGATTAGAATCAAAATTAAATAAAAAAAATCAGTTTAATCAAAATAAAATTAATTTAACTAAGAATATTAGAAGAAAAAAATGTATCATCAAATTTTTAATCTCTGCTGTTCAAAATATCAATTCAAGGATGAAACATCTGAAATCAGATATTTTTATTTTTTTTGTAATTTCTAAATTTGAAATCAATTGATTTTAAATTTAAAAAAATAAGTTTAACGATTGTAATTAATCAATCAAAAAAGTCTGATTTTATTTCTTTCACACTTGAGTCTAACAATGATAAAGAATTATAAAAAGTGGAGTTTTTCAAGTAAATATAATATAGTTATCACAAAATTGTGACAAGTTTTATGGAAAATAAATAAATACGCTTTGATAGAAAAGTTAAATTCTTGCAAGAAGCAGCATGTAGAATATAAGGTAGTAAAATTTCGCATGTCAACGCAGAATCGATTCAGTATTAGCTTTCATAAATACACTTCTTTTGCGTTGACACACAAAATTTCGAGAATATCTCGCTATTATGCAAGTACACGCAGATAATGTTTTAGCGTTTTCATGCAAGACATATGTATTGTATAAACATGCGAGAGAATCGCATGCGAGTATCTGCATAAGTAGATTTCATGCACAATCCTACATGTTTTACTAAAAAATTTCAAAATTTGCATATCCATCCATGTACTTACAAAATGCAACTCCACGCGTGTATTCATGTTTTGTATTTACACGCAAAAAGTGAAAATATTTCATATAACTTGCGTGATAATGCATGGCCTATAATGATTTAAAAAATATTTTGCATGTCGATGCGTGTTTTAAGAAATTTTTTGCAAGTACACGCGTTTCTCTGACTTTCACATTTTACTGGGTAATGTTTCATTCAGACTAAAAATTGACGGACAATGATTTCATAACAAAATAATGTCGATTAGACGATTGGGTCCATAAATCACGAATGTAAATAAACGATTCGTCTCTTCGATATAGGCCATTTCTATAAAATTAATTTTTATTACACTGAGAGATGTAAGCATCATATGCGTACAAGAGTATAAGGGATGCACACTGGCTTTCATTCATCTTAAAAAGATGATTTCTGTTTTTACTTTATTCATTTGAATGATAAATTGATGGAATAATACGGGCAGTCTTTTTTTTCTCTGTTAATATGTTTTTACTTACTTGTGAGTAGATATAGAGCTGAAGTTTGTAAAGTGAAGAGAAATGAAGATATTCGTGGTGTGATATGTTGATTACTTATCATACTTTTTTGTTCTATTGTTGACACATTCTCTATCCAATATTAAATGGCTACAATTTATTTGCTAAGTAAAATTACTATAATGCTCAGTTGATTTTTGTCAAGTGAAATTTGTATTTGCTCAATCAATAAATTGACTGTTAAGTGAAAATATTGAACGCTGAGTTAATTTATAGTTTCCCAGTAATAAAATTATTTGCTAGGTTAGATAATTAATATTTAAATAAATTTGTTTTTTGCTAAGTTAATAAATTCAAGTCATAGTTATAAAACAAAATCGCTAAGCAAAAATTACCGTTACAAAATAATTTCTAAAAAAAACTAAGTATAAGTATCCAAGATAGGATCAATTTTTTATAAATACATACAAATAAATTAATGAAAACGTGGATTTTGTTAGTCGAATAAAATAATTAAATGAATAATTGCAACAAGAGAAAAACCAATTAATAAATCAACACTTGATTTACTATCATAGAAGATGTTCTTTGTTAAAATTTATTTCAATTACCAAAAGTCTTTTTTATTTTTATATTTTTAAATATATATATGTTTTCGATTTCTTGTTAAACTTTGCTCAATTTTTGGCCATCTTCAGAACGATGTTGTAAAATAATAATCATTCATTTAATTATTTTATTAATTTCTTCATGATGATATGGCGTATGCATTTTTTCTTTTCATTTTCTTCTGTTAGTATTAAACTATCACCATGATAGATGTGTATTTCACCTACATTTTTCGTTTCGATGTTATGCTTGAATTCACATATTTTTTGGTATGGCGTATGCATTACCTCTTTTTCTTTTCTCCTATTAACATTGGATTATCATCACGATAAATGTATATTTCACCAATATTTTTTGTTTTGATTTTATGGTTGAATGCATATATTTTTTTTTCGGGAATACTCCAATACAATAACATCTTTTTCTTGCTTCTTGTCTCTTTTATACTAGTTTTTGTATTAGTTTTTCAAAGTTTTTTTTATCGTGTTTTCCATTTTCTAGTAAGTTCTCATCCGCACCCAGCTTGATTTTTTAATAAGTATCAGCCATTGAAAGTTTATCTCAACTTTCGGGTAAGTGTGAGTGTAGAGAGAAAACGGTTTGTGAAAAGAAGGCTTCTACTAATATACAGAGCTCATATCATTACATACCCACACATATATACTAAAATCGACAAAACTCTGTTAAAATTGAAGCTGCCGAGAACCAATTTGAACTGATTCATGTGAATAAGGAAGTGGGTAGATGTAAGTTTAGGATGTTGAGACCTATGAAGGTTGATCTTCTTTTCAAAAATATTTCTATCCTCAGACCCCATTAAAATAGAAAATCAAACTATATTAATGTTCGAGCTTCTTCAAAAAAATCTATTTATAAACATTATTGATATGGATAGTAGGTCGACGTTTGGCAAATCATCTTCATCAACACAGGATATACCCTGGCCTCGTAGCGGGACTATATTTCCTATATTTCCTATATTTTTTAAATGCATCCTATAATGGACTATATTTTGAAAATTTTTCCTATAATCCTATATTTTTTCAAGAACTGAAGCTTCTTTTGAAATGAATTGTTTATTCTTTGAAAAATTACCTTGACTTTTCTGTAAAAATGACTTTAATATGGCATACAGACGGTAGTGACAGCTATAGAATGCTCGTTTCTCATTAGTTCATTAAGATAATAATAGTAAAAGTAATCTTTTCTTTTTTTTGTGTGTATAAAGACTTGTTCCATGTTTTTTAATTTGATTTAATTGGTATCATTTGTTTTGAACTTGATTTATTTAATTGCTTTTGTTGTAAACTTGGTAAAATTTATATTGGTTCTTGTCTTGATTTAATCAATTGATTTCTTGTAAACGTGGTTTAATTTATATTGGTTCTGGTCTTGATTTCATTGGTATTTATTCTGATCTTGATTTAATCCAAATTATTTGTTGTGAATTTGGTTTAACTGATATTCGTTATTTTGAACGTGGTTTAATCGGTGTTTGTTCTTCTGAACTTGATTTAATTGATATTTTTCATTTTTAAGTATTAATGCCAAAAAACACCAAATTTAATCAAGCCTGGCTTAATAAAACAGATTCTGAAGGTGTTAAATTGGATATATGGTTAAAAGAAGGTGAAAATAAATCAACTTTTCAATGTATTTTATGTAAAACAGGAAATCTTGATTGCTCTAATCAAGGTTGGGGAGCAATTGTTCAACATATGAAAACAAAAGATCATTTGGACAATATAAAAATAATAAAAAATAATTCAATATTTATCATTGAATCTTCACAAGCACCATCATCATCAACTGATAATGTAATTGCAACACCACAATTAATATTAAATAGTGTTGAAAGGCCATTAACATTAAATTTTCAAGAACAAGTAACCAAAGCTGAAGCAATATGGGCTTTGACAGTAGCTCAACGTGGATATAGTTTTAAATCATGTGATGAAATCGGTGATGTTTTTCGTTATATGTTTCCTGATTCAAAAATTGCTCAAGAATTCAATATGCAATCAAAAAAGATTTCCTATGTCCTATCTCATGGTCTTGGTCCATATTTTCCAATACATGACAAATTTCAGTGATATTATCATTGGATTTTCAACAACATACATATATACCTATTAGATATACAGATAGATGGGTAGATAGGTAGATAGATAGATGGGTAGGTAGATAGATAGATAGGTAGATAGATAGATAGATAGATAGATAGGTAGATAGATAGATAGATAGATAGATAGATAGATGGGTAGGTAGGTAGATAGATAGATGGGTAGATAGATAGATGGGTAGGTAGGTAGATAGATAAATAGATAGATGGGTAGATGGGTAGGTAGATAGATAGGTAGGTAGATAGATAGATACATAGATAGATAGATAGATAGATGGGTAGGTAGATAGATAGATACATAGATAGATAGATAGATAGATGGGTAGGTAGATAGATAGATAGGTAGATAGATAGATAGATGGGTAGATAGATAGATAGATGGGTAGATAGATAGATAGATAGATAGATGGGTAGGTAGGTAGATAGATAAATAGATAGATGGGTAGATAGATAGATAGATAGATAGATGGGTAGGTAGATAGATAGATGGGTAGATAGATGGATAGATGGATAGATAGATAGATAGATAGATGGATAGATAGATAGATAGGTAGGTAGATAGATAGATAAATAGATAGGTAGGTAGATAGATAGATAGATAGATAAATAGATGGGTAGATAGATAGATAGATGGGTAGATGGATAGATAGGTAGGTAGATAGATAGATGGATCTATCTACCTACCTACCTACCCATCTATCTATTTATCTATCTATCTACCCATCTATCTATCTATCTACCTATCTATCTATCTACCCATCTATCTATTTATCTATCTATCTATCTACCTACCCATCTATCTATCTATCTATCTATCTATCTATCTATCTATCTATCTATCTACCCATCTATCTATCTACCCATCTATCTATCTACCTATCTATCTATCTATCTATCTATCTATCTACCCATCTATCTATCTACCCATCTATCTATCTACCTATCTATCTATCTATCTATCTATCTATCTACCCATGTCAATTTCGTACGGCAGGAACTGGCCGGATCTGATAAAATTCCGGTGTATTCCTGTAGCAGGATTTTAACGCCGGTTCCGGTCTCCGTATCCGGTCTAGTTCCTGGATATTACTGGCTTCGGATGTGAAATTTGGATCCGGTTATCGTATCCGGAGCGGTTCCCGACGACGTTTCCCTGTGGTCTTTACGGTTTAGTGGATATGGATCGGATACTATCGTTTCCCGTACGGTTCCTAATAGCGATTTCAGTGATTTCTTATGAATGGTCGGATACGGATCATATCTTATCGTTTCCTGTCCGATAACGAGCTTGCGAATGGAGGTTTTTAAAATTGTTTACAAAGTTGAAATCTAACAACTGAAGTTTTAATGAAAGCATGCAGGTGTATATATTTTTGTTTTCTAGACACATACTATCAAGACAGTTTCTAGTTTATTAATTATCGATGTTCATTGAAAATAAACATTGTTCTCGTAGAACTTGTATACATTTTATTTGTGTAAACTTATAAATTTAAACAATATAAATCAAAAAAATGCTCGGTTGCAATTAGGCTATGAATCTATAGTAGCGCAAAAACAAATCAATTGATTGCAAACTTTCTTTGAAAACAGTCGCGAGGAATCATAGCACTTTCCTAAATAATCATATAAATTATAATGAAATCACATAATAAAAAAAAACAGAAATATATATATGTATAGCTAATTGAATTTCTTTTCGATTGAAAACCAACTCTCAACCGCAACTATCAGAAACATTATATGCATGCTATCATTGTTCCTTAGTATGGTTTTAATCAATTTGTAATGGTAGAAGCAATAATTTCTATCTTGTGATTGACAAAATATCCAGATTGAGATTTAGATATGTTAGAATATAATCCTACAAGAAGTTATGTATTTCGTTTAGTAGTGTAAAAGGAGACTAGAAGTGCCTATTTCTCCAAAAAAAGTTTTTTACGATAGACTTTTTCCAGCTTTTTGTATTTTTTATAGCTTTAGGTTGTAACGTAGCTATTTGAAACAATCTGGGTCGTGTTTTTATTCACTGTTTTTGTCAGAAATTTCAACATTTTTGTTATACGATCGTGCTAGAAAATCTATCACTTCTATTCTCAGATTTCGTCAAAAACTCAAGAATGAATATAATGATAAACAGCTTTGAAATTTATTTTAATATATTTTTTTTTGTTTTTGGACTATGGAGAATGAAAATATTTTTATAGGACTTCATAATAGTTCAATGATAGGAATATCTTACTAGATTTCTAACTATGCGGAAATTTTAATAGAATCTTCAAAAATATAAAAATTCCTCCACAACAGCAACAGATTTGTCAAAATTCTGCACACAACATTTAGTTACAAAATTCAGTTCTATCTAGTTATTTGAAATAAGCATGCATTCTTTTCTAATGATCAAGAGTAAGATGGGGTAAATATATAATAAAATCAATCATGTCTTTTAGAACTTATATAATGTTTTTATGTTTCAATATCTTAAAAAACTTTCTTCACAATATATCTACAGAAATCTTTTCTCTATCGATCTGTGAAATTAGTTTTTCGAAATCTGATCATGTAACGTAGTGATGAAGGTTTTTCAGAGGTAACTATCTGCATTATACATTTACCCCACATGAGGAAAATGTATAATCATGCTGATGAACGAAGGGTAAATGTATAAATTCAGCTATATTTAGCTTAATCAGAAAAAATAAGTTTATAAGTGCTCCATCTGTCTTTTTGTGACGATTTTTTCACTAGGGGATACATCAAAATCTTCTCTATGATCTGAGAGTATTTGAAACATTCTTATAAAAAATTCAGATTCTCAGTAAATCTTTTTCGAAGAACTATAGAGAAAAAATTTTTATACATTTACCCCACATAGCGGAATGTATAATCGTGCTAGAATAAATGAGGTAAATATATAATCCTCGTCATTTTTACTGATACTAATAACACTAAATTTTCTTTGGAATAAAAAAAACATTTCACTGATATTCGTTGACAAAAAATATTTTTCATAAAATATCCTACAAGACTAGAGTATTTCTTTACTTATTTTTCAATATAATAAGATTGCTATTAGTGAAACAAGAAAAAATAATGATAAATCGACTTTTTTTGACAGCGATATTTTTCAGAAAGAATTACATATTCAGAATCAGCACGAAATTCTGAATAAACTGACGTATTTTTTTCTGTTAAAAAACGATTTTCATTTTCCATAGCTTCATTTGGAACCTGTGTGAGATCTAAGGATTATTGAAAAAAAAACTTTTTTCCAATCGTATTAAATTATATATCATTAAATGTAGAATTTGATACTGTTTTCAAATACGAATTCAAAAATAAAAAACAAATGAAGAACACGATCAACAAGCTATTGTATTATGATAGAGAAGCTTTTTGCCAAAATTTCGCTTTCTTTTATTTTCAAAAATAATCTGTAACCTGATTCTGTTAACCTCTTGGTTACCGCTGTCTTCAAATTGAAGACAAAATAGAAAAACAAAAATATTCTTTTGCGTTGTCATATCGTTAATCAGTTGAATACGCTAGGGAGAGAGATTTTTTGATTTTTCTAATCTATCGAACAGAACGAAAGAATTTGTCGGTGTCCACGAGATTAAGAAATATTAAAGTGTAAATTTTTCTTTTTCCATGTAAATGATTTCTGACTGGTACCTCTTGTCGTCCAATCGAATAAATTAAATAAAATTCTTTCATATAGTCATCACGTTTAGAATTAGTATTACCTTTAATTCAAGTTATCGCAACATGTCAAATTTTTCGACTAAATTTATTTTTTGTCAATATTCATCGATGAACTTCTACTATTTTCAGATAAATCTACTTATGTTATTTTCATTACGTCATACCTAAATATGAACGAAATAGAACTTGCTTTGGAATATGCACGCAAGAAGAAGTCAAATCGTTTGATGCAGAATAAAATTTATCGACGTAAAATCCGTTCACAATATTTGTCAAGTTCATATTTATCTGATTTATTGGATATTGAACAATCAATAACAACAAATATTTCTTCGATAAAGCCTGCATTGTCGTATGAACAACGTTCAATGGAAGATAATATTTCATCTGCATCACCAAAAGATAATAATAATAATGAAGAAAAAATATCAGAAAATATTGACTCACCATCTTTAATTGATAAACGTTTATATTTTGATGATATTTTTTGTCATCAAAAAATATTTGATTTAAATCTTCATTCATATACAATTAAGAGTTGTTTTTCATTCGCAAAAAGTCTTATTGATTTTATCCGAAGAGCCAACGTTTCAAAAAATCATGCTGATCATCTCGTAAATTTAATACAATCTGTCCTTCCTCAACCGAATATTTTTCCTAAAACTTATTCTGGAATATTGGATTTGCTATCAGGTAAATGCATCAATTTGCTTGTCTTTTTTTTGATTAGCAACAGGCAATAAATGGATCAAATAAATGCCATTTTCTCACGTCAGAAAACGTACATTATCAAATTCATAAGTTCCTTAGCATAAATAAATTACGTTTATCAGAATGTTTTCCAAAATACTTATTTATTATTACCAAAATGTCTTTTATTTCTACTTTAGTCGAAAACGTATTTATAAAACGAGTAGTATGCATCACGTGCAAAACAGATCTGTTGATAACATCAAAAATATGTTCTAAATGCCCACGTGACAATTTAAAACGTTTAGCTTTTATTCTTGATTCAATACAAGAAACTATATTCATTCGGGTTTATGATCGTTTATGTTCGACTATTAATACATACCGTCAAACTTTTACAAAACAAGAAATTGATAAAGAAACAAATGATATTGTTTACAACAAAAATTACAAATTATTACGTGATTGTATTCATCATCCATTCATCAGTATAGTTATTCATTTAGACGGAATTGATTTAGATAAATCGAAAACACAACATTTATGGATACTAAGCTGTTCAATTGTTGAATTACCACCCGTTATTCGAACTCAACGACATAATAATATCATATTATCTTTATGGATCAGTAAAGAACAACCAGATATTAACTTATGGCTTGATCGTTGTTTTACTCAACTAACAAATTTGAAAGTCAAAGGTACGAGTGCAATTTTAAAAAATAAATAAATATGTTGTTTACGAACAAGATTGTCACTAGCATTGAAAATACTCTCGTTTTACGAAATAATAAAATTCTTTATTATATCTATTAGGGCTAATGCAGTTCACGCCGAACACGATTAGGATATTCATTTTTTCCATTGATTATCCGTAAGAAAATGTACGTGATTTTTTGGGATTTTTTACAGTACATATCTATTTATCATGAACAAATAAATGAAAGTAGTGATTTTAAAAAGAATTTAAAAAAAGCAACTTTATTTCTGAGAGAATATTCAGTGAATCATGAATTTTTATTATAAGAAAATAAAAAAGGACAAGGACTTCTCCAGCGAGATTTAGTTTTAAAGGTGTGTGTATTTTACGTATTTAGAGGAAATACAGGTTTTTACATACTGTTAGAACCAGCTGTTAAGAATAGCTTTATTCTTTTCAACGTTTGTCATTCTGATTATTGTATCTAGAATTCTTTCTAATACTCAGTTCTTGGTGAATCCTATATGTTCGAACGACAAGCTCCAAAAATTATAGTTGAAAATATATGATGTTGACTGTATAGAGAAACAGAATATTTTATTCTTTATGCATTATTCCCTGGATACTAACGATGGAAAAATTGAGTTTTCTACTGAATAATTACAATTTATATCTTCTTATTTCCAATAATATTCGTTGCAATTTTTTTCTTTACTTGTACAAGAGATTTCTATTAATATTGTGCGATATTTCTTAATTGATTGTGTATAATCGTTCTCATTATAAAAAATATGGAGAATTATTTAATATTATCGATATATCCGTTTTTAGGAGGCTAAACAACTATTCGCTTGTTAGAGATATTGCTACTATTCAAAATTAGCATTCTAATATTGACTATGTTTAAATAAAGAATAAAACAGTATTTTTTTATATTGTAATCTATACAATATTGTAAGAGGAATCTTTCGAAACTGACAAAACCGCATAGTGCAATATATTTGTGTTTTGGTGAACAACTGACATTTAAAAAATTCTTAACTTAGAAAATTATATTGTTAAAATGAACTGTAATTTTTATACGACCATTATGTAAAATTGTGATAACTGTATATTTTTATTATTTATGCACATAAGTATAAACTAATCAGTATTTCTATATATAGGTTTTCCATCAAGAACAGGTGATCAGATAATCGTGAAGGTGTATGGAGTAATTGGTGATACTCCTGCTTTGAATTTAATATTGAATCATAAGTCACATGTGGGATACAACTGTTGTTGGTATTGCAACATCGTTGGGGTGCATATATATGGTAAAAGACAATATTACTATGATGAAAATATTCCACTCAGAAGTGAAACTGATTTTGCAGTCGATTCGAAAAAAGCACAGTCTGTTCAAGAACCTATCAATGGACGACATGGAATATCAATTCTTGAGAAGATAGTTGATATTCCATTACCACGATCTATAATAGCAGACTATTTACATATAACACTTCTTGGTCATGCAAAATCGGTATGTTATTATTTGTACAGGTACTATATGGGACCTGAGGAACGTATTCAGTTCAATAAGAAAATATATGTCCAACGATTTCCACACTTTTTCAATAGAAAAATTCGAACATTCGAAGAACCATTTTTGAAGTAAGAAATTTTTATGATTTAATGCTTAACTATCGCTTTTATTTGATAGAGGTACAGAAATACGCAATCTTTTTTTATTTTGTATTTTACCAATGATTCGAAACTTGCTTCATATTGATGTAGTGGCACATCTTGGACTTTTCGTCATTGGAATTCGTGTTAGTAAGATTAAATATCTTAACAATTATTTAGAAAGTTACTATTTCAATATATAACGTCAATGTAAAAATTTTAAATGAACTACGTCGAAAACTTAAGTATATGCGGATAAAAATATTATTGAATAAATAAAGCAATTTTAAAATAGGTTTCACGAAGCTTTGAGAAAATATACATTTATATGTGGAAATTTATTGACCACAATATGCAAAATGTTCTACAGAGAAAGATTTATTGCAATCTCATGATGTTGCTAATCTTCACGATTTTATTCGTGAATGACTGTAAAACTACTTTATTTATTAAAGTATTTTCCAGCGAGAATAGTTCGTTCGTATATATTAATAACTCTTATCGTATTTTAAATTTTACCTAATTTTCTTTTCTTCAGACGAATTAATTACATTAATCATCAATAATAATTCATTATTAATGTGACCATTTAAGCTGATATCTCATTTTTTTCAATAATTTTTTTGAAGCTTCAAAATACAAAGGATTTTACATCATAAATTTTGCTTACATTAATCAACAAATTGAATTAAATGAAATATTTCATTTTTAGTTGCTTCATGGTCGACCAGCATTTGCTCACCAAACAGCAGATATTGCACATAAACTTCTTACAACATTTTATCGTGATCATGAAACATTTTATGATGGTTTACAAAATTTCGTGCTTCACATTCACAACCATTTTGCTGATCTTTATAAAAATCACGGCAGTTTGTGTAATATTAATACTTTCTCACAAGAAGATCTTATGGGTGTTATATCGAAATTGAAACATGGAACTAATTTTTGGGCAGATCAACTTATTTTTTATTTAAATGTAAGTTTTCCATAAAATTGCCTATCGTTTTTTATAGAAAAAATAAATATTTCTGATTTTTTTCATGCAACTCTGTGATCAGAGGATCCTGAGAGTAGTGAGTAAAAAAGTAAACAAAGAAATAAGCAGAAAATAAGAGAATGTAATAAAAATCTGTGATTTTCTAAGGCTCCTAGTATTTAAAAAAATATTGATAAAATAGCAGTTTCGAATTCTTAACCATGTTTACCTTTATATTCCATGATAATAAAGAGGCTATGTGCTGTAATCCTTATGTGAAACAGCCTTTTAGTAATAAGAAAAATATCATTTATAAGCTGATCATTTCATGTGATTTAAATTACAGTGGAACTGAAGTAATTAAACAATGGCAGACATGGTCTTTCAGGAATTATTTCCAGTAAATTATTGATTGCGATCGTACGATTATAGTCTCTTAGAGGTCAGATCTTCTCACGATTAGGAAAAATATTTTTGCACGTCTTGCTCTTCCTTATTATAGATTGATTTTGCATTGCGAAATGAAAAGAAATATGAAGAATCAACATCTTCCATATTGACAGCTAAAGGTGTTTTTGATAATACATCTATACCTGGTGAATTTGTTCAGGTAGTTTTCAGTTTTAATTTAAATATCTTTTATAGTTATATTTATATTAATATTGACAACAAGGTCATATCAAGTATTCATTCGTCACTATGTAAATGCCAACAGATTATTAATTGCATAAAGTTTTATCGTCGATTTAAAAATAAAAGTGGAACTGTTTATCATTCTTTAGCTTATACAAAACGACAGTCATCTATATCGTATTTTGTGAAGTATGACAAGTTATTTGGTAGTATAGTAGTGTTTATGTCGTGTAATAACAAAGAATATGCAATAATTAATCGTCATACGGAGAAAAGCCGTTTTTCTGATTACTTCATTTCGTCATATTACTACAATATTTTATCAAGACCGCTTGATTCATTTTTTTTTATTTTAAACAAAGTGTCTAGTCGATTCGATGTTATTGATATACTCAGTCAAATAGAAGTGTGTATTGTTATCGAAGAGGATGATTGTTTTGTGGTTTCTCCACTTTCAGTATATCATGAGCATGATTGATCATCAATAAATGTTTTTTTTTAATCATATTCATAAATGTAAATTTTTCTAATATCGATATATAGATTATAGATACGGCGCCAATTCAGACATGACGCATATTCAAAGATAGATTCCACTAAATATACTCGGGTTTCAGTCTTTTGTCGTTGATCCTTTCATAGCTGATCAAATGCTATTGTTTGTATAAATTGAATATTTTATAAATGAGAATGACTTTGTCAGAATAAACTCATAATATTTAAATATAGGTTTTTTAAGAATTCAGATAATAGTATTGAAAGCATGGCTGCACAATCGGGAAAACGAGTATCTCGTCCACGTAAAATTTTTTCACCAAGTGAAAATTTAAATCGACCAAGCCACTTTCTTTTACATTTTGACTCAACCGATTCTTATAATATAGCCCTCTGTAGTAGCATCAAAAATATATTGGGAGATAAAGCCACTCTCAACATTCGTGGCAAAAAAACAGTTGCAACCGTTATTGCTTCAGGTAATAGCTTTAATATGTTTTTAATCTCTTAATCGCCAATTAATACTTTTTTAGGAACATTAGAGTCATGTGAAAATGAGCAACGAAAAATAACAAGAGCATCACAGCAGGCTTCTGATGATAACAACCAGTGTAAATATTTTTCTACAATAATCTGACATGAATTTGTTTGTTGATTTTCAGTCGAAGCATCAAATTATGATGAAAATGAAGACATTAATACAGTTTCTGCTTCTCAAAAAGAAGATCTTGCTTGTACATTGTCTTTATCAAATCGTCAAGCTATTCTGGATGAAAAACATCATAATTGCTATCAATCGGATGACGAAAGTAAATATATCAAATAAATATTTAAAATATACAATAGCCATTATATATCATGTAGCAAATGAATGAGTTTTTATTTAGATAAATTATATCGGGATATTAGCTCAGAACAACCTTCGTTTTAAAATAAATCTATACATAGACTTTCTCTGTTAGATGCATTTACATGATGGTCATTTATATGTGATTTATCCTATATTAAAAATATTGATCATCGATGGAGATATTAGTGTTGAGAACATAGAACATAGTTTAAATAAATCAAAACCAATACGGAAAAGGTCTAGTTTAAATAGATTATGATTTGAAAATTTTGATAAATCAACATGTATAGATAGATTTTACTTGGTTTAAGACAAATTAAGGATTCAACACCGTATAATTTACTGCGAGATTGTTATTCTAAATAATTCATTTCTCTATTAAGTGCTAGTTCGTTATACTAATATATTGGACATCTTCATTTGCCTTCATTTAAAAATTATTCCTACGTTTGAAAATGATAGAGAATTATTGAGAATAATATTATACACCCCACTATATATTTCAAAATAGTATAAACATTATCAATCCAAAAATTGCTTGTGATTTAGTAGTAAAAGTTTTTTCGAAAAGAAAAATACCATATATGTATATGCATTTATAATAAATATTATAAAAGCAAAATGAAATAAATTTTCCTTTCTTATGAAAATTAAGACTAGAAATTAACGCTAACAAATAAAAATTATGTATTATATATTTTTTCATATTATTTTAAGAGGAAAACTTGATAACAACATATTTATTTTTACAAGCAGAACTTGAGTATAGCCTTTCTCAGAAAGCTATATTGCTTTCTAGTCTAATAAAAGTAGGTAGAAATATGATATGGAGATAGAAAAATGGCTAACAAATAAACATTTATATTTGAATAATATTTTAAAAATGATTTTCTCACGACATAGGTACTAGCTCAATCTTAGACATCGATAATAATGATGATGAAGAAGCTGATGTTTTACCTGATCGTCCTGTTCATTCGAATGCTATATTAGGTGTAAAGCGTCAACTTAAAATTAATAAAAAAAAGCGTAAACAAACTTTCACAAATAATAGAAAGTTGAAACGACAACGTACAAGTGTTGTGCATAGTGAGCATCTCATTTTGAAAACAACACAATCGTTTGATAATCTTTACATGATTATAGGTGGACAAAATCAACATATTAGTTGTACAAATTCGACAATTTCTAATGAAATAAATTTAAAAGGTAAACAGCTTTTATAAATCGTCTCGACATCCTTATCTTTACATATGTTCACTATGCCTAGATATTCTCAATAAAATCGAAAATCAGATTATAATTCATCAGAATATGATTACGAAAACTTTAAAACGAATGGAACGTAAATTTGATCATCATCTTGGTACTAATTATATTGAGGTATGTTTTGTTGCAAAAACTGAAAAGATTATTATTATTCTGATTTATCCTCTATAGGGTTCAAAAATATTAAATCAATATCGAACTGAAAAAGGCGAAGTATTTCCATTGGAATACGTATGTTATAGATGAATTATTTTCAATGTGAAATAAGAACTTTTTATTTGAATAATTTTTAGAAATATCAAAATAAAAATTTATTAAATATACCAGCCAAAGATATTTTTGATTTTTCGCGACGAATATTGAGAATATTATTTTCTCCTGAAGAACTTAAAACACATATTTTACCACCAGAGAGAGATCATCTTCGTCGCCCATCACTTGATCAAGAACGTTTCAATATTCTTCTTGGTAGAATTATTTGTTATATCCTCTTATTGCATTGATTCGATTAATTCACGATATAATTTTTAGAAGTACTTCGAATCAAGTTTCGATTAGATTCTGATTTGGTGCAACAATGTTTCAATGATTTATTACGTACAAAATTATCAAATTTTTTATACGAAGAAAGAAGAAGAGAGTCACGAAGAAAAATACGTGAACATGAAAATAAAATGTCAAAGGTAATTTAGCACGATCTTTTACATTATTTTTACCACATGAATATTTAATTTTTTGATTAGCAAAGTATGCTTCAAACAGCACCATATGATCATCAAGAAAGTTTCAATGGTGAATGTGAAGAAACAGACTGATTCTCGATTTACCATATCAACTAGAATTATAAACAGATAGCTTGTATTTGCATTCTTTGTTTTTCTTCTTCTTTTAAAATATTTGTCTTCTTCTTCTATTGATGGATTCTTCATTATGATTCAGATATTATGGTTTTATTTTATTTTACTATTAGAAGAAATCATTTTAATTTCTCTAAATTCCAAAACGTCATACGTATTTCATACATTGCTTATACCATAAGGACAAACACATAGATGATTTATATTGATGACAAATATACTCAAGTCTTGTCTATCTCATTAATACATTGATTATTGTACTCTACAACATTTCTCTACGAATTTTTTTTATTGTAATGTACGAGGTGAAATTTTTCTACGTTTGAATCGTTTATTTATATTCTGATGTAGCATATGCAATATATTTGATTTTAATACGAAGATCTATATTTATTACGAGGCATAGAAATAGGACTCTCACAGATCAATAAACCCTATTTAAATACAAGTCATGAAAAATAGATAGCAGTGACTACGTACTCTTTTGTACAGAAAGTGATAACATCATATCATTTGTAATAAGTAACCATTAATATTGTCAATTGTATTGATTTTATTGTTGTACAAAGCTGTTTTTGAGAATTTAAATATTTTTTTTCTTATGTAATAATTTTCTGATATGGTTATTCTTATTTCAATAGGTTTTATATATTTCTTCATTTATTCTTTGCATCTGGAATTATTTTTTGAGACACATTTATTTCTTAGAAGTCATCAAATTCAAGATAAAATTAATTAGAAAAGAAAACCATGGTCCATTGATAGTAGAAACCTCATTTCAATATATTAAATCCGTATTTAGTTTTATTTAAATTAAAGACACGATTATTTCTTCTATCAAAGTCGTTTTATTTAAGTAGATAATATCTGGTATGTTTAAAGGCAAAAAAAGAAAGAAATCTGACAATGGCGACCAAGCAAACAATGAGCTGATAATAAAAGGAAAAATAAAACTGGGAGTTCTAGGGTAATATACAAATAAACATAAAAGAAACAGTATATATAAAACTTTGAAGAACGATCAGCGATGAATACTGTTATCGTTCTTCTGCATAGAAACTTCAATATAATGAACAAGAAATTAAAATAAAAAAATCGAGAATATCAAGAGCAAAACAATAAAACATTTAATTAAATCAAGAAAATCAGTTTTACTCTATATATAGAAGAAATTCTTCTTTTTTACATCGAAAACTTTTTTTCTTGTTCATCGATACTTGGATTCGAAATTGACAATTTAATTTTTTTTTTGTACGAGTGTAATGCAAAATAATTTGACATTGCTCGACGTATTTTAGAAATTGTTGATGTATCATTTGGATGAGATTGTTTTGAGTAAACTATGATAAGCATCAATTAATTATGTAAAAGGAAAAATTGTGAGCTTACGAGCAATAGCATCAACAAGTGTTTCATCTACATCAGTTAATTTAAAATTAACTGCTGGATTTGGAAATTTATATTTTAAAATTGATCGAGCAGTTGCCGTTGAAGTTTTCTTCTTTAATTTAATTAAAATATCTAAATCAATATTTAATGTTTCAATAGCTTTAAACATTTCATCATTATGAACCAAAACAGAATTGTTTCCATTAGCAGTTTGTGAAATGCCACTAAAATCATTTTGAACCGTAAGCAAATGTTCAGGACATACTAAATGAATAAATGACATAAATGAAGATAAGACTTATATACCTACACATCCAGGTCATTTCCAAATGATTGAGTCGTTCTTCAATTTCTAAACATTTTTTTTTTATTTGAATAAGATTCATTTCATTATTGGTATGATCATTTAAATGAGATACTTCTTCAATTGATCGTTTTTGACCAACAGAAGATTCACGACCTGAAATTATTAATAAAAAATAATACTTTTGAAAATAAATAAAATCATACCTGGTAATTTATTATTTGTTGTATTTACAGCTACAAGGATTAAATCGGCATCATCCTCTTTCGTTGAAATATCAGGTAAGATTAAATTATTATTCATTTCTTTTTTTGGTGATGCCATCTCCTATATCGATAAACTAGTGTTTTTAAAATTACGATTTTTTTCCTTACTTCACGTGTAGCAATAAAAAGAGGATTACAAATTGCATCAAAATCATTTCGTCTACTTGATGGTGAGTTTTTATCTTGACCACAATCTTAAATTGTATGTTCTATTGCTAAAAAAACTCAAATATCTAACTTACCAACTTTGTCAATATTTTCATTTTCTTTATTTGCCTTTTTTGGATTACACTTTCTGGTACGCATTGAGGTGCAAAAAGAAATAAGTAAAAACAATCTGAAATTAAAAAAAATTTCTTTGATATAGCTCTAAATCTTATTGGTTTTCATAGTAAAAAAAATCCTTAGATTCACCATTAATTTTATTCGGATTATATACCAATTCTTACCAGATTATACAAAAGTCAGATGTAAGAATAATCTTTCCTTCTAGTATAGGTTCGATTTAAATACAGAGGAACTTTTATTCAAAATAAGATATGATATCAAGAACATCGAGAGATATATCTCGCTAGATTCATCATTGATTGGTGAGATAGTGGAAGATAAGGATGTATGTTTAACCATTATAGAGATACTTCATCATGAGTAAAACAATCAATATCAGCTAAATTCTAAATAAAAAAATATTTTGAGTTTAAAACGAGACAAAATGTACATGTAACGAACAATAGATGTCCCTATGTTGCGATAAGTGATTAAAAGCGACGATCGCATGCTGTAAATGAGAAAAATTTTTGAAGTTCGATAAATATGAAACCGTATTTTCTGAAACCAATGAATTTATTCCAAAATTCTTCGAAACAATCATATATTTGTAATGTTCTGTTAAATAAATGACTATCTAGTCGTACCATTATTGAAGTCTCGTTGTCTTTATGTTGATCAATATTTTATATCATCCATTAATATCTATTGTTGTGGAATGAAAACAATTTTCAATTATTTCATCAACACCATTTGCTAACAAAATTAACAAACTCAAAAAAGCATATCTTATTATATCAACTAAAAAACAGTATAAGCTGAATACGACATTTATTTTCGTCAAAAAAAAACCTATACATGAAATCATCTTTATTAAGTAAATAGTTCGTTAAGTCCTATTGTATGGGAAAGTAGCTATCCTATTATAAAACAATGGTTCATGCACTAAGATAAAGACTCTTAACTATAATTTTGTTTTTCTTATTCACTATTTAACAGAAAATAAATCATACTTATATATCGTCAACTTGTAGTGTAGCAATCTAAGAATTTTATCTGGAAAAATCATCATCTAATTATTTAAAATAAGAACGAAAACACTTCAAAATATTTTTTTTGTACAAGCTTCCTTATAAATCTATGTATTTCGATAATTCCGTAAGCATAAAACATACTGTATTCTCGAAGAAGTCAACTATACACGTATATATAAAATATTTGCAATCAGAAGCAGTTGTCACTTCTAAGTGTTCATTCCTCACCACATTCATCATCCCATCGTTCGTTCTCATTCAAAACACTTTCTGAAGCGGATTGCTCCTCAGATTCTAGTATATTTTTGCAAACTGACATTCATTACTACGTTATGTTATCGAAAAAAGACTCCCAGTAATACATTGTTTCTCGAAAATTTCACCGCAATTTGCGCTCAATAATTCTTCAAAGCTCAGTTTAAAAGACCCACATGCATCTGCGCGAATGATTTCTTTATCACTACACAAATATTTCACGCAAAATGAACTAAATTCTCTTTTACACTTATTAAATTCTCTTTTAAATCGACTACCCATTAAATCTACTTCAGAGAAAAAACATGAACTGAAACATACGCTTTACAGAGAGTTAATTAACTAACTGTTCAATATTTCCAACAAATATAAAAATCAGATTTAAATAGAATTTTAATAAAATTTCTGACAACTACTCATTCACCGTTTTGTTTTGCACCTTAACAACTATATATACAAGTGTTTTTTTCCTCATTTCATGCGTGCTTTCTGAAAACGTTTTCAGAGATTTACCAGCAAAACTAGGAATGATCCTAATAAAATCGAGAAACTAGGAATGACCCTAATAAAATCGAGAATCTAGGAATGCTCCTAATGAGCTCGAGAAACTAGGAACGATCCTAATGAGCTCAAGAAACTAGGAATGATCCTAATAAAATCGAGTATCTAGGAATGCTCCTAATAAAATCGAGAATCTAGGAATGCTCCTAATGAGCTCGAGAAACTAGGAATGATCCTAATGAGCTCGACAAACTAGGAACGATCCTAATGAACTCAAGAAACTAGGAATGATCCTAATCAGATCGACAAACTAGGAATGATCCTAATAAAATCGAGAGACTACGACGCATCCTAGTAAAACTCCAGCGAAAGACACGCGGAAATCCCAGTGAAATTATGTAGGAATCATAGAAATCCTTGGGAATTTCTTAACGAAATTCTATTGCACTCGTATGAAATTCCTACTGAAATCATACGAAAATCCAGGAGATCCTTCAGTAATACTCAAGGAAATCCAAGAAGTCCCAAAGGAGATCCAAGAAATCCTTGAGAAATCCTCCACGAAATACAAGAAATCCTTAAAGAAATACAAGAAATCCTTAAAGAAATACAAGAAATCC
>JAJEKB010021601.1:1614664-1635977 GCA_022393335.1 Macrotrachela quadricornifera | reverse complement strand
TACCCATCTATCTATCTATCTATCTATCTACCCATCTATCTATCTATGTTACGTAGATAGATATATGTTATCGAAAACTCAGTGATAATATCACTGAAATTTGTCATGCACTCATATTTTCACCATGAACTTATCAAATGTTTGAAACGTAATGAAAAATTTGTGTTGTGTTTCGATGAACAGACTAATAATCAAAATCGTAAACAATTAGATTTACTAATAAAATATTGGTG
The DNA here is from genome assembly GCA_022393335.1 of Macrotrachela quadricornifera. Lineage (NCBI taxonomy): Eukaryota > Metazoa > Rotifera > Eurotatoria > Philodinida > Philodinidae > Macrotrachela > Macrotrachela quadricornifera. Next base: position 1,635,744 of record JAJEKB010021601.1, on the reverse strand, counting down.
TTATGATAAAGGTTCGGTAGTCACTAGATATTACAAGTCTATTTTATTAGGACATGCAACAGCTTCTATCCTTAAAAATGCTATTATGGATTCATTTAAAGCTGATGGTTTAGAACTAAAACAATTACTCATGTTGGGTTGTGATAGTCCATTTGTTAATTTATCACTCGAAAATATGATTCAAAACGAGATGAAGAAGATTGATTGTAGTCTTTTTAAAATTGGAGGTTGTTCTCTTCATGTTGTACATAATGGTTTTAAAGCTGGTGACAATACATATTTCATTTTATTAACTATATATTTTTATTTTTTTCTCTCTAGGTTTATCATCATCGGATTGGAATGTTCAAAATAAATGTACAGATATTTATTCATGGTTTAAACAATCACCTGGACGTAAACAAGATTTAATTGACGTGATTGATGATTTTAATTGTCTTGTCGAAAAGACAATTTTGTATTATACCAGCACACGATGGGTTTTACTTGGCAAAGTAATAGCACGTGTTATTAGTGAGTTTATCAATTATACTGTTATATGTTTTTCACAAAATAATTGTATGTAATTGTTTGTAGCAATATGGGAACCATTACATGAATATTTTTTGATGTTTTTACCAGATAATAATAAATCACAAATAAAAAAGAATGAACGTTATGATAGAATTAAATTAACTTTAACTTCGTATGTAGTCAAAATTAGACTACAATTTGTATTGTTCTTGTGTGAAACAATATTTGATCGTTTCTTGACATTATTTCAACAACAAGCACCATTAATACATATACTTTGTCCTGAATTATCATCATTGTATCGTTTGATTTTATTACAGTTCGTAGTTCATGATTATGTTGGTGACAAGTCAGGTGTTGATTTATTGAACGTGGATTTTAAATTGAATGAAAAACAATTAAGTTTTAAATATATACGTATAGGTAACATAAATTCGATTTTAAAATATTTTTTCTTATTCTGGTTTGATCTAAATACTAGGGGAAGGCTCTCGTAAATTACTAACTCATCTTACACAAAAAGAACGAGAAACATTTTTCGAAGATGTTAAAAATATTTATCATACAACAGCAGAATATTTTAAAAAGAATTTACCATTAACAAATTCATTTTTACGTGATGTTCAAATTTTACATCCTTCATTCAAATCTGCTCAATATACAGATGAACTGGTACGTATTGCTAGAGCTATTCCTGGTTTATTAACAGATCGAGAAATTGATTATTTACGTGATGAATGGTTACACTATTCACTTGATCATATTGATGAAACCTGGTACGTTAAAGAAAAAAAAGAAGACGATTCTGGTGGTGAATGTATCACTTATCATAATATCGATTATTACTGGAATAAAGTGTTGGGAATTACAACGACAGATGGCCGTCTAAAATATCCAACATTATGTAGGTTAATTAAAAATGTACTAATTATTCCCCATGGTAATGCAGATATCGAACGTGGGTTTTCAATAAATGAAAATTTAGTTTCTCAAAATCGTTCAAGTTTATCAGATACATCTATTAATGGTTTACGATCAACATATGATGGAGTTAAATTTGCTGGTAATGGAGCTAGTCATAAAGCACGTATCTGGTTCGTTCATGTTGATTTAATAGATGCTATTTCTTAATTTAGGTTCCAATAAACAAAGAAATTATTAAATCAATTCAAACATCTCATTCATTGTATAGACAAGATCTTGATGCACAGAAGGCAGCAAGAGAACGTTTAGAAAAAGAAAATATTGAACGTTTACAAGCATATAGTGCTGATAAACAAGTGCTTGAAGAAGAAGAAGAATTATTAAAAAAACAAAAAGACTTACAACATGAACTTCGAGCAGCGAACTTGATAATTGCTGATGCTAGTGAACGTTTACAGCTTGCAATTAAAAAAAAAGATAATATTGATATAGATAGAGCTACAATTCTAATTGAAGGTGGTAATATTAAAAGTAAACAAATTAGTGAACAATTGTCCAGAGTCACCGAGGAATTAATTAAAATTCAAAAAAAACGAAAAGATAAATTTAGTCATGATCAACAACAGAAACGACAAAAACTTACAATTGATTGATCGAGTGTTTCCAAATAAAATAGATGTTTTATGATGTTTTTCCATATGTACATATTTTGATTATATTCTTTCAAGTGTATCAGATATTATAATAGTGTTGAAAGAAGATTTAATTTATATTGTATAAACTTTAAAATGGTATATTTTGTGATCTTTATCTTTATTTAATTTAGTTTTGTTTATATTTATGTGGACATGTATTTTTAGAACAGTTGAAAATAAATGGAATAGAAACTAACTTTTTATATTTAAAAAAAACTCTGTTATGTCGTTGTTTTCAACCGCTCGAGGATTTTTTTTCTCCCATTAATCAGAAACATGTAGAAAAAAATTGGTCTATTATCTATGATATTGATACAACATTCATGAGATCTGTAAAAACGTTTCGTAATGAAAATCAATATCCTATATATTTCCTATATAGCTAAAGACAGTCCTATATAAATGGCGCTCTTCAAATCCTATATATTCCTATATTTCGGAAGAGTGTCGCTACGAGGCCAGGATATACCACTTAGTAAAAAAAAGAGGAAGACCAAGAAAAGCAACAAAAATTTTATTAATACAATACCTGTAGAACTAAATTTTTTACTGAGATTTTTATGTCTCTTAACATAGCAAAAATTTTTTGTTTACCTATCGATTTCCAATATTTGGCTTAGAAAACCAAACTTATTTGCTTAGATTTCAAATAAAAAACTTAGCAAAAATGTATTTGTTGTTTTGAATTATTTTCAATAAATTACTTAGCAAAAATCAAAGTTTTTACTTAGTTTTTATTTAAAATTACTTAGCATTTAAATAGGAGCCATATTAAATGTGCGCACACACTTAGGCAAGATGTCGGATTGACATATTAGTCCTTTCACAACAAAATTTTTTTCGAGAAAAAGTGTATTCTTGAAAAGTTCTGATATAGATTTTACTACAATGAAGAAACATTCAGAAATGTTTTACAGTATGATATTCTTCAAAACATTCTACAACACTTAGATAAACACCACAAATATCACACTAATAACGCGTATCGGTACGCTTCCTCTCTCGACGACTAGTATGACTACAGACTACACAGTATCTCTGTACATTTTTCTTAGCAGCTGTTGCTGGAACGAGAGATGGAACATGACTTGCAGTGAGCCGTAGAGAATTATCTCCGACCATTGGACGACCAATGGATCCCTTGGGCTGAGCATATCTTTCAATGAGTTGTCGAATCAATTGAATACGGAAATCGTTAAACGAGATCTTTTTTTCATGCTTCAGTTTGTATAAGGTATAAAAATTCATTGTTGATAAATCCAGTAGATAAAAGAAAAATTTCTTGTGCCACTCGATAGTTTTTCGAGAACATTGCACAAAACTGATCTTCATATCAACTTTATCAACCGCATTCCTGTTTTCCTTGTAAACCCCTCCCCGTATTAGAAGACCCCGGGTCTTCTAATGTGTCCCAGCATAAAAAGGTTCCAGGGAGGTCTTCTATTTAGGGAGGTCTTCTAATGCGACTTCCAGGTAACAATTCTCAAAAAGTTTTCAAAACTAATTTTTTTGTCCCGTATCATCATTTTCGGAACAATACGTCTAGCAAATTTTATTATCAAATGCTTTATTCATGAATCATTCTTTCGTTTTGTGTCGCTGCTTCTGAAATGATGTGAACAAGACATTTCTTTTTTTACATCGTCCTAATTTACTGCGACTTTATGTAATAACAAGTATGAGCGCAACTATGAAAACATTTCACAAGTCTAGAATTTTGCCTTAATACAGATTCCTGTATAAACAAGCTGAGAATATTAAAGGAATCCGTGTCATCTATTGTCGTCAGTGTTTAGATCAGCTCCAGGAAGTGCAAGCATACTAATTGTAATTGTTGTGAATGATTTAGTTTAGTGGGCGAATGATTTATTTTCCGGCGAGTCAAATCACTACTAAACAATATCAGAAACACTTCTAAAATAGACCAGACAACATCAGATACACTAACTGATACTCAATATTCTATGGTTGTGGAATAGTATTTGTCGCACTAAATCAAAATGTCGAACAACTTGGACAATTTTCAATCACAATCTCTAGAATACTTTTTGAAAAAGCCTTGATCGATTTTAGATTTGTCATAGAGTGTCTGATTCTCAAGAGCTATCGGTTAGTTTCTCAAGCGATATTTTCATAGAGTAGACTATGGGAGATAAAGAAAAGAATACGGACAAATTAAAAATGATACGACTTCAATAAAAAACTGAGATAACTTTCTTGGTCTAATTTCAGCAGTTCCGGTTCAAATCCCTCGTTTGTTTCAGCATTGTTGAATGCTCAGGATATCGTGACGGGATCCGTCAAGCTTATATCTAAAGAGAGGGAACTAGGCTTCATGATGAACGGTTTCACATGCTTTCCATTGTGATCATGCCAGTTTTCAATTGAAGAGTTCTAACAAATATTTAGAATGTCAATGTTGCCTTTAACTAGAGATTCTAAATAAACAGAATCATTCGATAGAACATCTTCAAGTGGAGACTGAGCGAGCAAAATATCGAGAGCAGATGATACGCAGACTTTGGAAGCCAGTATGGTATACCAGAAAATGATGTGAATCAATTCCCCTGTTAACTCTCTAATAAATGGAAAGCATACTCTGAACGTCAAAATAAATCAAAAATCTTTTAACAATACAATCGGATTCAGGAATAAAAATCTTCAGAAAAAAAATCTTCAGAAAAAAAAGGTTTTTAAAATTTCTTTAGGTTATTTTAGAAGACCCGGGTCTTGTAATATGCCTTTCGAACTTTTTGCCGAAAGGGGTCTTCTAATATGGGGGGATCTTCTATTATGGGGGGGTCTTCTAATATGGGGAGGGGTTTAGTCTACGATACATTCTGGTTTTTCAATTGGTTTGGAAGTCTTCCAAGCTCTTTTTTTGTGTTTGTATCATGCGCGGCTCATGAATTGAAGATAATATAATGACCTCATATTTGTCTTGCCACTTCGGAAGCATTAGACTATCGGTGTTTCTATAGTGGAAATCGCCTCGCGCAAGTTTACTGAAAGCGGGTGATCCTATGCAATTTTTGCGCACAGTTCCACACGCCTCAGTTTTGAATTCATACAATTTTTCGAATAAACGAGGGCTGGTATATCAGTTGTCGAGGAAAAGTGAATGACCCTTGTTCAAATAGAGCTCCATTAAAGTCATTACTACAGAACCAGATACTCTCAGATTTTGATTATATTGTAGATCCGTAGAAACACCAGTGTATGCAATAAAATCCGGTACAGTTCCCGTTTAACAATCACGAATGATGAATGTTTTCATGCCAAGTCGACACCGTTTGTTGATGTATACTGTTTGAAAACTAGGCGACCCTTCCAGGACATTAAACTTTCGTCGATACAAAGATTTCTGTATGTAAGTACAAGCAGTTCGAATTTTTCTCGCAGCTCATCTAATCGCTGGTTTGATCTTATGCAGCCTGTCGCCATCGATTTGATTCGAGTTATCATTGAAACGTAGATACCGCGAAAGAGATAGAAATCTGTCTCTGAAAATCAACTGTCCGAACATAGGTGTGGCAATCATAGGGTCTGTCGACCAGTAATCATAGATCTTGTTCTTTCTGGTTACCGACATTAGCATTATATACTTTATCGTTGTTAGAATGCGCCTGATATTTGTTTGTTTCTTTGGCAATCAAATTGACCAATTCGTCATCAAACAATAATTCGAAAAAGTCTAGAGGAGTATCACATCTCATAACACCTATCTATAGTGAAACGCCAGACTTTCATTCATCGAAGGAAAAGAGATACGGTTTGTAACCAGTTTCGATCTACTTGCGAATGATACATGGTTCTGCTGGTATCGAGTCGTCGTCTGATATACTCCCAGGTCCATCATTCGAGTCATCTGCAACGACGCCTTAAACGGCGAAGAAACGATGTGGTTCGTGCCTTAAACGGTAAACAACGAATAGTTAGAAAAAAATAAAATATTTTGAAATAAAATAATAATTATTCTCTTTCTCGTAGAGAAGAGTCTTACAAACATAAATTGTCTGCTTGATTGATTGCTTGCTTGCTTGTATGTCTTGAGGATGAGGGTGAGGGTGAGTGTGGGTGACGGTGAGGGTTAGGGTGAAACAGGCTAATTTGATTGTTTTTTACGTTTCTCTAGCGTTTTATCAAACGGCTTGAACTAATCCGGTTTCAAATCAAACCAAATCATAATAAAAACTTGAGGAATGGGTCAAGCTACACTGGAAAAATAATCCGTAAAATGATGAACCCTTGCACATAAAAAGCGGTCCCATAAACTCTTAAAAGGTTTGTGCCGATTTCATATACATCTGAAGGGTTTATAGAACAAAGAGTCTATAGCAGTCCAGTAGTGTAAAAATCGTTAATTCGATGCGGTTATTCAACTTTTTGTTCAACTATTCGGATATTCAACTATTACTATACGATAGATTACTGACACTATTCTAGCATGCCGCCTACAGGATGCTGCATGCTAGGTTTTGTCTAAAGGATGCCGCCTGACAGATTCTGTCTGCAGGATGTTGGCTACCCGATGCTGCCTACAGAATACTTTCAGTTCGATTTTACAGCAATTCACAGTTAGTAGTTCCTTGACACCCTCAGACACTGTGGTTCCTCTTCGTAAGGCATTCCTGAGAATCTCACCCACATTTTCTTCCTCCTCCTCCCGTCATCACCCTCATCCCCACCCTCAACCTTATCCTCAGTAGTTGAATAGCCGAATAGTTGAATTTAAAAGTTGAATAGTAGAAGCGTCTTTTCGGCTTTTACATGCATGCAATTCTAAAAATACTTCCTAACTTAATTATATAGTCTGATAAATAAATGAATTTTAAAGAGAAGATAATTATTATTCGATTTGCAAAATGAAATGTATGATGATGATGAAATAAAAATTTTTTGTTTATATCTTATAGGGATTATATATGGTTAAATTTTCATATAGTCAACAAGGTGGCATACATGTAAAAGCCGAAAAGACGCTTCTACTATTCAACTTTTAAATTCAACTATTCGGCTATTCAACTACTGAGGATGAGGTTGAAGGTAAGGATGAGGGTGACGACGGGGGGAGGAGGAGAAAAATGTGGGTGAGGTTCTCAGGAATGCCTTACGAAGAGGAACCACAGTGTCTGAGGGTGTCAAGGAACTACTAACTGTGAATTGCTGTAAAATCGAACTGGAAGTATTCTGTAAGCAGCATTGGGTAGGCAGCATCCTAGAATAGCATCGGTAATATATCGTATAGTAATAGTTGAATATCCGAATAGGTGAATAGTTGAACGAAAAGTTGAATAGCCGAATCGAATTAACGATTTTTACACTACTGTAGAATTGAACAGAAAAGACATATAATTCAGAATACAAGATTTTTCTTCATTTTTTTTTGTAATTGAAAGTTTTCATTCAAGCATAATGAAGAAAGTTATTAAACGAAAAACTCATCTGAACTGTTTTAAATGACAAAACTATCTACATATGTTATTTTCAATTTCTTCATATATTACCAAGTCATATAGTCAAACGACAATGACCAGTTTGAACTTTCTACAAAATGTCACTTCATTTTTTTATAAAAAAAACATATCGAAAGGTTATTTCCAAAAGCTCGTGTTCTAGTCTTTATGAACCCTATAAATCTGGATGGATAAAGTCAAAAATGAAAACGGCCGATATTACTTCTGGAGGATAATTACAATATCTGTGGGGAAAATTCCAGCTCAATCAGAAAAACTTCGTATAATTTTAAAAAGTCTAAAGTTCGTTTTTTATCGATTCTATGAACTATTTCTTATAGAAATCTTCATCTACTTCTTATGAATGAGAAAAATTTTGACAATTCTTTTTAAAAATTAAATAGGAAAGAAACGACAGATCGGTTTGTGCTCGTCCAAGAGCAGATCAAAAGCCAATATCTTGTCTACCATTTTGACAACATAAACAAAAGAAAAAGATTTTTTTCATTTTTTTTCCTGTTAAAAGTAAAATATTATTTTAAAAAAAGCTGAAATAAACTAACTATGTACTAACAGTCGAAATAACAGCAACAGCATCTTCATCTTTATCAACAATTGATATATGAGCAGTTTCTCCATTGATTAATCGGCTCTTACTATTATTTAATCCATGATATTTTGTTGAATAGGTTTTTTCATTACTATAATTATATAAATAAGATAGTTAGAAAAAAAAAGCTTTTCTTTTGATTTACTTGATTTTTTGACGAATATATTGAGCATATTGTTTTGATGTTAAATTAGAAATTAACTAAATAAAATAAATCTTATTTATTTTTATTAAATTTGTTTTTTTTAATTACTTGTTTTAAATTTATTTTTGAAGGATCGCCTAATTCTGTTCGTTTAGCAAAAGGAAATTTGGAATTTCTTCAATAATTTGATCAGCAAAATCTCCATTATAAAAAAATCTCAGCTAATTAATTTTTTTCATTATATCTTCTTCTTTATAAAGTTCATTTGTTAATTTATTTTTAACAAATATTTCTCTAAAGAAATATTTTACATGTCTCCAGAAAAAAACAGAATTTTGTAGCATGGGGAAATAACGTGCGGTTTCATTAAATACTATTGCTTTTTCTCCTCCTTCTCTACTATTCTTTTTGAGAAAGAAAAAGAAATTGGATCAATCCAACTCTGTGAAGAAAAGAAAAACAACATCTACTGTTTATTGAACTTTGGTTTTATCTAAGCTATCAAGTGTTTCCATTATTTAAAACAAATAATTATTTTTTTAGTTATTGAATTTATCAGGAAAAAGGCTTTTGGCATTTTCACGATTGATTGCTTGTAATAACTCTTTATGTTCATCAAGTTTGTTGTTAATAAAAAATGTATCAAGACTTTTCGTAATGTCAAGTATTGTCGATAAAGGAGGATAAGGAGCATCACTACCAAATAAAATTTTAGATGGATCGGCAAATTCAAGAAGTGCTTGAAGTTGAGGAGCACTTGATGATAAAGCCGTATCATAATAGAATGAACGAAAATCAGCTAAAATTTCATCCGATTGACGTGGACATTGAAGATCAGGTTTCTCACCAACCATGGCAATACGACGAGCAAGATAGGGAAGAGTACCACCAGCATGTGAAAGAATGATCTTCACATCAGGATATGCAGCACGTGTACCTGTAAGAACTAGATCTGCTGCTGTTCGAGTTGTTTCATGTGGAAAATCAATAATAGATGGAATTAAATAACGATTAACGATATTGGTAGCTGCTGCAGTTGGATGAATAAAAACGACAGCTTTTAATTGATTAAATTTGGCCCAAATCGGTTGAAAAGATGGATGACCAAGATATTGTCCATTTCCATAACTTGTAAATAATGTATATCCATCAGGATGAAGTGTAGAATGAACATAATCAATTTCATTTAACACACCTTCAACATCGGTTAAAGAAGGAAGAGAAGCAAAAAATCCAAATTGTTTTGGATTATTTTTCACTAGATCAGCTGAATATTCATTTAGTTCTCGAGCAAATGTTCTTCCCTTTTCCTTATTGCCTTCATAAATCGTCGTACCAGGCGCAGTGATAGATGCAATAGCAGTTTCAATACCTAGCATAGTCATGTGTTCTTTCGCTTGTTCCAGTGACCATTTCCGAGTTAACAATTCCTTTGGATCACTTCCACTTTCTTTAATTGCTTTGGCAAAAAAATCAGGTAAAATATGATGATGAGTATCAATACGACGAGGATTTTCGTTCATAATTTGATCTAGAATGAAAACAATTCAATGTATCAAATTGATCAATGACGCTGCCTAATGTTTCATTCAGACTAAAAATTGACGGACAATGATTTCATATTAAAATAATGCTTGATTAGAAGACTTGGTCCATAAATCACGAATGTAAATAAACGATCCGCCTCTTTAGTATAGGCCGTTTGCATAAGATTAATTTTTAATATACTGAGAGATGTCAGTATCGTATGCGTATAAAAGTATAAGAAAAGACAACTTATCTCTGTTTTTAATTTTTTCGTTTGAATGATAAATTGATGGAATAATACGGGCAGTCTTTTCTTCGTCTGTTAATATATTATTATTTATTTATGAATAGATATAGAGCTGATGTTTGTAAAGTGAAGAGAAATGAAAATTTTCGTGATGTGACGTATTGCTTTCTTATCATATTTTTTGTTTTATTGTTGGACACACTCTCTATCCACTATTAAATGTGCACACACACTTACGCAAGATGTCGCATTGATATATTAAATAGAAATGAAATTAGCAATTGATGAAAGATGGTATGTTCCAAGCAATAGCAGACTTTTTCTGCATACAAGATGAAGGCCAATCAATAGCATGATATGGATGACACGCATCTTTCGAAAAGAAAGAGTAATATACGTACACCAGAATGTTCTTGGCTAATTAGGAACACTGTTTCCTTTCCAATCTTATAAGAAAAAAAATCAACCTTTTAATAAATTTAAAAAATCTGATGTGAATCGACTACTTTTTTTTTAAGAAGATAGAGTTTTGCATGTATCTCCTTGCACTTGTTGTTGTGAAACGTTTTCCTAACCAAAAATAATGATTATTTTCATTGGTAAATATCATACAATTACAACTATTGAATATAGTTTGTTCGTTTTGTAACCATGCCATATCAATCAATGTTTGTATTTTTTCCGAAATATTTATATGTAAGCTTTGTAATTGAGACATATGATTTAGAATTAAACCGATTGTATCATTTGGAATTTGAATACATAATGATAAATGTTGACATTTAGAAGAAAATATCTGAATTATTTGTTGAATTTCATAATTACTTATACATCTTGATCGTCCAAATCTTGCACATAACTTTAATGAGAGAATTTGACGAGAGAGATAATCACAGATCGATTTATTATTCCAATGTTCTGTTGCTATCTGTAAAAGTCTTTTTTCAGTGACTATGGAATGTAAATGAGGTGCATTTTTTAATATATGATGAAAATTTTGGGGTGACATTGTTAATGGAACGTTCATCTCCAAATATTCCAGTTTACTCAATACAGGCATCCATTTGATTCAATTAAAATCATCGTAAAGAGTTAAAGTATTCACTTGATTTCTATAAAAATTTTCATCAGGCTCAGAAGATTTATATAGAACTTCAAGTTTTTGGACATTGGCGAATATATCAATGTGATTATTATCATCATTGTCATCTAATAGCGTTGAAACAGTTCTAATATTTGTACCTTGCAAAGCTGTATAGGTGGTAAAAGCAAATGGTAGTGAATAGAGAAATGCTCGACCACGATCAGATATATCACAACGAATGAACCATTGCTTTTCCAATGTATAGAACGGAGTAGAAAATGATTTAATGACTTGATCTATTTGATCAGATGATTGCTGTAATGAGTGGTAGAAAGGAAAATAAAATTTGAAGTCTTTTAATGAAGGAAGTGATAAACGAATCACATTTTCCCATAGTTGACCATTAGGAAATCTATTTGTTGGATAGGCTTGATATATTTGAAGAGTAATTAATGACAAAGAATTAACAAGTGAATGCCGAATAAAATCATTGGATTCTTCATAATCATGGATAATTTTCAGATATTTTAATGTTGATGACCATACAAATGAATGATTTTCAAGCCAATGACATCTTTCTAAAGTATATTCAACACTTTCAAGTTGAGGTAAATTCTGAAAAAAATTACAGAAAAAAAGTTATTTAATGTTTACAAATTTACCTTGATCCAATGAAAATTAGGACAAGCATTAAAAACTAATCTTTTTAAATTCGGAAGGTCAAGTACAGGCATTGTATGACCACATACAGATTTAAGTGTTAATGAAATAAGATTTTTTATAGATGAAACTTGAGATAACATAGCATATGTCTTTCGAAGATTTAAATTTATAATCGCTAATGACAGTAAATTTGGAAAATCATTGATGAAAGAATAAATTTGCGAAAAATATTCGACAAAATTAGGTGTATGTTCATCATCAGAAATTTTCAATGCTTTCCATCGTTTTGTCGTTTGATATTGATGAACAAGATCAAATTTAAATTTACTAATGGATTGAAAATTAAAAAATACACAATTTTCAATAAGTAAACATGTCAAATGATTGTTCAAAGATGAAAAGGCATATATAACATCCACTCCATTTAAATAAGAAAATATTTCAATCAATAATTCATTAGGTAAATCTTCCAGGAATATTGAACAAGTTTGTTCTTGTTGTCGTCGTCGTCGTCGTCCTCGTTTTCGGCTCATGTCACTTTTTTTTTCTTACATACAACATCACTCTACTAACGTTTTGACGCTTGTTATTCTGTCACATGAAGAAAAATATGTCATGATTCAGTTATTGCACAATGTGAGGCAATAACAACAGCGAAAAATATTTTCGACCTATTTATTGCAGGTAGATGATTGGCGACATCTCAATTTAGTTTACTTCTTATTATTGATATTTTATGCTTTCTAACTACCCAGTGTTTGTTTTTAATGAAATAAATAATTTGTTTACAGAGAAAATGAGTGTTATATAACTTGATGTACACTTACACCTAGATGCATCAATCCAATACCGAATCCCACCAGCCGACAAAATCCGATCGGATTCCTGGTGACAAAACGCATTCGAAGCTCGGCGCTCAGATTTCGAGGTATTTTCGACAATACCCGAGTGTTTGATTCGACAAAATATTCCGATGAACGGATCCCATCGGAAGTTATCAGATTCACATAAATATTTATTTTAAATTTATTTCTAATCTTTTTAAACGAAAAGATCCATTGAATGCGTTAGAGGTTGTCAGATGTGTATATATACAGATATTGTAAAATATTGCAAGTTGTTATTTGATATTTCGAATTTTAAATTTTCACTAGCGTGCAGATGAAGTATTGGATGCATACATATGTATATATGAAAAGATTTTCTTTTCTTTTTAGAAGAGGCAGTTTGATGTTTATGTGATTGTGTTTAAGAAGGTGGTTAGGACTATTACTTATCTGGTATCGTTTATAAGTTTTTATAATTTTTGTTGTGTCCTGCTAATGTAAGTAAGTTGATTTTGTTGAAGGATTTAATACCCAGGATATGTCTTATGGGATAGAATTGTGAAACGGACAACTCTCTAAATGTGGTGAAAAATGTAGTGAGTTTTGAAATAGCCTTGCCTTTTAGTAAGCCTTTGTATCGCTGCATTTTGGGTTTTTTCGGTCAGAAATTTAATATTATGGTGTTTTTTCAAATATTATGCGAAATATTTGATCACTGTTCGTATAATTACAAGTTTAGGTAAAATGGAATAAAAAAATTTTGTGTATTTGTTATCGCACAGTGTACTGTTTAATCATATACCAGTTGTCATTATGTATTATGAAGTTTTAACTATATTTCAGTGTAGCATCCTTAGGATGAATCATATTTCCAGCTTACCAATGAGTTTTCACAATGCCTCGTTAACTGCCGAGAGTCGAATCCAATAGAAACCTATATCCAATGGGATTCTATCTGTTGGATTGTATGGGTAGTCGTTAAATGGATGCGATAGAGTCCGAAATTCGAAGGAAGCCTGCATGTATTGGTTACCAGGATTCCTACAATATTCTTATAGGATGGACCGGATTCCGACGGAATCTGGTAGAATTCGACTGTGGGATTCGTTCACCTTAGGTAGTTTTACAAGTATGTTTGCATATTAGCACTAATTCGGATCTCCCAGTTCAAAGATACGAAATTATTCGATACACTGTTTGATTATTTAAACAAATATTGATTATTGCTGAAGAGAGCTCTACTATTATGGTTTCCAAGACATCTCCGGAAGTTTGTTAAGTTTTGAAAAATATTACTTTTCTATTTCAAAATAGAAAAAGCTCTTGATACTATATTATTTAAATTTTATTCTGAATTTGAGTGAGAAACTACATGTCAGAATTGGTTCATCATTTTTAGGAATGTTATGTTGACATTCTCGCAATCGAAAATTCTTGTATTAAATGCAGAAAACTCTATAGGTCTACTCATATATGAACTTCTACTGTTCAAACAGAATAAAATATCGATTTTAAGTGGGATTTACTCGATAAGTTCAATTGAATTTTACATTTTATTTTTGTTAGAAAAAAGGGTCGAGGAAAATAAACATCATATTTGAAGTTTAGAGTGTCTAGCTTTTCACCAAAATAGCTACCTCAGAATTGGTGGCGTAACCAAGGTAGGGCAAGAGTGAGCCCAGCTCACTCACCGATAAATTTTAAAAGTCAAATTTTTTATAAAAATAGTTGATTGATTGATTGAGTGAATACATCCTTAAACATGAATTATCCTTTGGAATAGAGAGACATCTGTTGTGACAATAGTAATTGATTGTTTTCATAATACCAACGATTTTTTTTCTTATGATTCTGTTAGTGAGCTTCAGTATATAATATACATTTTTTGAAAGCTTCATATCTCGGCGAGACTTTGTTCAAAGCTTCTAAATTTTTTTACATAAGCTAATCTAATTGAGACCTTTGTATGCGCGGAGTTTGAGATCAAAATTCAAAAATACGATTTTTTCGTACCTGGAGTCCCCCCACAGGGATCTTTTAGAAATACACATATTGGATATCTGGTAATTTCGCTATATCGCAATAGGAACCCGAACCCTTTTAGGGTTTTGACTAGGGCACTATGGAGTATCTATGGACGAAGTTTCATTAAAATCGAAAGGGAGCACCTGACGATGTTCCCTTGTTAGTTAGATGAGTACGACTCGGATGTTCTGCGAAAACTTGTGGATATATTGTGGAACTCACATATTTGTTCGAAGAAAAATAGTGAGTGTAAGTTTTAAGCTGAGGTTTTTAGGGCTCCCCCCCCCCCTTACAGACATATCTCTGTTGCAGACCCTAGCAACTAAAGTCAAAGAGCATGGCGTGTGCTTTGACATTGATGAGAGGGATAAAGAGGGAAGATAAATAAAAATGAAGATCTTTACATAAGTTTTCCTAGGTACTGGAGCAACGAGAGAAAAGAGCAATCAAAATCACCACATGTTTTGCTTAGCAGCAAACAAGAATTGATGGTTGTTTAATATATTTCTTCTGAAAGTATGTGAGTTCCATATTTTGGTCTCAAAGGGACTGCGCTGACAAACTTTTTTCATCAGATTAATGAGCTCGATTTTCTGGGATTCTGTTAGATTGGAATGTGTCAAATCAGGGAGGAACTGGTTCTCTTTGGGACTGATTTGATATATTATTCGTTTCAGTTAAACTGTTCAGTTGCTGTTTACTCATTAATTCCATAATGGCAAGGTTTTGTTTTGTATGAATATTGAGAGGATAATGTGAGAGGTTAGCAATTTCGATAAAATGTGTTTCTTGAGGTGAAAGAAGGTCATTAGCGACAAGTGAGGATATTTTTTTTTGATGATACAAAACAGATTTCGTTCTCAGAGAATTGAAAGAATGGTTTTGTAGGTTGGATGGGAATAGCCATTGTATGGTAGGGAGGTAAGTAGTGTGTTTCTATTGCGATTAGAGAATAAGATGATAGATTTGATTGGGTGAGAGGAGTTTCTTTATTCCGATCGAAAGATGGCGATTGATCTGTATTTAATTTAGTTTCATATGACTCCTTGGGGAAAATGATTTGATCGTGTTTATCTCCTACGTAAAAATTATATTTTCGAAGGAAGTCAAGGCTGATGATACAAAAATGTTGTGAGGGAGTACATGGATAGGATGTACGAATGATTTATTGTGGAAAGAGATGTTTAACTGGTAGAGGCCCTGTGTTTTTAGGAATTGACCGTTCGCAAAACGTACGATTATTATTGGAGATTTAATAAGTGTAAGTTGAGAAGATACGCGTGCAATTTGACAAAATGCCTCTTTGCTAAGTATAGTTAAGTTCGATCCTGCATCTATGATGAATCACGTGGAATATCCTTCTAAAGTGCCGTTAACATGTAATAAATGGGACAAAGATTGTGAAGAATTAAAAATGGAACTAGTTGAGAGGGAGGGTTCCGTATTAAAAAATGTTTTAGAGTCTCGCCACTTCCCGTCCGGAAGACTCCTTCTTAGTTTTTTGAGTCTTGCTGGTCGACAGGAGGTTTATTGTAGGGACAGCAATGGGCAATGTGACCGAGAGTATTACAACTGTAACAAACAATAGTATGTCGAAGTGAATTATTTGCAAGCATATTAGTTGAACGTGGACGGGTTGAGTCGATTGGCTTGGAGGGTGAGTCGAAAGGAAATTCTTTATTTTGTGTGGACTATTTGAGTCATGAATATTCAATCGCTTTGGTTTCACGCGCTCGTTCGATGAAGTTTTCCAAAGTTAGATCATTAAATACACCGATAAGGAGGACGAGTTCGGGGCGGACTTTAGCAAATAAATGTCGGATGAGGTCCCGTTTTGTTTGCTTTGGTTTGTGTTCGGACCATAAAGTACGTAGTCGAACAAGAAATTCATTGATAGATTCAGTAGGTTCTGGAACACATGTCTTCCATTCTTGTTCTAACTGAGCTAAACGTAACGGAGAGCCGAATTGTTGTAAGAAGAGTGTTTGGAATGTACCTCAACTAGTAGGAGGACTAGTACTGGCTGAGACTTGAGTGTACCATTTGAGGGCTGTTCCTTTCAAGAACTGTCTGATATTTTGGAATAGCTATTCATTGTTCCATGCATATATTGAACTTGTATACTGAGTTAGTTGGAGAAGGAAGAGACGTGGTTTATCATCGACTTTACCGGAAAAGACGTGGGCAGTGGTTGGTGGTTGCACTATGACTGTTTGTTGAGAAAAAGAAGGATGGGTGGATGATTCATGAAAAGAGGATGCATTGAGGCACGGGCAAGAGGTCATGATATTATTGACTGGTGGATGACCCGATGAAAGTGATGGAGGAGAGGAAGAAATATGTATCGAAGCAAGAACAGAGCGAAATTCGCCTGTTAATGTAGAGATTTGATTTTTTAAACAATTGCGAAGATCTTGGATCTGATCGTCCAGATCCTGAATTGTAAAATCTAGTTGTTGATACCGGATTTCACGAGCTGCAGAGAGACTATTGACTGTCTCACTGAGCTGTTGTTCAAGGTTACTGATTTTGGACTTGACTGACGTGTTGATTGACTTTATACCCCGTTACATAACTGAGTAAGGTGTTTGTGTAATTTTTGACCGTCAGATTCATCCATAGCAAAGATGAAAATTATCACGAGTAAGACGAGATGGAAAAAAACATGATGAATCCGTAAGCAGAAACAAATAGTAAGCGAAGATAATTCTGGTGTGATCGTCAAGTGTGAGGGAGCAACCGCTCACAATGAGTTTATTTGATCGAATGCCCGCAAAGTGAATGAACAAGCTATGAAAAGAGAAAAGAGAAAGAAGAGACAATGATGGGTGTGATAGGTATAACCCGTCACATTATTAATTTAACGTAAGTTTTTTGAAGAATAGTCAGACTAACTATTATTAAAAAGTTCTATCAAAATAAGATGAAATAGTGATGATCAATAAATCGTAAATCAGCCTTTCGTAATAGGAGTCGTTCTAAAACTAGTTACTCTCCGATGTTGATCATTATTGATAAATTGAATAAAGTGCAAAAATATTGATTTTGATAGCAGAATACTATTTTCCAACTAATACAGTGCTATTTATTTTGTTCCTTCTTCAACCGATGATTTTAACAGAATTATTGTAATAAACTCTCCAGATCGATGAAGATGAAAATGACTAAAGTGTGCAATGAAGAAGAACATTCAAAATAAATGTATTCAGAAAATTAAATGTCATATCGTATCGTATAAATATATTGTGTCTGCTATCTTTAAAAATGCAATTATAATATGTAGCTTGATAAAGAAAATCAAAGAGGCTAATAATATGAGAGTACACTGAAAGCTTAAATAAATGTGATCCGCTTGCAATTTATCATGAGGTAAAAAATAAATAATTTAACCTGGAGGTACGAGTATATATTTCCTCAAAGTTAGTAGATGATTTACTTTGCAATGCTATCGAATATACTAGTCTTCTTTTAGGGTATTAGAATACGGGTTTGCTTAGCAGATAAATGAACTACATCTTTTGCTTGCTCAAGAAGTTTTCTAAATTAGATTGAGATGTTTGTTATTTTTTTTTCATTATCCCTTTATTGGAAGTTTGTATAGTATCGATACACCAACTAAAAGACAACAATAAAGAATGAGTCTAGATGACATTTGATAAAAAAAAGCAACACACAATTTATAGCACATTATAAAAAATCAATGTGTCAACTTTCATCATACTAAATAGTGTCAATAATGTACAGTACAAACACTTATAAGTGAATATCGTTTTTGCAAACAACTAAGCTCTTCGTCGGTTTTAAAAGATAATACGCTCTATCATAACTGCTTTCAAACAAAGAATAGATAGTTTCCAGATCATACACACGATATCCGGAAAGTCATTTAACAAAAGCTTTTTCATATATCTTTGCTATTTCATTTAACTTTATCGAAATTTTTTTAAAAATTATCGGTGGATATAAATGAGCTCCTATTTGTTTTAACGAACGTCAAAACTATTGTGCAAAATCATTGGCTTGCATCGAAATGCAGAAAAATACTATAGATAGTCGAAATAATTCAAGAAAAATAACACGATATTTTCCTGGACACTTGAAAAAAAGCAAAATTTCTGTAATTTAACTCAAGGTAATGCTTCTCCATAGTAGTATCGAAGGTTCCCAAAATAAACAAAAACTCATGTATTCATCTATAATTCAAAACAGAATTGTATATAAAACTAATAAAATAGCAAACATATAAAAAAAAACTTTTCTAAATCACATTCAGGACTAGTGGCGGAGTCACCAGTGGGGCTAGAGTGGGCTAAGCCCCACCTAGAAAATCTACCGGGGCAGATTTTTTCGTGAGATATAGCTTCGAATGATGGTTGCCTGCTTTAGTAATCTATGAAGGGGATCTTTTTATCAAACATTATTTCATTGCTTTTCATGCTTTAGTAAATAGTTGTATAAAACAACTTCTCATTTCTAAGTATATAGCTGTACTTCCGAAGAATGTTAGTGAGGTCGACAGCATGAATGCTTGTTAGTAAGGGTAAAACTTAGATAAAGGTCGTTTTAGTGAATGCATTGATCATCACAACAATCTCTTGTAGTACAAAAAGATGAACAGAAACGGTTCTTTCCCTGAAAAACCAACTAAACGGCTTATTCACGTAACGGTCCACTCCAGTGGGTGGAGTCGAGAATAAGAGCTCAACGAGAAAAACAACGTTACCACGTCAGGTAACCTCAGAAATGTGAATAAAATTCTCGCTGTCATATAATTCCCTTGTTTACATGATTATGATCTGCTATTGACTAAATGATCCTATTGAAAAAGAGCAAGTTCACCTAACGTGTCTCATTTTTTACGAAAATTGATAAGCATCTGTGATATGGTTGCAAATGAGTATGCTTTTCCGGAACTGAGCCTGTGCGTTTACACTGCCTCAAGGAGAATATACATTCGCCACGAGAGACTCCCATTTTATGCAATATATCTAGAAGAATTCTTGAACAATCGAAAATTGATCTTCTGCCAAAAGATGATTCCGTTACGTAGAAATGCTCGTTCTGAACTCTTAGACTAGCAGACCGATTACTTTTTTCTTTTGCTTTTTATTTCTTAGTGTTTAACAAGGATATATTGTAGAAGAGTACTCATCTGAAACACTCAGGTGAGATTTTCAAGCGCTTGAATTCCAGAGCATAAAAAACTGGAGTCTTTTTTGTCGTGATTCCATCATGTGTATGTTTATCTGTAATGAAATCATGATGTTGCTCTCTAGAGCATATGAGACTTTTAGTACGTGCAAGGCTCCGAGTCTGCAATCAGTAGCTAAAATATCGCTCCGATTATTCCCACTTTTTCTTTTTCTGGGGACGCAAGAAACGGAAAAAACGCGATTCTGTCACACTTGGACAAGTCGTAAACGAAGAATATCTAATGCTGACCTTGATGGTTTTGAATTCACAAATAAGAGAACTCACATGGATCCTATTAAAAGGCAGTATGACTATTCCGGTATCATTGGCAACATGTAAAAGAACTTTCTTGAAGGTGAAAGTCATAAAAAATTATCTTAGAAATTCAATAACTAATGAAGGATTCTGATCTAACCTTGTTGGCTGTTGAAAAGGAAGTCACATAGACTTTGAAGAAGTCGTGAACATGTTTGCATAAAAGCACCAAAAAAGTTGCACTACTTTGTATTAAGAAATTATCGACTTCCTTCTTTATTTTCGTTGCACCCTTTTGTCTACTTTTCGATAATTTATTGATTCACTTTAAAAACATACTAAACGACGGTATTGAAGAAGATTGAACACCATGTTTAAACGTTATGTCAATGTTTGGCGAAGCTACTCAACTTTTAAAATCTTCTATTCGCCTATTCATCCAAAGTAATGAAAACTATTGACATCAAGCAAGACAAAATTTGAAAAAAGCACCGGGCTCAGTCCCACCAAGGCCGAAATCCTGGCTCCGCCGCTGTTCAGCACGTACACTACATTTACTTAAGACTTGTACAAGTTATTATAAAATTCTTTTCGATCTAATAAGTACAATAAGAGCTATTAAAAAGAAACATCCACTATAAAAAATATTGATTCTCTGCTAAATCTTGTAGAACACAAAATCCTTCTCAATACCATTTATTAAATCAATCCCAAAAAGCTTTCAGCGCAATCCCTACGGGATTAAAATGTGAAACACGATATAACTGTTTTCGCTGTTGGCCACGGACTGTGACGCTACTTTTGCCTGTCGGTCACGGTCTGTGATGGTCTGCTACTATCCAAATGTACTCAGACTTTTGACCCCTGTCGGTCACGGTCTGTGATGCTACTTTTAGCGGTCGGTCACGGTCTGTGA
>JAJEKB010021601.1:1496666-1613333 GCA_022393335.1 Macrotrachela quadricornifera | reverse complement strand
ATAGATGAATAAGAAGAATATTGATGTGATTCATATTACTTTGTTTTTTTCTAAAGCATTGGCTAAATGTTGTGCTCCTTCATGGCGAATTTCATTGTTCTCGAGGACCAATGTGGTGAGTGTCTGTGTGAAACAGCGAATGCATAGATGAATAAGAAGTAGATCGATATGATTCATAATACTTTGTTTTGCTTCAAAGCATTGGCTAATTGTTGTGCTTCTTCATCACTAATTGGGGTGTCCTCGAGGTCCAATGTGCTGAATGTCTGTGAAAAGTAGTATTCAAATATATATTTTTAAGATATTTTATGAAGAAGATTTCAGTTGGACATATATTGCCAGGAAATTAATCAGATATTGTAAAGCTATATTTGTTAATGTGGTGTTAGCAAAAGGAAACCTATCTACAACAACAAAGAGTCATAGTTGGTTATCAGTATTAGTATGATTGAAGTATCTGATCTAGACTATTGTTGAAATGAGTTACATAGAAATAATAGAAATTGGCCAGGTATACATTGCGGTTTTTATCGCAGAATGTTTTGGATCGGTTTTGACAGAAGGAAAATGTAAAAAGAAGTATAGATGTTGATATTTTTAGAAATCAGGTATATGTAAAGCAGAACATTTTTTCTTAAGGAACCCGCAACAATACTACTAGCAAAAGAAGATTTTTTCAGGAATTAGGTGGGATCATTAAGAAACTTTGAGGAGCTAGATCACGTGGTTCGCAAGTCTCTCATTGTATGCTTTATAAGGGCTTATAGACTTTGTAGACGATAATTATTGAGCGAGTTTAGAAATCAGACTATTGGAGGTGATAAGTTGTATAACATAATAAAATAAACGATCTGTTTAGCCTCATTATCCTGATTACTTGCGGTCAGTATTTTATAGTTTGACAACAACCTGAAACAATATCAGATGAGACTATGCGGGGAATCCACAATACCCAGAACACGTAATGATAAACGTTTTAGATTAGATATACGACTCTGTTTAAGCCTGAAATATTGATCGATAGAAAATTGAACGCTACCTAGCTTTTGGATTAATCAATGATAATGAACATTAATTGAAAAATTTGAAAGAATTTACTATGTGTTCAGTTTATCAACATCTTCCATTTCAATCTGATTTTAATGTCTATTCTTATTGATAATAGTCAAAGTTATCATATTCATCATAATATAGTATATTGTCATAGAGGTGTTTCAGCTCTATTTTACAATAACAGTTTGTAAGAAAAAAATTGTTTTGGATATATAAAATCAGATTAAATTAACGTAGTCAAGCAAAAAGACTGGGAAAGAAATCTTTAGACTCTCGCGAACTATGAAAGTTCCGTATTTGATAACCTTCAATTTTTACTTTACCTTATAATAGTTGCTTACGAAGTAGAACATGAATACTATGATGGGTGGTTTCTACAAACTAATATCAACAAAAAAGAACACATTTAAGTTATTATAAATCATTTCACACATGATATTTTCACTTTTTTCACCATTGAAAAGCGTAACTTTGATACTTTCAAGAAGTGTCTTGATTCTGTTTTGTATTTCGTAAGATATTGTAGAGTTTTATAAGCTCACGAAATTTTCCACAACACTTGTATATATCCTTCTGAGTTCGTTTCATTGATAGAAAACGAATCAAATATACGATACTCTCCAATGAAATCTATCTGTTGGAATTCAGGTATGACAAGTTTGAAGGAAAATAATGCATTGAGAAGAAAACAACATTATTTGAAAGATGATAAATATATAATTTTATCATTGAAATAAAGATTACCTGATATCGATGGTATGTGTCTGTAATGGCATTCAATCTTGTACAAACATTACGACACGATAGTAGAATTGTTAGTTGATCGAGATGGTCGAGAATTCGATAAATCAACTCGACCGGTAGTGTATGAAATGATAAAATCATTTTGTTCGACATTGATATTGCTGTCTTCGAATTGTGTGTGTGTGCTGTCTGATGCAGTCTGTTTCTTTTGTATGCGTTGTATTATGAAATTTATTTTGGTAGTGCAATTTCTTTTTCTCCACGTGGAGAAATGCAAATATCTTAGACAAACAGTGAAATTTAAAGGCCTTATAGAAGCAACTAGATATTGCGTTCTTTATCTATTTCATACAAGGTAATGAATTGTTTGCATGTTGAGTTTTTATTTTTCTCCAGCAACTATGCGAATATAACTCATATTTTTATTTTGGTTTAAACCCATCACAAATTTATTAAGAGAAAAGTCAAAGGAATGGCTTTAAAGACAGTAAAAAACTAAAAGCAAACATCGTTAATAAAGATGTCAATTGAAAAAAAGGTAGTATTACTGTTTCGGTTCAGTCCTTGAATTTCTTGTGAAACATAATGTAGTCGTTTTCGAATAACATTAATACTTTTTTTTGTTTAGGCATTTATTAAATGTATGGCACTCTAAAGTGCTTACATGGAAAGAATGGAAAAATAAGAAAAGGAAAAAAGAGTAAGAATATGATTGAGCAGGATTAGTTCCGATGGAACCATACAGAGATAGGTAGAAGTGAATAAGTATTTGCTTATCTTCATGCGAAATCAATCCATTTAGTTAGAAACGTTTCATATTTAAACAATAGCTTCTTCACCCTATTTAGCCTAAATAAATGTCCCATCCCATCGTTTTTCTTTTTTCTAATTTATTCCAGAAGACGATGTCTTCTAGGAATATTAAACTTTACAGATCGGACTTGTATATCCTTTCCAATCTTTTCTTAATATATCTTTTTACGTAAAAAAGCCGTGGCTTCTCTTTGGTAATTGTGAATAAGTCATCTGTCGCCACGTATGGACACCTGTGAATCAATCTAATTGCTACTCGAAACTTTCTGTTTAGTGCTTCATATTGAGTCTTAGAAAGGAACGGATAAAACGGGAAGATCCATGAAATATGTGAGCAAACGTAGACGAATAGACATTATCGTAATACCGATAGTGAAATTTTTCTACCTTTTTTCAGCCATTCTAGTTTAGTTAGAGCTTTTTCGACTTTTTCCAAGCTATGGTTTATCGTCGATTGCAGCGACATTTTACTGGGCCACGTGAACCCTAGATATCTATATTTATCTACGATATCCAGTTCCTGTCCTTCCATAGCTAATTTTATCTTTGGGTGTTCTATTTGTGAATGGAAAAGCTGTCCTACTACTTTTTGCATATTTATAGGCTGCTTCTATATATCAGCATAGTTTGCTATTTTACTACATATCCTACTACCTTTCTTTTCGAAATATTCCACAATTAGGAACAACGACTTCACAATTTCAAATCATCTGTGAATAGTTGTCTTGAGTGCGCACCTAAACAATGGATCAGATCGCTGTGGTAGACTATGAATAAATAAGGGCCTAGGCTGCTACCTTGTGGTAGTTCGATGTTTATATCAAACTTTCCCGACGACTTATCCCCTAAAGTAATATAAGCTTCACGGTTTTCTAACCACAATCCAATCATTTTCAACAACTTGCTAGGTATTTCTAGATCGCGTAGCCTCACTAGTAGATCTGCATGCCAGACCATGTCATAGGCCTTTTTATAATCTACATATATCCCCCGACTTGAAACCTGATTGCTCCTTCGGGATTAGTTGAGAATATTCTGCCCATACCTTGACTCTTTCAAGTATTATTTCAAAAATGTTTGAATGCGTAGGGAGGAGTGAGATTGGACGTGTCTGGACACATCGTGGCGCTGCTGCTTTTAATTTGTTCAAGGTTACTATTTTCACAATTTTCCAAGGGTCCGAAAATCGGCACTGTTGGAGCCAAGTATTAAAACATTTTATTAAACACTGGAAGTACGCAGGTGGAAAACGTTTTATCATATAGTTTGATATTTCATCGTATCCAGATGACTTTTTGTTTTTTAGTTTTCTTATTATTTTCATCATTTCTGGTAATGTGATTGATTCCCGATTTAGTTCAGTGCTCGCTGATATGTCATTACGAATTTGAATATATTCTTTTTCTATGTAAAGGTCGTGAGGATTATTACTATATATTGAGAGCTCTTTTGCTTGCTCTTTGTGGTACTCATATAGAGATGTTCAGAGATTCATTTTCTCTGCTTTCATCAGTTTTGATAATGAGAAAGTTTTAGATTTATATATTTTAGATAGATGAGATCAGAAAGCATTGCCTCGAAGTTCTTGTGCTTCATGTATCTTGAAGAGAAAGGTGCTCCAGAGATCTGATTTATATTTGTTTATCATATTTTTAACTTGACTGGTTATATTTCTTAGACGGATTCTGGTTTCTTCAATATCTACTCTCCTATTAATTTTTCTCTTTCTCTATAATACTTATTTCACACCTGACGAACTTCTTTTAGCCTTTCAACAATAAATGATGGAAGAGAAGGACGTTATTTGCCTCTGCTTTTCTAGGTAGTTACTCTGTTCTTTAGAGCAGCAAGAAATCTTGCATAGTAATTATACCAGCTATTCACATTTTGTCCATTCAATTCTCTTACCAAAAATCTTGCAAGAGTCCTAACACCACGTCCAATACTGTCCAATTCACTCTCGAAGATTTCCCGTTAGTTTGAAAGCCTATCTACTTACTTCTCATTACCAGTAGCCTATGATCATTCGAGCCTATTAAGGTAGTTTCTATTGTAGCATCTGTTAGATTAGTAAAAGTAAGATCGATATGTCGAGTCGAACGTTTGGATAAGTTATTGGCTCCACTTATAAACAACGGATTGTTTCTATCTATTCATCGTTTTAGTTGATTTCTTCTCTTGTCCGTCGTCGGGCTGTTCCATTCTTCCGCAGAGCAGCATTAAAATCTCCAGCGATGATGGTATTTTGAACTATAAAATACTTCAACTCACCAAGGTTGCGATTCTGACACTGGAGCCAGTAAATACCAATGCTTTTCATTTGTTCAGAAAGGCCATCAACATCCACTACCACTGTGTTTTCTATGTTTACCTACTGTCATTGTTACTCGTCCCTTTTTTATTTGTACATTTTTAATAGAAGATGTTAAAATGAGGGATTATAAAGCTATTCCATTGCTCATCAACTTCTGTAAATATACAAATAGAGCTGTCTGTTTTAAAAATTAATTCTATTGATTCAAGAGCTCCAGATTTTCAGTCTTGTACATTATAAACGAGAATATTTAGTGGAATTTGCTGGCAGGTTGATAAGGTATTTTTTCTTTCCCACCGACGAAGTGTTCTATTGAGTGTATTGCCCGAAAGTCATTCATCTAAAATTACTCCAACCTCTTTAACGACGTTCCAGGAAAACCTTAGTCTATAACTCTTTGAATCACTACATCTTCTACAACATTAGGAGATGTAAAGCTATCGAAGTAATAGGAAGGAAAAAAGCGAGAAGCATGAACATTTAAATGTAAAGATTTCGTGTTTCCATCGATCGATCTTGATTGTCGTTTCCGTGTCCATTTGATGTTGTTGATTTAACTGCCTTCTTTTCATTAGATTGGGGAGATGATGTATCCATTATTGATTGTTGAACGGAATGAGAGTACGTTGAATTTTTCTATTAGATCATTTTTAAATTCTTCAAGTTGACTGAATATGGATTGTAGCTGTTGCTTATTTTTCTTTTCCATTATTGCTTCGATGGCTTATTGTATAACATTTGTTAAAACAATTATACCTTGTTTATTGATGAGAGATTTTTCTATAACACTGCTAGTCTCGAATATTGATTGACAATTTTGGTTTCCATACGACGTGTAGTATCTAGGATAAGTTTGATTTCTGTAGCTGATTCATTTATTTGGTCTTTCCCATGTTGACTCTGTATTACATTTGATGATCCTTGTTGATGTGCTTCTATTCTTGTTTGTTTGATTGCTGGAAAATCTGATGCCATTCGATAAAAATATTCTTGTTTTTTATCAAAATTCATCTGACGAATCAATCCATCTTTAATAGCTACATCGACCTCTTCTCTCACTGCTTTACGATAATTTTTGATCACCATACATTCCATACTATGTGATGAATGTGATCCTTTGCATTGATGATTATATTGCCATGCTTCTAGACATATTCTAGAACAAGATCCTGCTTTGCATTTTGGTTGCGTATAACCAAGTTCCCAACAATTTGTGCAGAATGTCATCTGAAGTCCCGAAGTGAAGGCAGTGATTAAAAAAAAGATGACCGATTGCTACCTGAGCAATGTTTACGATTTGTTCGTATTTATCCGAGTCCGTAACAACAAAACGTACATCATTTGTTGGACGGAGCCTATGAAAAATAGTTTTTGAAAATGAAACTGCAAATTTAATTGATTTAGTTATTTCTTGAGTGAAAAATATCATTTGATAGCTTTGTTCGTATATACCATACCATCTGACCACAGCAGTCAGGCAAAGATCGAGGTCTTTGAACATCCACTACCGATTTTCACCTACAGATATAAAGAGGGAAAATTCATCCATCAATTGAGTGGACTGCTGTTGAACTATTTGTCTTAACCATCTTACAACTTCCATAATCGATGGAATTTGTCGTTGTGCTACGTCATCAGTAAATTTAATATTAAAACATGGTAGTTTGTTCGAAACTGCACGCTTTAAATGACTTGTCTAGAAACCAAATTTAGGTGAGATGGGTGCCAATCAGGAGTCGCAGCAGGGGGATATGATAAAGAAGGATTTTACGAAGGAATTTTTTTTTAAAAAGAAGGAAATTCGAACAGAAGAAGGAAAGGAAGGAAAAGAACGAATTTTTCTGCAGTACAGCGTTGTAACGAATAAATTGAATACGACATTCAATAAGAAACGATAGGAATGAGCTTAGGGGAGTAAAGTAATTTTCGAATCATTATTTTGCCAAATTATGAGACCGTTCTCTCAGTTTTTTAGTCAATGCGAACAGAGAACGAATTTCAAAGATGCACAGTTGTTTCCTCAGTCACGCAATGTCCGTGCATGTTGTTGTCATCCGCATATCTCAATGACTCTTTCAGTAGTTTTACAGGTCACGCATATCCCTCACTAGAGCCTGTCGAGTCCTACGCGTATCTGAATCCAAACGAATTCGAATCTTGTTGGGCTCTTAAAATTTTGTGTTAACTGAGTCTAAGCTCAGGTTTAGAAATTCTTAGACTCGATAGGTTCAACTTCTTATCCACATGCGTTGCCATGCTGTGTAAAGATTGTGGAAATTTGTGTATGATCGAATCTATCCGTTAATGGGATGTCAAATATGTGCAGTAGCATCCTCGTTCTGTGCTTCTAAAATAGGTAACACAATGCATAGTGGCCATTTTCATCCATCACTTTCACATATAGCGGGAGCGGAACGAAAAGTTAGTCCAAATACCATTCCCACCTTGACGTGACAACTCGAAGATGATTCAAAGTTAAGTTTATTGGACAACTTAGCTTTTAGTACTCAAAGTTGAATTTAACTCGACACTAGAAGAAGAATACCCTGCCTTTTGGCTACCTTTCAGTACAGGGTGATGTCCAAGAACATTTTCGTTGGCCCGATCTTTTCCCCACAACTATTGCTAGCTGCAGCTCTGAACAGAAGGCCAGCCTGACGCAGAGTTCTTCTCACTCAATTACTTGAGCTTCCCATACACATTGTCTAACCACATACCAGCTACAGGAGCTTTATGGTATGTCGACAGTGTAATCAATGTGCTATCGGACGGGTGAACCGAGATAAACAACCGTTAGTGACTTGTTCAGGGTCCTTCCATGACTGGTAGTACTGAGATTCGAACGCAGTACCTTGTGAGTACATGTCGAACAACGTAACCACTCAGCCATGGCGGCTTAACTCGACTCTATCTTTCTACTTGTAAAAAGATATTTTTTATTACCCGATATTTCTGATATATCCTAGCTGATTTAGAATGCTTTACGACTTCATCGAACCAGACGCACTTTTTCGAGTTCTCTTTCTGAATACGGTTTCTGTGTGAGTTGTGTGAGTTTTACGTTTCCCATCAAGTTGAGTTAACTAGAAAAGTTTCCAGTTTCTGGATTGATGCGCACTGTACCATATACTTTTCAAGTTTGCCGATAGACACAGAGTTCAATTATGACTTTTAAGTCTTTCGGCCAGAAAAGTCAAGGGCCGCCGCTAAAACTTGAACTCAATTAAAAAAGTTGAAAAACATATTAAAAATTATAGTTCGAGCGGGAACATCCACGCTCATATCTGATACTGGTTGACTAACTTAATTGGTGTAGAAAATTGGACGTTGATTTTCAGTTGAGCTGAAATTAACTTACACGTGTCATCCCCGTTCTCGTCCGCATGCAGTGTCTCGCATACTACTAAGTGTAATTTGCTTTTCTGCTTATTTTCATCAACAACGATGCTAATAAAAACTGTGCATGTTTTGTTCTACTGAGCGACAATCTCCATCGATACGTGACGGAAGGCTACTCGCATAGGCATCTATAAAACCATGGTTATGATATAATCCAGCTTCGGATATGCTTCGTCACTGAATATGTCAGACATTTTTAGCAGTGATCGAATTCCAGAGAAGTACCATCTTGCGTATCTCACCCTGGATATGGGTGCCACGTAAATTGAGGTCTTATATACGTACCTTATTCCAAGCCTACGGACTTTTCGTTAGACTCATGGTAAATTAAACATTTTCTGGAGTTCTGAGTGCTTCCAATTAGTGTCGGACAGCGACTAGGTAATGCTAATAACTTGTTTTCGATGCTTCTGAGAGTCTATACGTATAAAAAGTGAAAAAGAAGGAAAAGAAAGACGAAGAAGGACATTATGAAAAAAGAAGGAAAGAAGGAGCTCTGCGAGGCCTGAGTCTTTCATTTTTAACCAAATATATCCAGTCCATCCATATCATCGTCATCAAATTCTGGTTCAGTGACTTTTTTCAGTTCTTCTTCAGCTGGTGCTTCACCACTACTAGATGTTGCGGTGGGAAATTTTGATGGATCTTTTAAAAAATCCTTTTAATGTTTCAGCTTGTTCAAATTCAACATCAGTATCAGCAGCTAATGCAAGTAAATGTTTAAATCCACCAAGAATAAGATGTGGTGCTGATGTTTGATTTGGATAATTTATACCAAGTGAAAAGCTGCTAAATGTTGAATACCTTGTGAAAATTTCGCAAGTAAATCAGATGGCTCAGGTATTGGTGGTTTAATAATTGAGCCTGAATAATAAATTACACGAATAATAAGACCATAACTAAAAGGCGAAATGTTCAATATGTTAAGTAACGCTGCTTCACTAGCACCAATTTTATCACCAGCTTTAATTAAATGAACATCATTACTGATTTCAATTGTACTACGTGTAATTTTTGTTGGTATATGAAGTGCTTGAAAAAAACTTGTTCTTTCTGGTCCTAAATTTGTTACTTGAGCCCGAATAGTGAAATCGATGGGGGCAATAGCACCAGCACGAGCTGGGGCACTAACCTTATTTTCCAAAAGCTTCTTACTGATTGTACTTAAATCTTCTTTAGTAAAAACAAAACCAATATTTTCATAAACATGTGGTAATAACTTTTCTAAATTAGCATCTTTTGATACCTGTCCATGAATTGTTTTACGCATCATTGTATTTTTTCCCATCATAATAACAGCATGACCACGAAGAGATACACGAATTTTTTGCATTTGACGTGAACCAACATTATCAGCACCGACAACAAATAATGTTGGGTATTCAGCCAAATATTGGGCTAAACGCATTGTATATTTGGCTTTCCATGTTGAATGATCTTCTTTCACCATTTTTCTTTTAAAAATAAATTTACACAGATGTTTTAATCTTTTGATCAGTTGTAATGAGCAACTTGTTCACTGAGTCGGTTGTGCACGACATTTTACATAGAAAGTATACGCCATGCTATGATATTGTTTATCTTTTTCATTACAAGTATAGCCATGTTATCAGCATAAATGATACATAATACTGCATATATCTTACATAATTCTCAATAAAAGTTGATATTTCGAAATAATTATGAAATTCCCACACATTGTTAGGAACCATGGAAAATCTCATTCAAAAACTTTCAAAATTCTCATTTTCTGTTTCATCTTTCGAAAAGACCTATATGTAATTACGCAAGAACATCGTAAAGGTAATTATGCAACAAAATGGCCCAAGTAATAGGTGTGTTCTATCCAAAACCTAACATGATAAGGGTACATCTGATTTTGACGCTATTTGGAACTTAAGAGTTATAGACCATGCTCTTTCTTCATAAATAAACCATTAATAGTTACGTTTAAAAAACTACTACGTAACACAAATACTTTTGTATTAAATGTAAAAAGAATGTGAAATGCATAGATAGGCAATTCAGACGTGATTTGACTTGCCCATCTAGAATTTGAAATTAGGATAAAAATTCGAGTGCATGAAAATCCTCTATATATCTGCTTTCCCAAGTCACATTATTTTTGTCATGCACTTGAGCTTCTTGAGACTCTTGCGCAAGAAAGTCATGTGCTATGGAAATATCTTGAGGCCTTTTCGTGAACTCAAGTTTTTGAACTTCTTGATGTTCATATGCTTGAAATTCTAGCTTATTCACTCAGATTCTTATCCGTGAGTTTTTCTTGTTAAAGAACTTTTGTTAGTTTTTATTCAATTTTACGCTGAAATTAGCTCAACTTTTAATAAAAACTCATCTTTTCATTTTCTTGAATCGAACGCCAAAGTTTCTTGTAACTCATGCACTATGGACAAATAATGACTTGCCCATCTCTGGTGAAATATGTAAAGGCAAAGAGAATTTCGAAAACTTCTATTTCCCTATTTCGTTATCACTTTGCGGCTTTCGAGCTAAGATCAAAGTGTAGTATCTGTTCTCGCTGGTTTGAAAACCGGCGGACTTCAGTCTCCAATTTCAAACGAATTTTTCTGCAATGAATTATTTCGATATTGCAATGCTATGGAGTTTGGTTCACTGTGTTTGCCGTCGGAAAAAATGAATATAATTATGATTTCAAATTAAAATGGAAATATATTAAAGAAATTTTAGAATCTACGTATGACAATTTTATGACTAGCTTGCATATTTTTATCTTTACAAGATACTTTTTTTTTTGTTCATTAGAGAATATTTTATTGACCTATCAAATGCTTTATTTATTAAAGAATATAATATCAGGATTTATAATATACAAAAATAAAAATAAAAATATATTGTTTATTATTTATTTAATCGACTTCTTCGATGGTTGGACCTTTTCCATTTGAATGAGATGCATGTTCACCATTTGGCATAGAATTATTTCCACTACTATAAAGTTTTGTTATGATTGGTGAACAAATTTCTTCGATTTCTTTTTGTTTATGTTCAATTTCATCTTTTGTAGCTAATTGATTCTTTTCTATCCAGTGTAATGTTGAATTAATTATTTCATTTATTTTTGTTTTATCATCAAATAAAAGTTTTGAAGAAATTTTATCATCATTAATAGTTTTTTCCATATTAAAACAATATGATTCAAGTGAATTTTTTGCTGTTATACGTTCACGTTGAATTTCATCTTCTTTTTCATATATTTTAGCATCATGAATCATTTTTTCAATATCTTCTTGTGATAATCGACTATTATCATTTTTAATTGTTATTTTTTTTTCTTGACCAGCTGATTTTTCAATAGCTGAAACATTTAATATTCCATTTGCATCAATATCAAATGTAACTTCAATTTTTGGTATACCACGTGGTGCTGGAGGAATTTTCGAAAGTTCAAAATTTCCCAATAAATGATTATCTTTTGTCATTGCACGTTCACCTTGAAATACTTTAATATCAACACCAGATTGATTATCTGAATATGTTGTAAAAGTTTGTGTTTGTCGTGCTGGAATATTTGTACTACGTTTAATTAATGTTGTCATAACACCACCAGCTGTTTCAATCCCAAGTGAAAGTGGTGTAACATCAATTAAAAGTACTTCTTTAAGATCATCTGATTGATCACCAGTTAATATAGCTGCTTGTACAGCTGCACCATATGCAACAGCTTCATCGGGATTAATCGATTTATTTAATTCTTTACCATTAAAAAAATCTTGAAGTAATTTTTGTACTTTTGGAATACGCGTTGAACCACCAACAAGTACAATTTCATGAATATTTGATTTGTCCATTTTTGCATCACGTAAAGCTTTTTCAACTGGTTCAAGTGTTGAACGAAATAAATCAGCACATAATTCTTCAAAACGAGCACGTGTTAATGTTGAAAAAAAATCTATACCTTCATGAAGTGAATCAATTTCAATCGATGCTTGAGATGAAGATGATAATGTACGTTTTGCTCGTTCACATGCCGTACGTAATCGTCGAAGAGCACGTTTGTTTTCAGATATATCTTTATTATGTTTTCTTTTAAATTCTTGTACAAAATGTGTTACGATTCGATTATCAAAATCTTCCCCACCTAAATGTGTATCACCAGCTGTTGATTTAACTTCAAAGACACCTTGATCCATAACTAATACAGATACATCAAATGTTCCACCACCTAAATCAAATATAAGAACATTTTTTTCACCAGTTTTTTGTTTATCTAAACCATAAGCAATAGCTGCTGCTGTTGGTTCATTTATAATTCGTAAAACATTAAGACCAGCAATAATACCAGCATCTTTTGTTGCTTGTCGTTGTGAATCATTAAAATAAGCTGGTACAGTAATAACAGCATCTTTAACTTTTTTGTTAAGATAAGCTTCAGCAGTTTCTTTCATTTTTATTAAAACCATAGATGAAATTTCTTCAGGTGTGAAGGTTTTTAATTCATTTTTATATTCAACTTGAATTTTTGGTTTTCCACTATCATTAACGACTTTAAATGGCCAATGTTTCATATCAGATTGTACAGTTGATTCATTAAATTTTCTCCCAATAAGTCGTTTAGCATCAAATACTGTATTATTTGGATTTATTGCAACTTGATTTTTAGCTGCATCACCAATTAAACGTTCACTATCAGTAAATGCAACATAGGATGGTGTTGTACGATTTCCTTGATCATTTGCAATAATTTCGACTTTGCCATGTTGAAATACACCAACGCATGAATATGTTGTACCTAAATCAATACCAATTGCGCTTGCCATTTGTAGTTAATAAATAATACTATGAAATGTTTGAATAATATATGATCTGGATCGTATTTTGCACGCATCTTTAAATAATATCAAACTCAATTTCTTCTAGTAAAATCGAGAATATTCGAGTATTATCTAGAAAAAGCAGGAAAATTAGAATAGAACTGAATGATGAAAGATTGATTCATATATAATTTCCAAATTTATGAAATCTTTTTTGAGTCATAGAAATCTTAATTCTGATTCGTTGAGAATATGGACGAATGACATCATATATGTATGCGACATCTTACTTATTTCGAAATTTCTCACCTGTATTTTTATTTTTTCCTTTGACTACAGAACGTAAGTGTCTCGTCTTTATGGTTGATTCATCGAAAATAAACCTAGCTTTCGAAACTCCTTCATTTACAATTATCATGTCATCATAACGTTTCATCATCAGTGCATTATATTAACTTTTACTAATTCTAAGAAACATCATCATATAATACATTCTTATATGAAATTATATCAGTTTTAATTGAAATTGTATGTAGTAGTTTTCAACCGCCCATATAAATAATTTTTTTTTCCTGAAAACGTGTCTGAAACGTTAAGAGCGAACGCGTCTAAATGTGTACCCAGTGAAACAAATGAAGCGTCTGAGCGCGTCTCATAAAAATTTTAAAATTTTGAAAAATACATTCGAATCCATCTTAGATTCGAACTGAGTCACCATCATCAACATTTTTCGATGGTCTTACCATACCCTGGGAAATCGATTGAATTTTACCTTAAGAGATGACGGTCAGATTCTTTACAGATGAATCGGTGATCAGAAGTCGTTTATTTACACCACTGAGCTGTATGACGAGAAGAAATCTTTTATTATGAAGAAATAAAAAAAATATTTGAATACGAATTTCATTGGTTAAATAATTTATTTCCATAAGATGCACTTTTGTCAAAGTTAAGATATGTAACACAATAGGATTTTTCATTTATCTTGTTAAATTATTTTTTTTGAATATCTTTTTTTATTATCTACTGCATACAATTAATATTAGGATTTTTTTTTAATTTTATCGATTACATGATAAAGAATTTGATCAAAGGATTTAGTGAATAAATAACTATTCATTAAATCTTTTGATAGGTTTATATGCTGAAAAGTTATTAACCCTTAAAAACCGAAGAGGGTTCTCGAGTAGTTGAGGAAGCACTAATCACAGAATAGAGCTTCTGGGCCTTAAACATGCTCATACACTAGCTAAAAAGGTTGGATGTTACAAAAAAATTTTTCCACCCAGATCACCTGAGTAGAGTTTTTAATAGAAATCTAAAACAAAGTGCATAAAGGTACTTGGTTTCAATTTGCAAAGCACTTGCTGGCACTTTATTCTAAATGATAATGTACCTCAAAGTACCGCAGCAAGTTATTCAAAAGACAAAGTTAAAGTTTTTAATGCACATCCAAAATTTTAATAATGAAAATATTCAAATAAAATATACAAATATTGAATATTTCTCTAAAACAATTTATTTACTTGGAGAACTTCAACCATTATCATTAGATGAAACAAAACAAATTGTTATACAATTAATTAATTATTTAACATGTGTTCCATATGGTTCACTTATACATGTCATTGTGTGGGTTATAGCTAATTATCAAATAGCTAATGAAAATGAAAGACCATGGATTCAAAATATTATTCATATAGAATCAATCAATTAAATAAAATACTTTAACATAGTCGAGATATACTTAAAATCATGAAAAATCTTGAAGAGGTGAAGATGTTGAGAATGATATTTCATTAAATATGTCCCTCTTAATTTAATACTCATTTTTATTCAATAATCTTTTATTTTACAGGTACACAAACTGATTCCATTTCAACAAGATTCTCATTACTCGGTGCTATAAAACGTCAATTATGGTCAGATTTTATCGATAATCCATTATTACCATATTATTTAATGATTCCAAATCTATCATCATCATCAATAGTTAATACATTATGTTTATTATCATCTCAAA
Source organism: Macrotrachela quadricornifera (assembly GCA_022393335.1). Taxonomy (NCBI): domain Eukaryota; kingdom Metazoa; phylum Rotifera; class Eurotatoria; order Philodinida; family Philodinidae; genus Macrotrachela; species Macrotrachela quadricornifera. Next base: position 1,598,194 of record JAJEKB010021601.1, on the reverse strand, counting down.
CATCAACATCACTTATTCAAATATTATTTGATACATATATTATAAATAAATTTTGTTGATTTTGAACAATCACATGCATTTTATATTTGTCCAAAATATGTTCCAATGAATTATTTAATTGTACGTTTATTAACAAATATAAATACATCAAATGAAATTTTTGGAACAGATCGTGCACTTTATCTTATATTTGATTTAATTCTATTTCGAACCCTAGTGAATGTACTCATCAAGAGAGTACTCAAAACGTACTCACGCTAGAAAATGCCGCGAGAACTCATGAGTACTTAGCAGATTTGAGTACTCATCGGTCGTACTCACATTAGAGTTTCGAGTATATGAGTACTACATTTCCCTGGTCTCACAACAGTATATCCTAGTTGAGTACTCCGATCTTTCCTTTTTTATATTTGCTAGCATTTAGACCATTCAAGGTCTGGATGTACAGCCCTCCAATGGGGCTTTGCAGACTCTAGAAGAGTCTACTTCTCTGCGATGTTACAGTCGTATAGTGAAATTATCTTGTTAAAATTTCCAACTTCTCGTCCATAGAAAATCAGCGCACGATACCCTTTTCGTCCTGACACATTTCGTTCTGTATACTGAGTATTGTCAGAGAAAAAGACGACGAGTACTACAATGAGTACTCAGGATTTTGTCTATGAGTAGATTTATAGTGAAATATTTTCTCGAGTACGACTCTGAGTACTACACCATTTAAAATACTCATGAATTTTCAAGAGTACTCGCTCGTGTAATCTGAGTACTCACGCTTGCAAGTCGTACTCTCTTGATGAGTACATTCACTAGGGAAGATATTCATCAACACGTTGTTTATTAGAACAAGTTTTACCATATTTATTTAATATTAAATCAAATAAATATATCACTAATTCTTGAATCTTTCGCACGGTTAATTTTTTAGATATGTTACATTGATGAAAAAAATTCTTTTCGTTTAGTTATATAGTACATAAGAAAAAAAAATTACTAAAATTTTCATGTATGCTTTTAACACTTTTATTGTTGTTCTTCCTTGTATACTATCAAAGAAAACATACAAGAGAATAAAAAGAAATATTCGAATGAACAAAAGAAAATAACCAAAAACGTAGTAACAAGAAACAAGATGAGAAAACAAAAGATTCATACATTTCATGAAATGAAATGCACTTGTAAATTAAGGCTAGTATTTATTTGAGCAGTAATTATATCGAAATGAGCAGTAATTATAGGACTATTTAGCAGCAATTTTTGAGCAATAAAAAAAATTGCTTTGAGCAGTTTTATATTATTAGATGGACAATAATTTATTCAGTAAATGTCAATAATTATTTCCGATGTGAGCAGTAGAAAAAAGAAAAAGTACAGCATTTATATTCACAATTGGAAACAAAAAAAAGAAAAATGAACAATTAATTATATCATTGTACCAGTAATGCTTTCTTTGCTTTACATGGTCTGCCTCTTTTCCTTTTTGATCCGATATCCACGCTTTTTGCCTCTGGTGGCGGTTTGCAATATTTTAATCTGATAGACAAACCTATGATGTGCTTGCAAATATAGTTTTTGAGGAATGATGGGCAAGTGCAAGTCCCTTGACTCCACTCTTCGATGTTGTTCGACAAACACACGCGCCATATTTTAAAGTAAACAGACTTGTATGTGTCAAATAAATTAAACCTACAATTCTCGTAGCGTTTTACTTCTTTATCTGTTATTGTAGTTTCTTGAGCAGCAGGCAAATAATATATTGTTTTATCACCATTTGAAATAGATATAACTTCTTTATTTAGCTTGACCCAATTATATCCATCAGTCCAATGTGATAATGTAATTGAAGGTTGATGTTCGAATTTTTTTGAATTGACACAAGTAGGATTACGTTCTTTTGACCACTTCATGACTATTGAAAATACAACAACTGTAAATCTTGATAAAAATAATCGTTCTCTTATTGTATCTTCATCTTTTATAACACGATTTGTTGCTTCTAGAGCGTTATTGGTATTGGGAACATAGATCTGTAGGCCTTCATACCAACCATTTTTTGATGTGAGTCATTCACTTGAAAAATATTGAAGAAATTTTTCTTCGCTCTTCCACTTTTTCAGGAATAGCTTTATAGCAACTTCAAATGTTTTTTTACTGTTGGAGAGTTGTAGAGTATCAATATCATCTATAATTTCATCGTGCAAGTTTTTATCTTCTATTAAATGTAACTTTTTTTGTACTCGTTTCCGCATGTGAGACCAGCACATGACCATGTTATGATCTTCTCCAAATACAATTGAAAACACATTTCTAATAGCTTCAGCTCCATCTGCAACCAGTGCTAAGTTTCGTTCGTTCATATTCATGTTTAAATCTTGTAAACCATCACGAATAGACGTAAATATGAATTTAAAATCTTTTTCGTCCTCGCTAGAGCACACTGCAAACCCATACGGATGAAATTGTTTGACCATATCAGTAGTTCCAATAATAAGACAAGGATAGCCTTCCCAAATCAACTTATAAGTTGCGTCGGCATGAATTACATGTGAAATAGTTGCATTGAATAGCAGTCTTTTAGTTGTGACAAAAAATCTGAATTTGTTTTCATTGTCATCATCGTCCACGTCATCCTCAATTTCATCTCCATATATAATCTCATATCTCAATACCCATGGTTCATCATCATCGTCGGGTATGACTGATTTTTGTTTACACCAAGCTTCCAATTCACCTAAACTGATACTTGAATTACCATACAACTTAACTCGTAATGATACCAGATAATTGGATAATTGACGTTTTTTAGGGACAGGCAAATTCTTTTCCTCTAATAATTCTAATATTCGTTTCGGCTTAACTTTCATTTTGAACAACTCATTTATTACTTCTTTCGATTGTTCATCGATCCCAGTTGACGCTGATCCGTGATATAAATGATCATCTTTCGTTGCATACATGGTAACACATTCACTTTCAATATGATATAAAACATGAATTGTGGCTGGACACTGTTTTCCACGTCGCTTCACTTGGTTACATCTATAATAAACCCGCTTCCCATCACTTGTTAGGTTTGAATAACTTATGCTCCATATATGTTCATTTCTTATTTGATTAATAGCATCTTCTTTGTTATGGAACGTACATATTGGAATCCATTTTCTTCTATTTTGTTTTTTTTATCTTCAACATTTCCACTATCATTGGAAGACACCAGTTCCATATCATTGTTGTTTTCGCTTTCATCATCAGAAATATACTGTGCTACGCGTTGTGGTTCGGCCATTTTTATAAATTGTGTGCTTGTTAACAGGTAAATCGATTTCACTGATAAAAACATACACTTTTTTGATTGTCACAGTATATATAGTGAACAAATGACAAAGGAAAAATTAAAAGGATTGGAAAATTAACGTGGAACGCGAGGGGAAAATCCCAGATAAAAGCAGCGACGAAAACGGTTGGGAAAATCCCAGATAAAAGCAGAAACGAAAACGATTGGAAAAAACCATTAGTAAAAGAAAAGAAAGAAAGAAAGAAAAGTCCATATTGCCTTTGCCATATAACATGTACTTTTGGTTTGAACAAATTATTGTTTAGTTAGTTTAATTATTGCTCACTTTTTTTTTGATTTTATTGCTCATTCAGTACTATTATTGCTCGTTTAGTATTATTATTGCTCAATCAGTATAATTACTGCTCAATCCGTATAATTACTGCTCAATCAGTATAATTACTGCTCAATTAGTATAATTATCTCTCATTGAATTTCTTTACCGCTAAACTTGATTACTGCTCATCTATATCATTTTACTGCTCATTCGTATTATTTTATTGCTCATTTAAATTTTAGTCGTAAATTAATGATTTTCCACTAAAAAAGAAAGATTTTCTTAGAATATAAATCAGTAAAAGAAATAGAAATATTACATGTAGCTACATGAATTTCATCGGCTATTTCAGTTATTTGTACTTTCAAATGACTTTCAATATTATTAAGAATTGCCATATCATTTTCATTTGTAATAATTGTTATTACTGAACCATTTTCATCAAATTCACTAGCACGAGCAACCTAAAATTAAATATTTTAATAAATACAAATAAATTTTCATCTGAACGTACTCGACAAAGATAAGTATATGTATCTATTGGCATATTATAATTGATTATAACATTAACATTTTCAAAATTCACATTATCTTCATATAAATCAGTTGTAATAAGAACAGTTGTTGAATATATTTTAAATTCTTCATAATGATGTTTACTAAAATAACCAGAAATCAGTTTTTGTTAGTTAAAAAATCAGACTCACCGTTCTTCTTCTGCAATATCTCGATTAATTTCAATAGCAGAAAATTTTCCAGGTAAATTTCGACTTAAAACACCACTACGTACAACTGATTTAACACAAATAATACCCAGGTCGACGAATACGGAATCCGTATACGTCTGTAAACGGCCGTATACGTTCATGATACAATCGTATACCGAGGGAAACGGAGGAAAACGAAAACCGTATGCGATCTCCGTTTACTAAGGTGGTAAACGACCGTGTTTTTCTCCGTATATCGTCGTATACGACACGGAGATATACGGTCGTAATACTGAGACAGGTAATACGGAAAAATACGGTAGTATACGATCGTATTTCTCTGTGCACGATCGTTTACGACCGGACTGTTTCGACCTGGGTAGCTTTTTTATTTTTAATATTTTTAATTTGATCAAACAAATGATGTATTTCGTTATTTTTTCATTTTCACATAATTTAATATAATGATGACGAAAATTCTTAAATTAAAATAATTATAATATTATAAATATTTATTTTTCAAACTTACGTGAAATTCGAAATCTTTTTTATTACCAATATTAATATTCGTTTGCTAGAATAACAAAAAGAAATATTTCATTATAAATATAATAATAAATAAAAATTACATGTTCACTTGAATTAATATTTAAATGTTGTAAATTGTTTTTCATAAATGATCCAGGTCAAGCATCTCCGGCCGTAAACGACCATTTTCTATCCTGCTTGACTGGTTTCATATATACAGTGTTACGGCCGTTTTTGTCGTACCGTAGACGGTTAGCAACTGTCGGAAACAACAGAATACGTTATGGCTTTTTAACGGTTACGGCGGTCGTACGTATTGTTCTGAGGATGTTTATTCAGAAAAAAACTTATTTTGTTGTTGCATTTGTACAGAAAATTTTTCAACTAAATTTATTAATATTTTGTTGATGTTGATTTGATGTTCAATAAAAAGATCAATTATTTTTTTGTTGACTATTTTCCTCAGTAGTTGTTGTAAGTTGTTGTTGTGTTGCTGGTGGTGATTGATGAACTTCTGGTAGTGCTGGTGAATTAGTATGATGAACTGACTTTAAAAAAAATATTATTTTTATTCGATAGAAATATGACATATCAACGGATTTAGTGCAATTCAAGTTTTCTTTCTTTTTGTATATCGTTAAATTACAATGAATCACCAAATCGATATTAAATGACAAGCACACTAATGTGCCAGGTGGCGCTAAATTCCTTAACACTTATCCAGAGGATGAAAATAAAAAATACTATATTCTTACTGAAAATCGCGACGATTTTTGTCATTTTCAAAAAAAATCGGTGTAAAATCGTGATTAATCATATTTCACAAGAAAATCATCGATTTAATAAGAATTTATCGAGATTATGAAGGAAAAAAAAAAGAATTTTCTAAGAATGAGCGATAAATCAGAATAATAAATCGCGTTTAACTACCAATTTTGTTTATTGATTTTTAAATACGAATTAATTAAACAAAATATTAAAAGATTTATTAAACTGAAAGTTAAATTTAATTCCAACAGGGTTTTCTAAGATAATAATTGAAATTTAGAATTTTACGGAAGGTTTTTTCAATATTGATGTCACTAATGTGAAATGAAAAAGACCGGATTAATTTTAAAAAACAATCAAAGCAGACCTATCACTTACATTCAGTTTTCTTGAAAATATTTCGCTCAAATAATAGATAGTTTATTTCAGAGAGATTTTCAAATTTAGTGTTTTTCAGAATAGCGTTATTTCCGTCGTCTACTCATTTAAGATGATTCTATTCAACCTACAATTCATATAAGAACGAAGCTCTTTTATAAAGTAATGTGTAAAACGAGCTTAATTATATAATCTTTTTTCATATAGAAATTTTATTTATTTTTGATTTTAGATTTTTCATTAAATGAAAAACAAAAGCTTATAGGTTTTTTCAAGAATATTAAATTCAGAAAATTAATTTTTTATGTATGAGGAATTTATTTTTGCGTTTTTCAAGTCTTTTTTTTATATGAATATGAAGAATTGTTTTTATTTTTTCCATTTTTTTTACACTTTTTTATCTGAAAGACTATTAATATTCATTTTTATTAATAAAAGTATTTGTTAATTTAAATTGGTATTTGGCTTACTAGATAAAATGGCAGAAATTATCGATAAAAGGAAGGAAAAAATCAATTAGACAGTCGCAATTTATCGTCAAAATCCTAAACAGAATCGAACAGAAATCGGCGATTTATTGCCGATTTGGAGAACATGGAAATTTAGTTCTCTAACACTTGGTTAAGTATGTTTTGTTGACTCGAGATGACTTTTCGAGATATCTGCCTTACAAACAGCTGTATCTATAGCGATAAATGCACTATGCAGATACGATTTATGCATTTGCTATAACTTGCTAAGGAGAGAGATCCGAATTCAATAGAATGTTCCAATCGATTCAGTGCAGCGACAAATAAGGAACGGCTCGATTCAACAAAAAAAATTTAGAAATTCAAATAAATTTTTGGATTGAACCACTATATGTTCTCTTGATGGTGAAGTCATTAATAGTGATCTATCTTTTAATTGGTCATACTATTTTTATAATTTCTCTAAATAAATATTTAGGAAAAAAAAGATCGAAAACACAGCTCGATAGAGAAAATTTTCTTTATTGATTCGTGTCAAGCTTATATTCGATCTCTTAAATTTTTTTTAAAACGCATTTAATATTTGATTGACTTAATTGATTATATTTAATGCGGTCTTATGCGTTTTTTTTTCTTATTTACACGACATACACATCAAAAGTTGTCATTTTGGGTCGCGATGATCTTTAGAACGGAAGGTCAGAAAATATTCGTTGAAATGCGAGATTAAAATGCCCATATTAAACCGATAAAATCTGTTTTTCGATCTTTCATAGGTACATTCTTTTGTTTACAGAAAGCAGGACAAAAGACAAATTTGGGTTTTTCAAATTGCAGAGAATCGAAGAAGGAAAAAAGTTCGGGTTTTATTTTAGAATACTCATATAAATTGGCTGAACGCCTGAGATCTGTTGCTTTTTACACATAACTAATTGTTTTTCTTTAGGTCGAGACAGTCAAAGAAAACTAATCAATCTGATTCATTATTTATCGTTAGTTGCATTCACAGCTGTGAAGTATAAAATCTTTTGTTTAAAAAAGAGCGGCCACTAACTTTTCTTACTCTCTTCATTTTAACTATTTGGAATCTTGAAAAAAACAAAGTCCATAAAAATTTGTCGTTTTGATGGGCTTTGTATAAACCAACGAAGGTACTTAACAAAGATAGAAAAACAAAAGATATCAATTTGATATTGATATTTTCATCTTACACTTGAATCAATATCTTCTAATTTTCTATTTACGAAATCATCACGACAAAAGATGACGATTTCTTTGCGTACCTCGAGAAAATAAAAAAAAGGAAATAGACGATATTTCAGTTTCACCCGACTACGAAATGAGGTGCAAAGTATGAATCTCGATTATTGAAAAAAAGTGAAATCTCGAATTAATCGTTTTCACAATCTATCATCCAATACTATACAAAATAGACATTTTTGCATTAATGGATTATTAATTTTTTATGAGACTAATGAGGAAATATCTTCAAGTGTAAGTCTCAGTTTTAAAATGGATATATGCCAGTTTGTAGAGTTCGACGTGCTGATTCTCATGATGTATTTCGTTTTTCCCGATGAAGCTTCTTTCATTTAGAGTGTGATACAGAACATCAGAATTTTAACATAATATTATAAAAGAAGATGATTGCTACAAGCTGCTTGTACCTGTATCATTTCTCATTTCCACACATCGATCTCGATCTATCTAGGTAATATCTAAAAGTGTGCAATTTCCAACATTTTGACTCTGTTTCTTGTAAGCATGAAGCGTTCGCTTAGTACAGTTCTAAGGATACAAACTCAGTTAGAATGATTTCTTTTATACTCGGGAGTATCAGTTGTATGATTATCTCGTAGAATACTGGAAAATGTCTATGAGGATAATTTGACTAATGGACAATCGTGCAAGCTCTTGGTAATATCCAAAAGAACAACGTCAACTAAACAGCCATGTTACTAAATGCGATTTATCCAAAAGATAAATTGAATTTTCTTTCTAAATATAATTAAATAATTCACATTATTCAATGTTCTTTTTTTGTTTAAGTCTACGAACTGTCCCAGCACATGTTTCATGTGTTTTCATACAAACTTGTACAGCATCATCATCTAATAATTCTCCACCACTTATAATTAATATTTGTTTTGATGGTGGAATTCCATGACCATGTTAAATTGACGATTTTAATATTTTAACACTAAAAGATAAAAGTGGAAAAAAAACAATAAAAAAAGTAAAAATTAATAATATTCTTGAAATGCTAAATCAGTTTCAAATGTACAGGGTGTCCCAAAAGTTTGGCCGGAAAGTTTCTGCGCATATCTTCACTAATACATTTGACTTTCTCCACAAATTATTTTTTTGAATTGTAGCTGAGAATATCAAGTTTCAGTTGACCAAGACAACCTCCCATACTATTCCTTGTAAAACAGTACCTGAGTGAATTGCGCTGCCATTGTACGATTGCATTTCCAACACAAAAACGCTCATAACTCAGCTTCTACTCAACCGATTTGAATAATTTTTTTTTAAAATGCTGCTTAGGATCTATCCCACTTACCGTAAAACTATCAAGGTTTTGGCTATCGTCGTTATAGAGTTTCAAGCAAGAAACGTCAAAATGAATGCATTTTAGGCCCACCCCTGGATGAAAATCACTCTTACTGTCTTCCCATTTTGAATAGATAAACATAATTTATTATAACCATTTTGTAGCTAAGACTTTCCTCTTTCTCATCATATAAATTGATCATAGCTTTGGTTTTGATTTTCTGATCAAATTCTACAAAGACTAGCTAAACATACACTGTGACCAGTTTATGTCCCGACAGATTAAATTCAGTCTACTGAAGCCAATTCTAAAGCAAATGCCGATTTTTTTCACTGCTCGGTAGAGTAAAGAGCGAGAAATTTTTTGATGAAAAACTTTTTTTCGAACCTTCTTATGGATCAGTTAAAAAACTAAAAATAAGACGGTAGGGGTAGTGTTGTTCCGCTAAACGTCCCGACAGATTTTGAATTTTGTTTCTTTGATATCTCTGTAATTGTGAGAGCTAATGTCCTGATTTTTTTTATCTTTTTTAGCTGGCTATATGATAAATCTATGGTAAAAATTTCAGCTCTTAAGCACGTACTGTTCGTGAGAAAATCGTATTTTACTCGAAAAATGTCCCGACAGATTTTTTTAAATCCAAATGTCCCGACAGATTTTTTTAAATCCAAATGTTCCGACAGATTTTTTTGGTATCCGAATGTCCCCACAGATTAAATTTTAAAAGCAAATTCAAATTTTCTTTTTCTGTTTGACAGATCTAAGAAGACAAAATGTTTTGGTAAAATTTTTTTTTCTAAGGACTTTCTAAATGAAATAAAAAACTAAAGACAAAAGGACAAGGGTGGTGGTGTAGGTATCATCCGCACCTTTTCGCTCTTAAGATATGCATATATATGTGCCGATAAAATTCTGCATATGCTCGTTAGATTCTCCTTTTCAAAAGCTTTCGATTGATATATGATAACAATATAGAAACTGTCATTTCGTGATTTTTTTTGCCAAAATACTTCCAAAATGATGCATTTCATTATGTCAAAATATGTTGAAAACAATGCGTTTTTTTAAAAAACTCAATTTTTTTCTGAAATAAAAAACTGGCAGTTGGGAAAATATTTGATTTATACACAACTGATAGAGCTCTATCAAATGTACAATGCAACTTTGCTTTATCTTCACTTTTATTTTTTTCGATTTTTTTCTTCAAATCGTACAATGCCAGCGCAATTCACTCACCTATGAGTCAAGCACAAAAACTATGCGTGCTCCATCAGACGCTAGCAGCTTGAAGTTTCGCTAAGCAATTTTTCGCTCATCTTTTCAGATAACTTGATAGAGCTCGTCAACCTCTACAGGAACTGATATAATGATAGGAGTTTCAGCACATTTTTTCGACGAAACACATGAAGAGTCACAGCAGAAAGATGAAATTTTTGAGAAAAAACGAGAAATTTTCATATTTTTTAGCCAGAAAAAGGTAGAAATATTTTCGTATTCACCTCATAGGTACTATTTTACAGGGAATAGTATGGGAGGTTGTCTTGGTCAACTGAAACTTGATATTCTCAGCTACAATTCAAAAAACACTTTGTGGAGAAAGTCAAATGTATTAGTGAAGATATGCGCAAAAACTTTCCAGCCAGACTTTTGAAACACCCTGTATAAGTTTCACCAATATCACCTCGAAATCCATAAAGCATTTTGTTTATGTTATAATAACAATATTTTTTTCGTTAAATATCGTTTTGTAAGTCCATTCAAAGAAAAACGAAAAAAAAAATTATAATGAATAAAAGAAATAATCCTTGACTTAAAAAAAAGAAAATCATGAATAAATAGAATAAAAGTGAACTGTATATTTTTTTGAGTAGTTTCCACGGTCATTTTTTTTCTTCTAACAAATAAGGGAGAATAGACAGATGACAAATGATAAAAATATGAAGAACGATGTATTGTCGTGTGTTTGTTTCTTGATCAATTATCAAATAAGGATATTTCATAATTACTTGTGCAATGATATCATAAAGTGATAGCGTGCACATTGATATGATCGTTTTGACACGTGATACAATTATTTATTAAAACATTATTCATCATCTTATATTTTTACTTTAAATTATTATTTTTTTAGAAAATTTAAATAAGAAATATTCTATTTAACTGTTTATCTTATTTATGTGTTCAATTTAGTTTTTAAATAAATAATATCTTATTTAGTTTAAATTCTTATGAGAAAATTTACGCATGAAAAGTGATATGCAACCAAGAAAAACAAGCGTTTTCTTATGTCTTTTCTTCGTTTATTGAACTGGTAGAAAATAAATATGAAAAAAATTACTTTTGTTTTATTTATTTATAGAAGATACAAATTGTTTCATCATTGTAAATAAAGATGATACAAAAGACGAGTGCCAATCAGCGACATCTGTAATATCCATATATACACCGAATGTAATATGAACCAATAATAGCACTTTGACTCATTTCTTCTTTTCATATCAAATTAAACACTAATATCAATATAAACATTGAAATTCAAGAACAAGTACCGTTTATTGGACCACAAGCAAAAAATGTGATTCAACAATTACAACAATATTTAAAAGATATAATACCTGAAGAAAAAAAATCATCAACGTGAAACATATATACGAGAGTTTTTAATGTTAAATACTCCAAGCTGAAACAAAGTACCTAGGGTACTTACAATTTTGAAAAAGTGCCGTGTTTTGTATTTTGTTGGATAAAATGAAATACTACCATGGTACTTTATAAAATAAAAAAGTACTTTATAATTTGTTACGTCATTATTTAAAGATTATTCATTTTCCTCTTATTTATATATTTTAGTTATGATAGTAGATGGAGCTAAGATGATTTTTTTTCTTTTAGTTCTATCGAATAGATTTCATATATGAAATTTTTGTCTGTTTTAGATTTCATATCTTTTTTAACATTCATTTTACTGATTTATTATTGTTGAATTGTAGATATTTTGTGTTTGTTCTTATTTTTGTTGCATATTTAGTATTTCTCCAAATACTCTTATTGAATAATCAGTACGTAATCTATTCTTATGGAAAATTTCAACGCTAAACTATTTCAACACAACATACACTATAACAAAATATATTAATGTCTCACAAGATTACTTCTCCATCTCTGCTTACATTACCTGTCGAATTGGTCTATCGAATATTGGACAATCTCGATCAATTAACTATTCTACTCTCAGTTCGTGATGTCTGTATACGTCTCAATACTATCATCGATACTTATTATCGATATGAAGTAAACTATAGCTTGATTTTTTAAGTCACATTTTCATCATCCTCAAAACATTATTCACTTCATTAATAAATTCTTTTCTTTCGTTGTTTTTATTTAGCTTAGCGTTATTTCTTTTTAGCTTTCGACTGAGTACTTATTTATTAATGATGAACTTTACAAATTCTGATACGTTTCGAGAACTAAGATAAGACTAAAAGAAAAAGTTTTCTAGTAGTCTGTGTATATGAAAAATCAGAGTATTTTTATAAAAAATATCAAAATTTAGAAGAAAATTACTTACTTATTTTGCATTCGGTATACTTATCAAAGAGTCGCAGTTGTCCTTCTGATAAAAATTCTACAAAACATCAATAAAACAAATTAAAACATTTTATCAAAGATTCTATTTGATGGTTATTTCAAAAAATAATAAATAACACAACAATATTCGTTATTTTTAAAACAGAGGAACCTTGAAACTATTTGGACATATTTTAATTATCCTACATAAACTTTTCTAATATAATATATATTTTAATGTTCTGATTGATGATCGGTAGTGTGATAGTTTCCCATGGAAAAATTTTCATAAGTGTACTTATCTTTAGAATTTTCTATATTATGTGTTGTTCGAAAGTACTTTAAGGTGTCCTCATTAATACCAAAACATGATTCTAGAAAGGAAATCCCTAATTACATTTCTTTTTCCTAAAAAGTTCTTAATTTTATTGGAAAATTCATATAGACATTCATCGAACTAAACTTGGCACACATATCGGAAGATAACCAAATCTTACGACATTTATTTCGAACATTACAGCATAATACAGTAAGACAAGCTTTCTTCTCATCAACTGTAAATTCATCGTTATATTACGATACAGACAATTACAACACTCAATCTTAGCAATAGCATAATTGATGATGAAGCGGCTCAGCGTCTAGCTCAAGTATTACAAAATAATACAGTAGAACATTTTTCTTGTCTACAATTGTAAACTTTTCATTATATTTCAACACAGACACTTACCACGCTTAATCTGGTACATAATGAAATTAGTGATGAAGGAGCACAGCGTTTAGCTCAAGCACTAAAGAAAAATACTGTAAGACAAGTTTTTCTTTGATTGATCACATATTCACGAGTATGTCAAATGTAGACACTCACAACACTTAATCTCTACAAAAATGGAATTGGGAATGAAACTGTACGATATCTAGCTGAAGCATTACAAAATAATATAGTCGGACAAATTTTCTTCTCACCAATTGTATATTTACCTTTATACTTCCATTTAGATGCTTACAATACTTGATCTTGCTGCGAACAACATCGATGATCACGGAGTACAACATTTCGCTCAAACATTACTGAAAAATACAGTTAGACAAATCTTCTTTTCATCACCTACACGTTCACAATTGCGTTTTAATTTAGGCACTCGTCACACTCAAACTTAACTATAACAATATTGGTATTGAAGGCGCACAATATCTAGCTCATATAATACAAAATAACAGAGTCAGACAAGTTTTCTTTTTGTCGACTGCTAATTCACCATTGTGGTTTTATTTAGACACTCACAACACTCGAACTTCAAAGCAACTGTATCGACAGAGAAGGAACACGATATCTGGCTCAAGCATTACGAAATAATACAGTAAGATAATTTTTTCGCTTGTTGATTATAAACTCGTTATATTTCACTACAGATACTCGCCACACTCAATCTTGGAGACAACAAAATTGGTGACGAAGGGGCACAACATATAGCTCAAGCATTACAGAATAACGCCGTCAGACAATTTCTTTACCTATCGATTATAAACTGATTATTTTATTTTCATATAGACACTCACTATACTTATTCTTTGTAGTAATGAAATCGGTCCTGAAGGAATGAAACATTTGGCTCGAGCATTACAATATAATACGGTAAGACATGCTTTTTTTTCCTATCGACTCTACCTGATAATTATGTTTTAATACAGACACTTACAACACTAAATCTTTTCAGCAACAAAATCGGTGATGAAGGTGCACAGCATATGGCTCAAGCATTACAAAATAATACGGTTATACAAGTGTTCTTTTCATTGATTATAAATTCAATATTATATTTTAAAACAGGCACTCACCAAGCTCATTCTTGATGGCAATAAAATTGGTATTAAGGGAGTGAAATATTTCGCTCTAGCATTACAAAACAATACGGTAAGACATATTTTGCCTTTACCCATTGTATATTGACAATTATGTTTCATCACAGACGCTCACCAAGCTTTATATTCGGTACAACAACAACAGTGATGAAGATACAGAGCATTTGTTCAAAGAAGCAAATCATTCGGTGAAAAGAGTTTGGTCTGAATTCTAATTTATCCATCTACTCTCATCAAGAACTCGTTCTTGTTTTTATTTTAACGCAATCTTTATTCTTTCATACGTTATTCTTGCAAATATTTCATATTTATTTGAAAAAAAAATTATAGAAGAAGTAAACAACAAGATAGCAATCGATTTTTTATGCAGATTACTTTTGTTAATTATTTGTTCTAATAATAAGACCTAATGCCTGATTTTATTCATAGTCTATTTTTTCCTGTAACATAGAGCTAGGAACAATTTAAATTTTATCTGTAGGTTACGTGCATATTATAAAATGATTAGGAATATTGCTTTATAACTGTTATGATATAATAAATGTCTAGAATCAGACAATTAGTAGTTACTGAAAATCAATAGAGCGAACATCTCAATCAATGGAAAACCTAAACACGCATAGAGTATAATGTTTTTAAGAAAATAGGTGAAAGTATGAAAATTCCTACTGCATCAAGAGAAACGATTTAAATTCTAGATCACAAAGTCTTTGTCTTTACTCAAGTTGGAAATCATATTGGTCAGAATGAAGAAATTCAAGAACATCATACATACATACGATGTAATATTGATAAAAAAAAACATTTTCTAATGTATGTAATTTTCTGTAAATAATGGATGTCTTACAAAATATTCTCTTTTCATTAATAAATAAATAATTAAAGAAGATATTATTATTAGTTGTATAGGAGTAGTCCGAAATCAACCTCATTTTATTTAGCACACGAATGTTCCTGTTTGTCACGCACAACTTGATTTATTGACGAAGGAAGGTTCTCAGGCGTTACTCTCTATTTTGAATCTAGCATTGGCCATTTTGCGGAGCTCAATGAATGCAACATATGATATAAAGAGTGTTTCATAATAACTGAAGATAAATTGTGAATGAAGTTTTTCATACTCTATCTCGATGTATCATGCTGAAATTTTTATCACATATATATCTAGCCAAGGTCTTTTATACTTGAAAGATTCAGTTCTCTAACTATAGCTAATAGGGGAGTACATCGACAGTATTGAAACAAATCTTTTTCATATAGTGAACATAATGCAAAACTCTAATATGAAAGTTTGTGTTTCAATATTGTCAATGTATTCTGCCATTAGCTATAGCTAGGGGGCTGAAACTTTCAGATATAAAAGTCCTTGATTAGATATATATGCAATAAAAATTTCAACATGATGTGTCGAAATAAAGTATGAAAAACACCATCAACAATTTATTCCCAGTTATTATGGAACACCCATTATGGTACCTCGTAGTTTCTTAAAAATTCAGTATGTAGACGAATTCTCTATATCACATGTTGTACTCACAGAACTCTATAAAATGGATGATAGCAGATTCGAAACGGAGTGTGACATTTGGGAATCTACTGTCGTAAGTGAGCGCTCATGAGGGAGGGTAATGGATTGATAAATCGCTTTCAACTTAAGAGTACGTACATCATGTAATTTCGAAAGAACTATGAAGATTATGGCAAGAGTTCGAGGGAAGACCATATCAGTGCCTAATATATTATATTTCTACGGCGGGTTTTTTAATGAAATGCTGTGATCCAACTCAGGATCATCAAAAAAACTGGTTTCAAATTTAGACTTGAAACATTGCACAGATATAGATCTTCGCAAGAATAATTTATTGTAAAAGTTCTTGGCCTCTTGATAAGCTCCTGTCCTGGAATACGAACATCTAATTTACTCATTTATATGAGCAATGTAAAGATATGCTCTTACCATAGATGCATTTTAGGATAGGAGCAAACAAAAAGATCTGAAACCTTCACAAAAAACTATTCCCGCTAAGATCTATCTTTGTTCAAAGTTTCAAGTCGAAATTCAAAAATCAGTTCTTTCTGATATTCTTGATTAGGATCATGGCATTCTATCGAGAAAACGCCGTAAAAATGCAATATAATCGACACCAATACGGTGTTGCCCCGAATTATTTTCAGAATCTCCATAGTCCATTCAAGACTACATGATGTACATGCTCTCGAAATAAAAGCGTATTATCAATCCGTTGCCTTTTCTCGTCAGATAATTGGAATTAGTGCATGTCTATATGAATGACAATGAATGGGAATGACTGCCAATGGACAGAGACGACCAAACATTAATAAGAATGGATGGCAACAGAGACAGAATCGGTACCGGTAACTGATCGATCTGAATTTCAAAACAACCAATCTACCGGTTGAAACCGATCTATCGGTAAAAGCGTAGTCTGAATCGATTTACCAAATGATAAGTTTTTTTGTACTTTCTCAAAAATAAACTATAACAGAACGTCATTCAGCAACTGTGGTGTAAAACAATGCAAAAGTTTTGCCTTCTGCACATGTTTAGCAAAAGGGAGTAGTCAAAGGCAATTAATGTGTTACTTTGGTTCATGTAAGTATTTTAGAAATACGAAAAGAAGAAAGACATTTAACTGTTACGAAAATTTGATTTTTTTTTCTTTTAACAAGTAGTAAATTTCAGTAGTACAATCATATTGAGTTGACACGAAATTTTTGCGTTTTCTTTTAAATTTTATTTTTATTTTTTAACTTCAAGATTACAATCAACTATCAACTATGTATGCTCTATCACTATCTATGACTTGTCATCAGAGCTCTGGTAGAGATAGGATCCATCGTTCGTAGAAGTCCTAGGAGTTTTGGCCTAAGAAGTTGACAAGATCCATTTTGAGGTCGTTCTCGTCGTCGAATTTTTTCTCGCGTAGATGATTAAACAGAGAACGGCACAAGTGGTAATCTATGGGAGCCAAGTCTAGAGAATAAGGTGGATGTGGAACCGTAACCCATCTGAGCTCCAATAACTTCTCACGTGTCCATTTTGCAATGTACAGTAGGTACCAGGATCTATTTTTTGGGATTTATTCGGATTTATTAATAAATTCCCATACATCTTAAAATAAATTCCACATAACTCCTATTGGGAGGGGGAGGAGAGCAAGAGTGAGAGTGCGCTGAAATACTAATACAGCTGCATAGTCTCAATAAATCCTTAGTAAATAAATAAAACTCAATAGATCCCGCAGAAGAAATAAATCCCAAAAAAAATAAATCTCGGTATGTCCTCATCAGAAGAAAACATATGTATTGTGATACATTTATCTTACTACGTTATTAATCTAACTTTTTATCCAAACACGTGTGTTTTTGAATGCTTTCCCGTGCTATATGATTTCACGGTTAAATAAGTGACTACTAATGTGTATATTTTTTTTAATGAGGACGGAAAATATCTACATGTATGAATATCCATTTTTCTCTCGAACATCAACAAAGTATTCATTAACAATTTTATTTTATCATGAGAACAAGAAGGTAGTAAATACAACTAAAGCTTCAAAGCAAAATAAAAAATCGATTTAAGGTCTTAAACAGTCATTTTTCATGAATAGTTAAATGACAATGTGTCATCATCTGCTGAAAAAAGATTGTGTGCTAATTAGATTATATAAATGGCGAGGGCGTATAAGATGAAACTACCATAAGTATCTTCAATTATTCTTGAAGGTTATAGAATTCTTCACTTGAAAAATTATTGATTTTGTTTTCAAGACAAGTTTCTTTGTAGTTATTTTCTATACATTGCAGATTAAAGTTGTAATATTTTTTTACTATACAACATTTATTATAAATTTGAATGTCATTCAAGTTCAGCACTAGAAATTGTTTGAGTATTAGAAGGTTCGATTCGATTAGTATGAGGATAAAAGTGTCGTTTCCATCGGTGCCAATACTTTTTTTTAAACACATATTTCACTTGTCGACGATATTTTGACGATGAAAACCAGAAGATATAAAAATTTACCTAAAAACGATTCATATTTGATTATTAATTAAAAAACACAATTCTACCGCATAATTAAGATATAAAATTGAATTGAATATTGCTTGAATTAATCTTTCAATTGCGATTCTTATAGCATCTGTCGGATTAATTATAACATTAATCGAATAGATACGATAGATGACAAAAGGTGTATTTAAAATGACTAGAAAACTAACACGTAAAAGAACAAATTTGGTTAACTGTTGGTCTAACCGACGACGAACAACAGATATTTGCCGTCGAACAATACGACGAACATTGCGATAGGCTAAAATACTGAAAGATCCAGCAATCATCATTGGTAAGAGACCACTTAGAATAGGATAGAAAAAGTATGAGTAATATTGAACCAATATGGGATACTCAGCAGCACAGTCAGCTGGTGGTTTCGCATTGAAAAAAACTCCAAATGCAATTGAATGACACAATGAAAAACATATTACTACAGGAATTGAATATTGAGCCAATTTCATTGTACTTTTTTGTCTTAAGTAAACTGAGTAACTTGTTGAAAGAAATTGATCAAATGCAGTCAAACATATGGTAGAAAATAAAACTAAGACCAATGTTTGTCCTATGACAATTCGTATTTTACACCACACAGGAGAATAATACCATATGTTGAATCCATATCGAGATGTTAGAATGCGAAGAATGAGATTATTTATCAGTAAAGCGATATCAACAATGGATTCAACCATTAGGTAAAATACACATTGATTATTTCGGAATATTTTAAGCTTCGTAAAAATAAGCATTACCAAAGAATTACCGATTAGTCCCATAATGACAATAACAATAATAGAAACAATACTGTATTGTTGCGTAAATAGCGAAATGGATAACGAAGACATATTTTAGTGACTCTTTCTGATGCTTCTTCACATTTACTTATGAAAAAGAAAGAAAAAAATAATTAAATGTCGTCAGTCGTGCGTGTTCTTTATGCAGATGATGAAAATTTATTTCATTTTTACTCGTTAGATGTCAGATTCAAGTCACCAGCAAAGTAGTGGCATTATTAATTAAACATGTTTTTTAAATATCAAATGAAGAAACATCTGACAATTATTGTGAAGTTGTGCTTAGTAATTCCTTTTACCTCTTCCTTACTTAGTATCTTTTTAATTATATTTGAATTTAAAAATATTAATATTAATTATTTACTTATCATATATATTTGTACTAAAAAAGGTAAGTTCAGATTAAATTGATTTAAAATAAAATAAAATAGAATAGAATATTTATTAATGATTTTAAATTAATATAAATAAAGACAAAAATACCCAAGAGATTCACGGACAGTCGGATCCTGCCGGATCTATATAATTCCATCGGATCCGACATGGATTTCGTCGGATTCCTATCAGCAGGATTCCGACCCGGATTTCGTCGGAATGCGTCGGAAACAGGGTGAAATCCGTTCGAATCTGGTCAGATTTTTCATGTTTCCGTTACATTCCGACAAAATCCGGGTCGAAATCCGGCTGATAGGAATCCGACAAAATCCATATCGGATCCGATCGGTTTTTTACGAAAGATGTCGGATTCCGATGAAATCCGACGTGGATCCGATCGAAAACTATCGGATCTACAGGTCGGATTGAATGTCATGGGTAATAAATCAAATTGAAATTAAAATGTATTATTCTTCTTTTATTTGTGACGTTTCGATAAAAGATGTTCATTTTCTTCGGACATTATATGGTATGATTTCTGTACTCTCTTTTAACTTTTCTTTAATATGTAACATATGATAGTGGGACGGTCGTCTCATCATCATATGTTGTATGTCAAAGAAAAGTTAAGAGAAAGTAAAGAGATTATACCATATAATGTCCAAAGAAAATGAACATCTTTTATCGAAACGTCACAAATAAAAGAAGAACAATATATTTTTATTTTAATTTAATTTATTGTTTTTGTCTTTATTTACATTAATTTAATCAGAACTTACCTTTTTCTAATACAAATATATATCATAAATAAAAAGAATTTACTAAGCATAAATTATGACCTTTCTATTAACACGCAATGAATTATTTTGAAGTGCCGCCTACTTCGTTTGTTTTTTTCATACTGAAGATAAATAAATATGCTCCTTCCTTTTACTCTCTTTGATTTATAAATTACTAAATGTTTCAATTCAGCTGCAGATCTTGTCAGACAGCTTTAATTTGATAATGATGATAAACAAGAATATAAATAATTATGAGTATTCTTTCAGTAAATAAATTGGCAGGATAAGTGCAAGTTTAATATCGATGGGTAGTTGGAGATAACATCTGAGAAATGCCATAAAATATTATATTCAAGGGACACTGATAAATTTTCATAATACTATCACTATAGTTTTCCTCAATTACATGATCTATTCAGAGAATGAATTACAGATAGTTTAACATGAGTCAATTAAGATCGCAAGCATTCGAATTTTGCGAAAAGATATGATGATTTATCCATGACTTGTACAAAATTAGCAATTGAATGAATTGTCTTAGATCAGTGAATCTTTATCTGAAATTAAGCAAATATGAATTAGTTAATCAAAATATCCTCTTTGCAAACAGAATCGTATTGAGAAATCAGTAAGACATGCATCCACAAGGTACTGTGTTCAAAACTCAGTAACATCATCCATGGAACGACTCTTGACAAGTTACTAACGGCTAAGTTGTCTCAAATGATTTATTCCACATGAGTCGTTCGTGCTGACTATATCTTTTGTCAGTATGTTGAACGGAAGCGAGTGCAGATACCGCCGTCTGTAAAAAGAAAAAACGATAGAATCCAGCTGCATGTGGAAACTAGTAATTAGAATCGCGGGCGGTCCCAACAGGTGATAGGCCTTTGGGACGTTATTAGTATTATTATTATTTGTTCACATAAAACAAAATTTATTCGTTCTAAATGATACATTCTTGATTGATGACAAAGCAAGAGAGCTATATCAACAGGTTAATGCAATGAAACATGTTCTGTATATATAGTGAAGAGCAAATGAGTCAAAAAACGTGCCATTCCAAAGTTGTTTTCTTTCGTATTCTCTGTTGAATCAACAATGACAAAGATAAGAATAGATGATGTCATTATTATTAACATAAAAAATGTTTATATAAATAAAGTAACGTTAATGTTATTTTTATCATTGAAATAGTTACATGGATTCCGACAAAGTTTATAATTATCCGTCAGCACCACCACCACCACCACCATATAACGGTTTAATAGTTCAACAGAATAACTCAAATGTTGATCCATATTTACCTAATCAATCTCCGTATGATTCTCAAACTCCTGATAAAATGAAATCTCCACTAATCGAACATGGTAATCGTTCTTCATTTGGTGTCACATGCTTGGAATGTTTGCAATGTTGTGCAGCTATGATAGAATGTGCTCTTTGTTGCTGTGCACTAGCTCAATGTTTTTCGAATTGAAAACCATATTCTCGGTCATTTATACATTTCTTTTTAAATTCCATTCTATATAATAAATATTTCCAAAACAACTAAGAGCATCAGTTTTCTATCAAACTTTTTTTTCAATATGCTAGTATCATATAGGCAAATGTTTTACATAGAAATAGTTCAACTACTCGAAAATGAATACTTCATATGCACAACCTCATCCTCAACTTCATCTATGATTTAACTACAATGTCTAGAATAAAGAATTCTTTGACTGTTAATGCAGATGTTTGTTCGATTTTTTTGAGTGCATTAAAAGAAGCAGGTATGGATTCATTTAAAACTGCTTGTCAATATTAATTTCATTGTGATTGTTTGGTAAAAAGTGTTGAAGTACAGAATCATGAATGTCCATTTTGTTGAACTCGACTGCATGCCCTGAATTATATTATTTAACCACCCAAAAAAATATCGCAATACTTAGCAGATTCATGCACAAGCGACTGCATCATCTCCGATAAAGAAAAATTCGAGCATTTGGTCCATACTGAGAAGATCAAAGAGCAATACATATAATAGAATGAATGACAATTCTTCTCAACCATTCCCACACTATCACCTTCAAAAAGATTTAGTAGATGAAACCGCTTTTTTGGCAAAAAGGACAACGAATAGAACCACAGAACTTGTATTGATTACCGCTGCAACAACCTTAGAGTTCGGTGCTCAAGTATCGATCAAAGCATCGAATATCTATGCGATTTCTCTTAATTGAAGAAAAAAATGTGTCTGCAAAGCAGAATCGAGGTCGAAAGATTAGATATTATCTTTATCGAACTAGTGTAGCAGCGGACGGATGTCTGTCGCCTAGGTCATCTTTTTTCACTTTATGCTGTGAACGAAAGTATTTAAAGAGACAGAAATAGTAGAAAGCAGTTAATAAAAATGTCGATTGTAAACTATGTTAACATTTCTTTCTTTGCCACACAATCTAGTAGAAATGAGATGATGTTTAAAAATTATCTTTTTGGATAAATACGAACAAATAGGAATTGAAATCAATTATGGATTTTTTACACACAAGTTACGCAATGCTACAATTATCATGCATGAAAGTTTCATTATAAGAACTTCATCTATTAAATCAGATGGAAGTCATGAGTTTCAACATCAGCAAAAAATGATTGTAAATGTGATCCTTTTATTGATATAGTTTAAACGATTGTCGTTTGAAGCAGACATCTAGATTTTTTTTAAATAAAATAAATGATCACTACATTCAAAACAGAATTTACTGGAAGAAGCACGATTCATTCATTCTTATACAATATATTGCAATATACGTAAGTGTTATAACCTACATTACTATGTATCTATTTCGTTTTCCTTTAAAGATTTTTCGGAAAATCGAAAAAAACCAGGTTATAAATAAACGTATTTTATTTTTTATAACATCGAGCAAAGAATCGAAAGAAAAGACAAAACTGTATAGTGTATCGTGATGAAAAAAATGTGTGTGAAAAATATTCATCCATATCTATCTTATGCACATGTGTATGAAATGACACGGTTGATTGATTCACATAGATAAACATTACTTGAAAAAACCAAATAACTTCATTGAATATATATAAGTAAGATAGCTTGTGTCTAACAGGCATAAAAACAATTCTAACATATTCTATTGTTAATTTTCATCGTAAGTGTACATAATTATCTATATATCGATTTTTCTATGTAATGCGACACTTCAGGCATATTAAGTATTTATTTCAGAATTTAAAATCGATGTTTATATCACGTTGTAGAATGAATTCCAAAATTTTAGAAAATATACTTTATTATTTTGAAAATTGTTTCTTTATATCTGTAAAAGGTGTATACTAAGTATTAGTTGTAGTTTTCTGCATTAAAATATATATTTTTTACTTTGAACCTATTTATGCATTATAATATGTAGCTCCAACCACCGTTATTAAAATGTTGTTTAAATTGTCCTATATAATTTGTCTGTATGAAACTGAAGAAATTTTCTCGCTTCTATCTAGATGAAGTTATTCTCAAAATAATACTTGATCAACACTGATATACTAGCGTTACGAAAAGATCTTGTTTTACGTGCTACAAAGATGAAATTTTCAGGGTTTGGCGATACTAGCATGAGGAGGTTGTGATAAAGTTTACAGTTCGATATTCTAACGTTTGACAGAGATATGAAGCAAACAAGGGTCAAAAAATAGCTCATCTCATCTACAAAATCTCTCTGTGCACCCTCATTACATATATCATTTTTTTTCTGATTAAAAGCTTGTCTCTAGGGTTAGCCTACCTTGTAGCACTTATTTTTTAATTCTTAGTTTTAAACGAAGAAAAGGGATGACAAGTTGAATGACTCCAAAAACCCTAAAAAATGGTACTTTTTCTATAGAGATGGCTTCTTATATAATAATATAAGGGCTTGTTTAAGGAACGAATCAGGAGGTAGACTAACTCTAAACACGAGCTTTCAAATAAAAAAATATATTTAACATTATATTGTATTGGGACAGACTGGCGTTGGAGATACTCCGTTGAATTTGTTCTGAAAAAGAACCAAGCTGATAATTTTTTTGAATAATAGAATATAGAAATTTTGAAACGTTTTTGTGAAAATTAAAATACCAAGAAAAAAAGTTTTATCATTTATGGCAGACGAAATAACGGGCTATTTTATACCATGCATTTATCTCAGTTTTGATTTTTCTGACGAAAATTGATTTTTTTAAAGTGGTGGGGATAGGCCTTCGTGAAATATCACTAAACAGCTAGTGGATAGTAGTTGACTTTTGATAGTAGTCCCAATATCATACTTTTTTCTCAATAGTATTGACATTGAGCAAGATAAATGCAACGCTATTGCGAAAATCTCATTTTTAGCACGATTCTTGTTTATTGTAGTTTAGAATAGAGATCAAAATTGCTCATCCCTAGAAAAAAATATCTAAGGCTTTGAAATAAATTTTCTTCTCAATCATACTATGATAGATGTTCTTTCTTTTAGAAAAGAGTCAGCAAATCTTCTAGATTCACGCTACCTGTAATTATAGAGTGAGCTATTTAAACTATTAAGTCAGATTGATTCATGTTAGTTTCGTATAAATATCAATTTTAGTACTATAATATATCTAAAACAGATAGTGAATGTATTTCATATGTATTGTACTGTCATAGTTTTGATTATTATGCATTGACACATTGATTAATCCAAATCACTCTGATATTAACAGAAAAATGAACAATTTCATACGTAATTAATTATTTCTCAGTTTTTTTCTTCAATAATATTTGTTCTCTAATATATTTGTCATATTACTTAATATGATCATTATTTTTTTGAGTATTAACCCTTTTATAAATATTAATATTATTCAAAAACGAAAACATTATGCTTGACAAGAAGTTCAAGGACTAAACTCAAACAGTAATATTACCTCTTTTTAATTGACACCTTTATTAATGACATTTGTCTTTTAGTTTTTCACTGTCTTTAAAGCCGTTCATTTGATTTTTCTCTTAATAAATTTGTGATAGGTTTAAGCCAAAAAAAAATATGTCAGTTATGTTCACAGAGTCGCTGAAGAAAAATGAAAAATCAACACGCACGCAATTTATTAACTTTATATGAAATATAAAACAACGCAATATGTAATTGCTTCTACTTCAAATTTCACGGTTTGTCTAACATATTTGCAATTTCTGCATATGGAGAAAAAATTGCACTATTAAAATAAATTTTATGAAATAAGATATACAAACGAACATCTAAAAAGAAACAGACTATTTTAGACAGCGCACATACACAACTCGAAGAAAGCAGCATCAATGTCGAACAAAATAATTTTATCATTTCAAACACTACCGATCGAGTTGATTTATAGAATTCTTGACCATCTCGATCAACGAACAATTCTACTGTCGTGCCATAACGTCAGCACAAGGCTAAATGCCATAACAGACACATACTATCGATACCAGGTAATCTTTATTTCTATAAGAAAATGATATTTTTATCATCTTTTAAATAATGTTCTTTTTTCCTACAAACTATCTATTCCAGATTACAACAGATAGTTTTCATTGGAGAATATCGTATACTTAATTGTTTTCTATCGATGAAACGAACTCAGGAGGATATATACAAATATTAAAGGAAATTTCGTGAACTCCTAAAACTCGACGATATCTTAGAAAATATAAAACAGAATCAAGACACTTCTTGAAAGTATTAAAGTTACTCTTTTTAATGGTGAAAAAAAGTGAAAATATCATGTATGAAATGATTTATAATAACTTGAATGTGTTCTTTTTTCTTGACACTAGTTTATAGAAATGACTCATTATTCTATTCAAGCTGAAGTAAAAATTAAAACTTATAAAACTAGGTCCTTTGATCGTTCGCAACAAGCTAAAGATTTCTTCCTCGTTCTTTTTGCTTGACTATGTTAATTCAGCCTGATTCGATACACATCCAAAATAATATTTTTTCTTAAGAACTTTTACTGTAAAATGGAGCTGAAACACCTCTATACTAATATACTATATTATGATGAATATGATGACTTCGATTGCTTCTAATAACAATAGAACTAAAATCAGATTGAAGTGGAAGAGGTTGCTAAACTAAACACAACGTAAATTCTTTCGAATTTTTCAATAAATCAATTTTAAAAGCTTAAATGGACTACTGTTTGTAATCTAGAGTGTTAATCATTACATGTTTTGGGTACTGTGCATTTCTCGCATAGGCTTATCTGATATTGTCTCAGATGATTGTCGAACTATAAAATAATGAACGCAAGTGATTAGGATAATGAGGCTAAAAATATTGCTGATTTTATTAAATTATGTAAGTTATCGCCGGAAAATAGCCTGAGCTCTGAACGCGTGTAACCATTATCATCTGGAAAGTCCACAAGTCCTCATAAAAGAAAAAATGAGAATCTTGCAAACGACGCGATTTAGCTTATCGAATTTTCTTTATAAACAAGCTGAACTCGTAAGAGAAAAACCACACTGTATACTAGCCAATTTCCATTATTTCTATGTAACTAATTTCAGCAATAGTCTAGCTCAGATACTGCAACTATACTGATACCGACAACTGAGTATGGCTATTTGTTGTTAAAGATAAGTTTCCTTTTCTAACGTTACATTGACAAATATACCTTTACAATTTCTGTTCAAAGTAAATCTTTTCTATAAAATATTTTGATAATGTATACTTGAATGCTACTTTTCACAGATATTCAGCACATTGGATCTCCAGTACAATCAAATTGATGATAAAGAAGCACAACGAATGCTTTAGAACGAAACGAAGTAATATAAAACACATTTATCATCCTTTTATTCATCGATGTACTCACTATTTTACGCAGACACTCGTCACATTGGACCTCGAGAAGAATCAAATTGGTCCACAAGGAGCACAACATTTAGCCAATGCTTTAAAACAAAACAAAGTAATATGAACCATATCAATCTTATTATTATTATTATTCATCTGTGGACTCACTCTTTTATACAGACACTCACTACATTGAACCTCCAATACAATCGAATTGGTACACAAGGAGCATAACATTTAGCCAATGCTTTAGAACAAAACAAAGTAATGAACAAATCCATGGAAAGCAAACCACTATTTTGGAATTTTTTTTTATATTAATTTTGTTTTTCTAGTTAGGTGAATCGTCGATAGAAAATAGAATTAGTCAAAAAATTCTTAAGTACTAGTACTAGACATACAAAGTTTAGTTACTCGAATGTTTCAAGCTCATATTTTAGACATAGAAAGGCTGATATTGGACTAGCAAAACATCCAAAGGATTTCTACTTGCAATAAATTATTACTAAACTATGGCATTCTTAAGCAGGACAAAGTGTATGCATGCACTGCGAAAAATATATTTGTGTTCTGATTGTGCAAAAATGATTTTGCTTGAGAATGTTATAGCTCGGTAGCAGTCCATTGAAACTAAAAATGCTTTCAAGATTTTGCTAGTTTAGTATTCACCTTCCTATGTCTAAAAAACGGGCTTGAAACATTCGAGTAACTGTCGTGATCTACCATCATCATAGTTGTTCCATTATAGCAGCTTGGATATTTTGTATGTCAAGTACCATTTCGGAGTTTTTTTGATCAATCCTATTTTCTATCAACGAACCACCTAACTAAAAGAACAAAATTGATAAAAAAAACTTCCAAACAAGTGGTTGGCTTCCCATGGATTTGCCCTAATATGAATCACATTCATCTTCCTCTTATTCATGTATGTACTCACTGCTTTACACAGACACTCACCACATTGTACCTCTGGGACAATCAAATTGGTGATGAAGGAGCACAACATTTAGCTGCTGCCTTAAAACAAAACAAAGTAATATGAATCATATTAATCTTCTTCTTATTCACTTGTGCACTTACTATTTTATACAGACACTCACCATATTGAACCTCCAGTACAATCAAATTGGTTCACAAGGAGCACAACATCTGGCCAATGCTTTAGAACTAAATAAAGTAATATAAATTACATCAAACTTATTCTTATTCATCTATGTACTCACTATTTTATATAGACACTTACCACACTTAACCTCCAGTACAATCAAATTGGTGAACGAGGAGCACAACATTTAGCCAATACTTTAGAACAGAACAAAGTAACATGCATCACACCAATTTTATTTATATTCACTTGTGCACTTACTATTTTATACAGACACCCACCACGTTAAACCTCCAGTGCAATCGAATTGGCCCACAAGGAGCACAATATTTGGCCAATGCTTTAGAACAAAGTAAAGTAACATGAATGACATCAATATTATTCGCATTCACTTATGCACTCACTATTTTACACAGACACTCATCACATTGTACCTTCGGGACAATGAATTTGGTCCACAAGGAACGCAACACTTAGCCGCTGCTTTAAAACAAAACAAAGTAATATGAATCATATCAATCTTCTTCTTCTTCAGTTGTACACCAACTATATTTTATACAGACGCTCACCACCTTGGACCTTCAGTGCAATCGACTCGGTCCACAAGGAGCACAATATTTGGCCAATGCTTTAGAACAAAACAAAGTAATAAGAATCACAATAATCTATTTCTTAACCACCTACGCACTCATTATCTGACACAGACCATCACCGCATTGGAACTTTCGTGGTATGAAATCAATTTTAGTTTGCAACAGCATATCGAAGAAATATTGGAAAACAACGCGTCAATGGAGGAACGAATATGATTGTTGATAAGGAAGATAGAAATGCCAACAACGTATTTTTATAAAAGGATTATATGGTTTCCTAGTTTTTATACATGAATATTTGTTGATGAATCGGATTAGTTTTTTTTTGTGGGATTTGTTTAATAAATGATATTGAGAAGGATGTTTCAGCCTAAAAAGAATTTTATAATAAGTTGTACAAGACGTAAGTGAGTGTACAGAATGTCCTGAATGTGATTTAACGAAAGGTTTTTCCTATATCTTTGCTATTTCATTAGTTTTGTATAGAATTCTTTTTTAAATTATAAATGAATCTACTGGATTTTTATTTATTCTGGGGACCTTCCATACTAATATGTAGAAGTATTATCTTGAATCGAAATACAAAAAGTTCACTTTTCATATGTCCAGGAAAACATTATTTGTTTTTTTCTTCGATTATTGGAACTATCTGTAGTAGTTTTCTATAAATTTTGCTTTAAAGAAAGTTTAAAATTTTTTCAATGTACGTATTCTTGTAGAAGTCCAAAAACTCTCTTTAACCTTACAAATATAAGAATTAAAAGACTTTATCTAATTTTACAATGAACTGAACCTGAGAAAGAGAGAAAATTTGTGTATTTCAATGCAAGAAGATGATTTTGCATAATAGTATCGAAGATCGTTAGAATAAATAACAACTCAATATATTCACCTATAACTGAAAGAATAATTTCAATGAAGCTAAATGAGATAGCAAAGGTATACGAAACAACTTTTGTTAAATGACTCTCCGAACATCCTGGATGTGCTTTAGAAATTGTCTATACTTTGTTTGAAAACAATTGTGGCAGAATAAATGAGTCTCTCAGTATTTTGACAATATTTTTTTTTTCTTTTTGATCTTTAGAGTGGATTATTTTTCTAAAACATGTGCCATGAAATTCTCTACAAACTCATAATGAAACCTATTTTTATAGAAAGTTAAGGAAAAAAAATTAAACGAAGATTATCCAACTTTCAAAACTAACAAATTTTTCAAAATGAATGAGTATTGTGTGTATTTCTTTTTTTTTATATCTAGTGCCGTTATTTTAAAAGCAAAGTATACGATAAGATGCTGCGCACAACAGCTCTATAAATTACACTAGAAACCTGATTCTATATATGCATACATTTTTTCAAAATGGTGAAAATCCTGTGCCACCAATTTTCATGCCGCATTTTGTGGGGTATTTTGTTTTCTTTTATTCACACATATTAGACAATTTAAAAAGGTGATATAATATATGAAAAAATGAGTTCCTAGTATAACAAAAACTGGTTTTTTTTCACAATGTCGAAGAGTGATCACACACTATTTTGTTCATTTTGAAAACGAAGAGTGCATTTGTAAAATTAGTTTTTCTGTATAACTTATAGAGCCTTCCACGCTGCATCTTATGGTATACTTTACTTTTAAAATAACCGCACTAGATATTTAAAAAAAGGAAATATACACACTGGTCAACCATTATGAAAAATTTGTTAGTTTTGAAAGTTGGATACTTTGTATGTGTTGGATAATCTTCGTTTATTTTTTTTCCTTAATTTTCTACAGAAATAAGTTTCATTATGATTTTGTAGAGAATTTCACGTGCATCTATTGGAAAAAAAACTAGATCTAAAGATATAGTTACGCTTTTTGAAAGAAGTTTTATTTTGAAAATTTTCGCAAGACAAATGATTATAGACTGCTCAATCATTAAAATTAATATACTATTGTCAGCGAAAAAAGCTGTGAGGTTATACGTCCAGATGCACTGCTAGATGAGTTATTAAAGATCGATTGGTTTATTTTTCGTTTATTCATCAATTAATCAATTTCACACACATTAATAGTTAAGAAAAAATGTTGAAATGAAGAAAAGCAATCATTAGGTAAAGGAAAAAAAGCGATATAATTCAGCGTACACGGTTAAAATGAGAGCTAATAAAGTGATAATATTCCCTCGACTGAAGAAAGAATCATATGAAAAAAAATATCTGATTTTTCGTCCAATCGCATACTTTCAGGTTAGAAATCCAGCCAATCAGAGGTTTTTGATATTGGGCTTCCAACCAGTGAGTTTGGTTCTGTTTGAAATTCCAACTATTAAAATGTTTTCCAGAACCTAGCTTTAGTCGAATCGAATTGTGACAATCTGAGGTTTAAGTCGGTCAATATTTTGTGGATACATTCCTTGTTAATAGTGTTGAACTGAGTGATTTCGAAGAAAATGAACACAAAGAGCATAGCAGCGATGACTCGAGATTGGCGCTTTAACAGAACGCTGAAAATCGACAAGGATCCGGTCTCTTTGTTTCAGAGAGAAGATGTTTATCCAAAAAAATTCTCACACTATTTCATTCTTTGATTAAAACTATTCAAAAGAGAATGCATAGTAATTGGTACGATGTATGCGTGTGTTCAGTCAATCAGGAACTGATTGATATCTTCAACGGAAAGAAAAATAGAAAATAGCCTATGGATGGAAAGTGCAAGTGCAGCTTGATTTTGAAATAAAGTTGTAGAAAGCCAAAGGATCCAGATTCTCGTTCACTGGTGACCTTTCGATATTGTTATATGTTGATTATTTTAGAAGGCGTAAATCCTTCTTCTACTTTTCTTTATTAAAAAAAAGGTTTATCTCTATAATGGTTAACATGTACATATATAATATCACTGAGAAGAAAGGAAAAGAAAAGAAAGACCACATATATAATAATACGAAAGAAAAGGTGGAGAAAGATGTCACTTCTAACACCCTTCCCCTTACAAAAAAAGGTTTTTGTTCACAAAAAACTTTTTGGAGTATATAAAAAAATAAACAAAAAAAGAAAGTTAACAACTAAGTTCAAAAAAAATTTATATATATATATGATAAGATGGTAAATAACAAAAAAATAAATAACAAAAAATTTCTTTTTTTTTTTTTTTTTTATTTTTGTTCTTCATGATGTTGTTGATAATGTCGACGATAATATGGATAATTTTTCTGATCAAATAAATCTTCTGGTATTAATTCTTGATATTTTTTCTTCATTTGATCATTTTTCACACCAATAATTAACATACCATTGTCTTCTTTTATATGTGGATTTGTAACACCTAATCGTTGAATAATTTTTCTCATTAATCGCATAGTAAACTTGTAATAAAATGATCGGGTGATAACATTTTGATAACGACGTGCACGAAGGATATTGTTTCTTCTTTTGTTTCTTTGTCGTTTAGTTTCTTGTGGACGATCTCGATGGCGTCTTCGTCTTTTTTCAATTGGTTTTTGTTCGACAATATCAGTTGTTTTTGATGCTTCATTATTATCAATAATAATATCATTCTCTTCATTAATAATTAATTCAATATGATTGACCACTACGTTTTCATCTAGTTCTTGTTCATCATTAGAAATTTCTTCATATTCATGTTGTTTAATTGTAGTTGGTGGAATAAGTTGATGGACATAAATTTCATCATCATCATCTGATATAGGTTCAATACCTTGTAATATTGCATTTAAATTTATTCGATGATTAATTTTATTGTCCATAGTTTCATTATCATTTATATATAATGATTCAGGAATTTTATATAATTCATGAATATCAACATTCATTACTCGTTGGAATGACCAATGTGCTAATACAGGTTGAATTAAACATGATGTTGCTAAACAGTCGCTAACAGCATAGTTTATCATTCCATTGCGAGTTCTTGTTGATAAACTTGAATGTTTCGGATCTAATCCTATTGCCCAATGGTTAAGTCTCATAGCTTTATCCAAGAACATATCGTATGTATGAATGATGGCTTGTTGTAAAGACCATTTTTCACCACTACGATATGGACTTGGTTTACGACAAGTACATCTAAATGATATATCATTTTGTTTATCTAAATTATTTTTCTCACCATTAGATGATGAACTTGATGACGGGCAACACATCTCACAATGAGACAATGCCCACGAGTACCAACCAGGAAATTTAAGTTGTATATCAATAACATTTGCTGCAATAGGCCAGTCAAATAAATCTTGATCTTTAATTGGGAGTATTTCATTTCGAAATGGTCCCCAAGAATATAATTTATTCGATGATCTAAAAACTAATTTAAAAAATTCTTTAATTTTTACCATGAGCGACGATTCAGATGATGGTAAATGAGCAAGTTCAACTAATATGACCAATGATGATGATGATGATTGCGGTAATGTTTGAATTTGAAGTAAAGCCAACGTGTGATTTGATATTTCAGATTCAGTATCACAGGTATATTGGCTGCAAGTTTGTACATGATCAAGTATTAAATTCATTGTTGATATTGTGGTCCATTTATTAATAAAAAAAATTTCATAAATTGATGATGGTATTGAAAACAGCGGGTATTGTTGTCGAAGATGACGATTATCTTTCATTATTTTTTTTTTTTTTTTTTTTTTGTTGGTGGATAATGATTTTTGTTGTTGTTATTGTTAATGAAGTTGAAATGGTGAATAATTATTATCACGTAGATATGAAGCAATAATTTATCTGACTTAACGATGACTAGAATAAAGAATTGAAATAAACAAAATGGATGGGTATAAAATAAAAAATAAATAAATAAATAACATATGATGTCCTATTAGTTCAGATAAATAATCCTATTAATAGATTAATATATAGATGTTGCTACTTCGTGTGACCATATTTGTATCAACGCAACAGAAAAAAAATTCATAAGAGACATGTTTGTTCTCATATGTATAGAACAAAGAGGACAAGTATTGTCACAAATGTTATGTGACAGAACGAAGAAAAAAGTGATCTTCACGGGATTCGAACCACGTATCTTCTGCTATCCGAGCAGATGTCTTAGCCCATTAGACTAGAAGAGACATCGTAATCTTCGTTTTGCGTCCACATGTATCATCTTAGACACTAACAGTACATTTAAGGCAGAAACATTCCTAATCAGAAGTTTCTCGACATATATTTTAATGTAAATTTTTGTAATAATCAATTTTTGATAATGTCATCTATGTAGAATCAGTGGTAAATTTTGATGAATTAATGCGCGCTAATTAATATATCAATATTTCCACATATAGTAATGAATCAATGTTGTTCCATAGGAGCCGTTGCGCATACGCCAACCATAGTCAAACATCAACCATTATCATAACCAAACATATACATTAACACTAATTGATCATCGTTAAAAATTAAACATTAATATATATATATATATATTTTTTTTTTATATTGTTTTTGAAATAAATATGGGTCGAATATCGTTAACATGCACTCTAGATTCGACCTTTGTATCTTCATCTCTGACCCAATAAATCGGATGTTGCTTTTTAATAATCACTTTGGGTCTAATTGAATACTTTGGATCTAATTTTGTCTTTGGTCCATGAATTTTTATCAATACCAAATCATTGATTTCATAATGTGGATCTGTACGTTGTTTATCATAACGCTTTTTGTATTGTTGTTGTCGACTATTGACATTATCACGTGTTTGTCGTTGTATTATTAACAGGTTCTTTTTTAATTGTTCATAATAATCTTGTGGTTTGTTGAAAATGAATGATGTCGCAGGTTCATCTATGGGTAAACGTGGATTTTGACCATATTGTAATTGAAATGGTGAATAACCAGTTGTTGCATGAATCCCAGTGTTGTAAGCGAATACCACCGGTGATAAAAATTCATCCCAATTATTATTCTCGCGATTTTGAAGTTTTGCAATTTGGGGTACAAATGTTGCATTGAAACGTTCAACCATTCCATTGCATTGTGGATGGTAAACAGTTGAAAAAATATGATTATAACCAATTAATTTTTCCATTGCGTCCATTAGCTGATTCTTGAAATGTGTACCTTGATCTGATAAAATAGATTTTGGTACACCATATTTGCAAATGTATTCCTTGAATAATGCTTGTGCCGTATTTTGTGCTGAACAATCGGGTAGAGCAACTGCTGTTACCCATCTTGTAAAATAATCTGTAATACATAATACATATTTATTACTACTTGGTGTTTCTTTGAACGGACCACAATAATCGATGCCAACTAACTGGAACGGTCCTTCAGGTACTGGAATTGGATAAAGTTGTCCCGGTTTCTTTGCTCGATTAATATTATGTTGTTGGCAAGGTAAACACGATCGTATATGTTGAGTAATCGATTGTTGCATTCTTGGCCACCAAAATTTATTTTTGATCTTTAAGTATGTACGTCGAACGCCAAAATGACCACTAAGTGGATCGTCATGGTACGATTGAAGTAAAGAATTAATCATGGATGATGGTAAATAAATTAATTTTGTTTTTGTAGTAGAATTACCATGCAACAATGCTAACTTGTATAATATGTCATCTTTAATTATGTAAGAATGTTTTGTTGGTTCTTTCATAATTTCTCTTATTTTATTTTGAATAATGGGATCTTTTGCTTGTTCAACTTTGATTTGAGTTATATCAAACTTATTGGATGTGATTAAATCTGACGCAACTTCCTCTGGATGTTCAATGTTTTTTTGACTTGATGTAGAGGATTTATCATACGTAATTGATGGTGAAGTTGTATGGATTTGCCCTTGCTGTTGTGTTATTTGTTTCATCTTTGAACGTGTAACAACTGTACTAACAATTTGAGAATTGTTTTCAGGAACATGCACCGATCCCGGTGGTTCCTTTTGAAATAACATATTTATTCCATAATCTACATCAAATATATCTTCTTGATATTGTATTGGATGACGAGATAAGTAATCGGCTAAACAGTTGTGTTGACCTTTAATGTGAATAATTTTTTCAATATTATATTCTTGTAATAAGATAGATATGCGATCTACTCTACGATTCTTGACGGTTGAATTCATCATTTTACATAAAGGACAATGGTCAGTATAAATTATTATTGATCTACCAAGCAAATAAGATCGCATACGTTGAAAACATAACCATATGGCTAATGCTTCTAATTCAATTGGATCATATCGTCGTTGTGTGGATGTTGTAACTTGAGAATGATAATACAAATTCTTCGTTTCACCATTTATAATTTGTTGTAATGTACCACCTATACCTACTTTCGATGCGTCGGTTGTCAATATAAGTGGGTAATTATCATTTGGAAAATCAAGAAATAATGGAGATTTAATTAATAATTCTTTTAATTGTATAAATGCTTGTTTTTGTGCATCACCCCAGGTAAATTGTCTTCGATTTGGTTTGGTTAAATTTGTTACTCGATGAATAGGTGCTGCAACTGTAGCGAATTGAGGAATAAATTTTCGATACCATGAAATGGCACCAAGGAACTTATTTGCTTCTGCTAATGTAGACGGT
The DNA here is from genome assembly GCA_022393335.1 of Macrotrachela quadricornifera. Taxonomy (NCBI): domain Eukaryota; kingdom Metazoa; phylum Rotifera; class Eurotatoria; order Philodinida; family Philodinidae; genus Macrotrachela; species Macrotrachela quadricornifera. Next base: position 1,561,644 of record JAJEKB010021601.1, on the reverse strand, counting down.
TCCTTCAATTTAATAATTGCTTCGATTTTTTCATTATTAGGTTTAACACCACATTCAGATATCGTATGGGATAAATAATTAATGTGTTGATGAAAAATATTACATTTTGCCGGATTAAGTTGAAAGTTGTGTTTCAATAATATTGATAATAATTGCTGAATATGCTTGAGATGTTCTTCAAATGAACAAGAGAAGACCACGATGTCATCAATATAAACTAATGCAAATTGACGACATGGAGATAATATATCGGTCATTACTCTTTGGAATGATGGTGGGCTATTTTTTAATCCTTGAGCTAAAACGTTCCATTCATAAAGACCTTCAGTAGTGATAAACGCTGTCTTGTGTTTATCATGTTCTTCAATTGGAATTTGCCAAAACCCACTTTTCATGTCGAGTTTTGAAAAATATTTATAGCCACCACCTAATATCTGAATTGCTTGTTCCAAGTTGGGCAATGGATGACTATCTTTGATGGTGATATTGTTTAGCTTTTTATAATCTACCACCATTCGCCAAGTACCATCATTTTTGGGTACAAGTAATGCAGGTGCTGCATAGGGTGAATAAGATGGACGAATTAAACCAAAATGTAACAATTCTTGTGTTATTTTGTACATTTCTTCTTGTTTGCTTGGAGTCGTATAAAATGGTTTAGATGTTGGTGGAGGATGATCGAGAATTTTTATTGCATGTGGTTTCACGCCGGTTGCAACTGAAGGTTTACTAGTATCAAATAATTTTGTATGTTGATTGAGGATAGTTCTAACTTTATGCTGTTGTTCATAATCACTAATATGCTGGATTAAACTATTAATGTGCGTATTCACTAATTGATGGTCAATTGTTGGATTTCTCTTAAAAGATAATGTAGGAATAGTAGTTGTTCCCAATATAATACCTTTTTCCAATGAGCAAGTATAATTTGTCGGGTTATATAATGAAATAAATGAAGTGTGACGATGAACAGTTAATGAAGAATTTAACATTAATATAGGTAATCGTTGTTGTAATTTGTAAGATGGACGAAATAATACTTTTGCTGATGATAATTTAACAGATACAGGTACTGTCAATGTTCGTTTTGATGGAATTCGAATATTGTTAATTAGACGTGTTGGATAATTAATATCGCTACGATTGAGGTCAAATTTTAATGTTGTACGTTGATGATTATTATAAATTGATACTGTCCGTTCTTCCGTATTAATAATTAATTTATATTTATTGATAAAATCCATTCCTAATATACAATCAGCACACAGTTCTTTAACAACAAGTGCTTGGATAGAAGTTAACGTATCTCCCATAGTAATAGATAGATCCCATGTGCCAAGAATAGAAAGCGACGTATTACCATCTGCTAAGACTACACGTTTATGTGATTTGCTATTAAATTGTTCATGATTTAAAGGATGTAAGGATTTAATTGAGATAAAGGTTCGATTTGCACCAGTATCAAGCATCACCTTCATTCTTTTATTATTTACAATAACGTTAAGATATAAGAGAGATGTATTGGGGGTCAATGGATTGTCATTTAAGATATTGGAAGCAACACCATCGACCGTTACTTCCTTTATTGAAAATGGGGACGGGCACAATCCCGAGCATAATGTCCGGGAGTACCGCAATTATAACAAACATTCATTTTTTGTGCATTTTGTGGAGATGTTGCTAGACAATGACTTTGACTTTTCTGATTCCAATTCCGTGGAATATGTTGTTGATTTATTTGATGTTGTTGTGGTTGTGCATGTTGAAAAGTATTATGACGAGGTTTATTAATAAATTTCTGTGGAATATTTGGTCGTGTTGATGGTTTTCGAAATGTAGCTGTATTGATATTAACATTATTTTGTTGCGATTCATTATTTGTACTTGTTAATGATAATGTATCTTCTACTTTTCTAGCAATCGATAAAAATGCATCTGTTGTTTTTGGATCCATTAAAGAAACATGTGTTTTTAATGATTCTTTTATACCAGCCATTAAATATTTTAATTTCAATGAATCAGGCATAACAGGATCAACCTTCTTGCATAATTCGATAATTTTATCATAATATTGTGTAATAGATTGATTAATTGTTTGTTTGTACCATTTTAATTGTTCAAATGCTAATTCTTGTACCTTTGTAGATCCAAAAGCCTTTATAATAGCTTCTGTAAATGATGACCATGATTTAATTGTCGTAGATGTTTGTGTCCACCATCGACATGCATCATCTTGTAAATGGATTGAAATATATTGTAATTTTTGTTCATCGTTCCATTTAGCCATTTGAAAGCGTTGTTCTAATTTTTCTAACCATTCATGAACGTCATCTTTTGAACCACGAAAGTATGTTGGTTTTTTGATAATTTCATCAGCAATTGTTTTTTGTAAATGTGAATTGGATAATGAACTAGAAATAGATTTTGATGGTGCTTCCACCTCCGTAAGAATATTATTTTGTGCTGATGATAATGTAGGTAAATATTGTTGAAGAAATAATTTACTAAACGATTCAAAATTGGTGATTAAATCAATGTGTCCTACATACCACAAATAAGCTTCATCAATTAATAAAAATGGAATTGATTGATACTGTTCGATACGACGTAATCCATATTGTTTAAATTGATTCATTGTTTGTAATAACCAAACTTTTGCATCTTCTGTGCCAGCATATTTAATAAATTTTGTATCAATAAGATTTTCTAATGAATTAGTTTCGTTCATTTCAGATAATGAATGATTCGTTGATGGAGAATTTATTTGACCTTTTTGACGATCCTGAACATGTTGTTTTAATCGATCACAAAAACATGACCAGTCGTTATTAATTTCAGCTTTCGACTGCTCATACCATAATTGTTGTTCACTTTTCAAATATGTAGTTGCTTGAAATACACGATGCAGTGATGGATATTCTAATTCTTCGTATGTTTTATGCAGAATAGATAACCATTGATCGATGTGAGTCATTTGTTCTTCTGTTAATTTCGTAATAGATTGTAGAGCCATCTTTTCTCGTTCTCTAAATAATTGTAATGTCGATTTATTATCCAATGAAGATATACTATCAACATGTGTTTTCTCTTCAATTAATTCTACTGCTGATTGAGATGTTGACATAGTCATTGATGAATTCGTTGAGATAATAAATAAATACCTGACTATTCACAAACCAAATAAGAATTACTACGTTTTCAAAAAAGAAAATAATATAATAAATCTAAGATATGATATTCTTGTAAATTAAAATGTGCACAAGTGTTATTGTTCATCAGAGACACAGTCCCACGAGGGCAGTTTCTTTAATTAGATAAACGTTAGTTAACAGAAACAATCCCTTAAAAAAAGGAAGTTTCTAATATTATTCCAGATAAATATAAATTTAAAATCACCGAACCAATTTCTTAATAAGAAAGACACCGCTGTCACCACTTGTTATATGTTGATTATTTTAGAAGGCGTAAATCCTTCTTCTACTTTTCTTTATTAAAAAAAAGGTTTATCTCTATAATGGTTAACATGTACATATATAATATCACTGAGAAGAAAGGAAAAGAAAAGAAAGACCACATATATAATAATACGAAAGAAAAGGTGGAGAAAGATGTCACTTCTAACAGATATGATCAAGATTTTGGATAGCGAGAATGCACGTGGCATTTTTGGACCTTTTATTGATAACTTTTGATCATGTTTTTTACGATACAATTCCTGATCGAAAATTCCTACTATCGGTAAGTCTTTAATTTCTCTAGGTATGTATGTTGTTATTAATTACTTAATAAGGAAAATGAACACCTTAGTTATAAGCTATATGATGTTATTTATAGGCATACATGGGTAAGACATAGAAGCGATGACCAACGAGGAGCTTTTTGGATAGTCCTAAAAATTAAAGTTGTTTTTACAGAAAGTTTTGAGCAACATGTTTGATGTTATAATCAATTTGGTGGCTACGATAACAAGAATCAAAAAGTATCAATTAATTTAAGCCACATTTTTTTTCGAAGTGCGATGTTAATGTCCCTGTACGCTTCTTTCAGGTTTGAGCTAAGCGAAGCTCATGAAGCTTACTCGTTAGTTGTGTTTAGTTAACGTTAATTAAGGCAAATGAATGTAACTGAGGTTAGTCAAGTCGAATTAAATCTATTTAGTGGTAACTAAGGTAAACAAGCTAATTTTGCATTAAGCGAAATGTGAATCGGCTTGGTTGTAAAACAAAGAGGACGGTCTATTACGGGCGTAGACGTAAATATGAAAGCGACTAGTCGTTCGTTGGCACCCCTCTGGAGCGCCATTTACCGCTAGTCACTGATCGGGTTCGATCAATTGATACTATGTCCGAACGCGGTGGGAAACTTAGAAATTTTCCTTAAATCAGTTCTGAAAAATATTTTTGAATATGCATTTGATGGAAAACATCATTTAACGAATTACTATTAAAATAGCTTTTATGTAGATAAAAAATACAGATATTTCATGGTTGAAACTCAAAAGGTATTGATTGTAAAAACCAGTCTAAAGATGAGTGACAAATAGAAATAACATCATATCATATTGTATGTGTGCTTATTGTAAAAACAAACACTAGATAAACAAAAAAGTTCAGCTTTCTTTCGATGTTCTTTTTCGAAATATAATTAGTGGCCTAGCCAAGAATTTTTGAGTCACGGAGAATTGTCCAGCTGAAATATTTTGGATAGTAGGCAACTGTATGTAATTTTCAGTCACCAAAAACAATCTGTGCGCAATAATTTTTGAAGCAGTGACAATTGGCCACTTGTCGATGGCTAGCTACACCATTGGTTGTATTCCTTGAAACGACTAACTTTGCCAAGCTATCCTATGATCTTTTAGTTCAGAATGATTAATGAATTCGGAGTTTTTGAGTTTCAAATGAATGTACTATAACTGAAGGTGTTAAGCATAATAATAGTAGAAGTACTGCTACTTCTAATGCATCTAAATGAAAAGAGAATAATCCACTGTAAATAATCTTTTCAAAGTGAATTGAATATTTTCATCAGAATTTCACATTATAGCTTTTGCAGTGTAGTAATGGGAGTTTTTGTACGAGATAAATCTACAAAAATAAGGAGTTTCAAACGAAGAATAATCATGATCTTTGACTTAACACTGAATATGTAGCATCGGACGGTAGACAGCCTTGCAGAAGGATGTGAAAAGATATTGGCTTCACGTAGATCATGAGAATTAATATTACATATTTGTGAATTCCATTCCAATTAAACTATCTAAAATGCCGACCGAATTCTTTTTACATGTATTAATTTTTTTCTATTCACTATGTGACGAACCGTAGGAATGCTGACGATCGACTCTGAGCTATTTCTTAAGATTTACTTTAAAAAATCTTGATTGAAAATTTAAAGATCCAATCAATTTATAATAATAAAATGGTTGTCACTGGCAATATTATGTTGTTTATTTGTATGCATTCATGTATTCAGCGACAGATCTCAAAAACAGGACTCTGCAAGCTTTAATAGATAATAATTAGAATGTTTTCAGTCGAGGATGAAGCTAGTCGCAACGACGAGCATTATTTGTTTTTTTTATAGTTTTAGTGCGAAAATCGAATTTTGAAAAAAAATGTGTCAGATGTGTAACGTATAAGTCACGATGAAGAAATTGAAGAATTTACTATGGTATTACTGCACTTTGTCCAGTTAGTCGCCTTATAAAATTAGCGATCTATCGTTATTATTTAATCTTATTTATATCTATATTATTTTGAATTGTAAACAATAGAATCATCCAAAAACTAAGTAAATAATGACTTTGTTTTCTCTCACTAAAAATCTCTAGGTTATTCATTTTTTTATGTTTTATAATTTTAAATAATTACTTTCAGTGATAAAACATTCATTCAATAATAAATCTTGCATCAAAAAATTTATATTAACTTTTTTTAGTCGAAAAAATATTAGGCAAATTTTAGTAATTTTACAAGATCCGAATCATAAAACATAAAATCTGCTATCATTATATATTAAGATTTTAAAGTAGCTAGATTCTTTATTTATTATATCATCATTTCTTTCAGAAAAGAATTTTTGATGACAGTTACTTGAGTCAATATACATGTGTATGTCTTCATTAATGAAAAACATGATGAGTATTACTGATTATTTTACTTTGATCAAACATCAATCTTTAGATGAATAAAAAAAATTTTTCAATCATAAAAAATATTATTACACATGCAGGGAATATTACATGATGAAAATATAAATTGACTCATGTGTGACGCGATGAAAGAACGAGTAAGAAAACATCCAATCGTATGAATGATGTAATATTTACCAAGGTAAATTGTTATTATATGACGAAATATTCTTATTAGTAATCTATAAATAAGCGTTTGTCATTGAAATAAAACAAGAAAGAAATATTTTTCTATCGAGACGTAATAATGAATGAATTAATGCCTCAAATTTATGATGATTTAATATCACTTTGTTCAAAAAATATTGGTTTTTATAGTAAAGTTGTTACATTAGATGAAATAAAATATCGTATATTTAATTATAATCTTTGTTCTTATGAACAATTTCAAAATTTTCCATCAGCTTTAAATTGTCGTGGAATAATGTTTAATATAAATGATCATGAAAATATTCAACTTGTTTGTTTACCATTAGAAAAATTTTTTAATTATGAAGAAGGAAATGGTTGTCAAGTACATTTATTAGGAGAATTAGGTGTTCAAATGGAAAAACTTGATGGATCATTAATATCAACTTATTTACATAAGATTAATGATAATACAGAAACTATTCGACTTAAATCAAAAACATCATTAACATCATCACAAGCAGTAGAAGCAATGAAATTATTGACAGGTTAATTTTTCTTTTTTATATTTAATTTAATTTATTAAAAATAAAAATAAATTTAGGTGAATTTCGAGATGAAATCGAAGAAATTGTACGTCATAATTATACAGTAAATATGGAATATACATCTCCTTTTAATCAAATTGTATTACATTATCCTGATTCAAAATTAAGTGTACTTTCAATTCGTTCACATTTAACTGGTGAAACATTATTTGGTGATAAACTTGTTTTATTTCTTAAAGAAAATAATTATTTAACAATTCTTCAAAATCTTGTTTCATATAAAAAACTTTCAAATGAATTAACTCAAAAAGAATTAGTTGAAAATATTCGAAAAGAAACAAAAGGTGAAGGTTATGTTATTGAAATAATTAATCCTAATAAAAAATCTTATCTTATTAAAATAAAAACTGAAAAATATCTTTTACTTCATCGTACAAAATTTGATTGTACTTCATATCGATATCTTTTTCAATGTGTTATTAATGAACAAACAGATGATTTAAGATCATTATATCAAAATGAAAATGAAGTTTTACAAAGAATAAAAAATATGGAAGAACAAGTTAGACCGATTTATAATAATATTATTCAAAATGTTGAATTATTTTATGAAGAAAATAAAAAATTATCAAGAAAAGAATATGCTATTAAAGCTACAAATACAAATAATATGAAAATATATATGCCATTAATTATGAATTTATATAGTGGAAAAGAAAATGATTATAAAAAATTTTCAATTAGTCATATGAATGACATTTTTAATATTAAGGATGATACTAATACTTTCGCAACAACGACAACAACAAATATTGATCAAGAACAATAAATGATTCAAAATTGTTTGTTTTTATATTAAATTTTTATAATGAAAAATAATCAGTTAGATTTTTTTTAAATATTCTGTATTTTTATCTACATGAATAGAAAATATAATTTGGCAATATAACCAGAATTTCTTGAATGGGAATTATCAATTTTTTTCTAATTTGTTGTGCACGTGAGTAATGAATATATTACAATTTGTTCTGATATACCTAATCATTATTCATAAATCAATGCATCTTGATGTACTCTTCCAAGTGTGACTTTTCTCAAAATGATCTAGGACACTGATTCGACCAATAAAGCCTAGATACCTATCCTAACGATCATGTAATACTGAAGAAAAAAATCACGGTTCTATCTTTTATTATTCGCTTATATCTTCAGAAGGACTTATTCATTTGAGCTGAAATTTTTGAATTTCTCCCTAACTTAACATGACCTACCTACTGTAAAAATATCAGCCAAATCGGAGATGATCATTGAGCAAGATTATGCAAAATTGGGTATGGGTTACTTGCAATGGGTCTTGAAGAAGTGCTGGGCACTGTAAAGCACTACCGTCCATAGTCGTATAACTTTGATAAGAAAAGGAAGATAAACAACAGTGTTGATAAGAAGATATTTTTTTCACTGATATCTACCTATGTGTCATATCCTTCGTATTTCTTATCATTTTATGACGAAATATTTGGAATCATATCTTACTACGTTTTTCCAAGTTGGAAAATATTCTTTAGTATCATTAGAAAGAAAAAACATCTTTACCTTGGAACACTGAGAATATTAAAAGGAATCGTCTATACAATATTTAAATCATCAGAAGACACTTTTTTCAAATTAGTAAAATACGTAAGTTTTAGTTGGGTCTTCTGTACCATTATTCATTTATTAGTTTTATTTGGACTCTTTTTCTTGACTTCTGACATCATATTGTGTTACGACAATTGAATCAAAACGAATCTTCAACATGACTGACCCTTTATCGAAATCGAAGGATAAGGATCATTTCATCTTTCAAAATTATCTTCTCATTTGGCTAGATCCAAATCTTGACGCGTCTGATAACAATTATTGTAATATATTGGATCAAATACGACAAATCGTCGATACAATCATTCCATATAACGACATTGATCAATGCATTGATTTTCTCACCAACACAATTGATAAAAACTTTTTTATGATTATTCCAGCTGCTACGTATCAACAACTCGTTCCTTTAATTCATGATGTATCACAACTTTATTCTATTTATGTTCTTCATGATAACGATACAAGCCATGACTCGACAGAAGAAAAGTCAAAAAAGTGTCTTTTTCGATCGATGATATTTGCAAGTTACTTCGAATAAATTGCCACTCATATTCATGTATTCTAAAATACTCAAAGAGATTCTACTTGATATTAATCCTGATGCAAATAGTAAGGAAGATTTGATTCATTTTTGGTATGAACTGTATTGTGACAACGAATCACAATTGAAGAAAATTGTAGTTCGAAAGAGATTATCATCCTAATTCAGCGATTCGATGGTATACGCGAGAGAACGTTACCTATTCTATTTTTAATCGAGCTTTACGAACATTAAATGTAGAAATTATAATAAAAATGAGCTTCTTTATACGCGATCTTCTTCAAGAGATTAAACAACGACACGATGAACACGCGTTACACCCAATTCGAAAAACTGTTTATCGAGGTCAAGGGATCTTCAATGTGCATACCTTTTACTCTCTTGAATGCTACTGTAACCAATTTCGTTGATGAACAAGAAATTTTAATTTCTATGCATTCTGTTTTCCGAATTGGAGAAGTGACAAAAACTGATCAGGATCTTTGGTACGTGGAGCTTACATTAACAAATGAACATGACAAAGAATTGAACCAACTCACTGAATATATATGACAAGAAATTGGAGAAGCATCAGGATGGAGCCGATTGGATCAATTAATGATCAAAATCGGACATTTCAATAAAGCCGAAGAGATCTATCAAATGCTTTTTGAACGTACATCGAGAAACGATAATACTATTGTTGCTCTTTTCTACAATCAGTTAGTCATAACCAAGCATGCTAGAGGAGAATTCAAGAAAGCTCTGACGTTTTATTTTAAAAGAATTGAACTTCAAAAAAATTCTGTTTTTCTCTATCCTCCAGAGTTGGGTACAACCTACAATAACATTGCTTCAATCTATGCTGACTTAGGACAGTACTCGGAAGCACTACACTTTTATATTGAAGCATTAAACATAACACAAAAGTTTCTTCCGCCAAATAGTTCAGATTTGGCTATCACTTATGATAATATCGGTGTAGTGCATCGTAGTAGTGGAAACTATCAACAAGTACTCAACTTCTTCGAAAAAGTCCTTGCAATCTATAAAAAAAATTCTTCCTCGAAATCATCCGTACTTGGCTCGTGCTTACAACAATATGTAACCTATTGCGCTATCGGCCAAGTTTATAAAGAAATGAAGGATTACTCAACTGCTTTCACATACTATAAAAGAGCACGTCAAGTCTTCGATAAGTCACTCCTTCCGTATCATCCTCTTTGGACTACACTTTACAATAGTCTTGGATTACTGTATGATAGTAAAGAAGACTACTCGAAAGCACGAAAATTTTTCTTGAAAATATTGGACATCACTCAAAAAACGTTGCCTTCTGATCATCCAGATTCGGTCAAGATTTACAGCAATATTGCTGGTACGTATAAAAAAAGTGGAGAGTATTCGAATACATTAAAGTTCTATGACAAAGCATGCAAAGTCGCAGAAGAATCTCTTTCTGCAGATCATCCAGATTTAGCTCTATTGTACACCAATATGGCCGGATTGTATTACCGTATGGAAAACTATTCACAAGCCTTGTCACTTTTTCAACGTGCTCTTTCCATTTTCCAACGTGTATATCCTGAAGATCATCGATATGTTCAACATTGTCAACAAGGTATTGTTCAGACACAGAATCAGCTTCGTTTTCTGATACATTTTTATGATGAAAGAGAATGTGACAGAGATTTAACTTGAATTCATGTATTTTACCTATCACATCTGTATATATATATATATATATAAAGAAGAAAGTTTGTATGTTTTTTCGTTATGCATTTGGACACCACACGTCTTGGGGGTGCCATACTTTTCATGGCATACTCTTAGGTCCTGAGGAAGAGCGAGAGAGTTGTGATACATTGTAATTTTCCCAATCTTTCAAAAGCTTCGGAGCATTTGCTGCTATTGATAGAATATTCACCTCTTAGTGTCATTTTTTTTGCACTGAGTGTTGGTATAAAGTATGGCAATACGCATGAGTTAAGAGAACGACAGTCACATTCCTGCACTATTTTCTGTATTATTTGATTTAAAAATGAATGTAAATGTATGCATGGGGGAACATGTATTAATAATAGATGAAAGGGTCTTAATCAAGCCTTCTATACATCTTCTGTCGTTTTCTGATATGATAAGTTCTGATTTGAATTGATTATTAATTATCTGAAATGTTAATAACAATTGCCTAATAATAATTAACAAAATAAAACTTAATTAAAAAAAAAAAATTTTCTAATAAAATTAATTTATTTATCATTTAAATGATTTGTAAGAATATTCCATTGTTCATCTTCTTTATTAATTAATGTTAAATCAACTACCCATAAATTTCCATATCGTTCAACATTATCAATTTGAAAAACTGAAGCCATTGAGAAAAGAACTTCATCTTCATCTTTATATATACTTTTATATTGAATTCTAGAAAATGGAATTGAATGTGGAACACTAATATCAACTGTAATTTGATAAAGAACAGATACTTCTGTCATTGGATCATCAAGTGTCCCATCACCAGAAAAAAAAATTGCAGCTTGAACATCATGTGTTGTTGATAGAAAACTATTCATTGAAATTAATTTACCCATATTTTCACGTAATTTATCTAATTCATTTATTTTCATACGTTGACCACGATATAATGTTAAAAGTTTTTCATTTTCAACTAATAATTGATTATTTGAATTATGAAGTTGTGCTAATTGATTATGTAAATCATAAATATAATAACGTAATTTAAAAATAGTATTTATATTTTCCATACGAAGTGATTGATGAAGAAGACGATATAGAAATGAATCAGTTGTATACCATTTAATTGCATCTTGTTCATGATAAGTTTGTTCAAATTCACCAATCTTTTTCAAATCAATAGGACTATCTGCATATATTATTCGACACATTTCAATCATTTCTTGTCGAGCGAATTGTGTTTGATCAAGACGTAGAATAATATCAATAAGTAATTGAAAAGCAAGAAATGGACCATTTTCAATATTAAGAAATCGTGTAAAAAGTGGTTGATGACGACCAGAAAAAAAACTTTGTTCACCAATAATTGATTTCCATGGATTAATTGCTATAGAAAACTCTTGATCATCTTCATCAATAGCTGTTAAATCAATATTCCATCGATTATCTTCATATTCAACTCGTTCAATACGAAATATAGATCGTAATGAAAATAAATATTCTTCTTCATCAGGAAATTCACTTAAATTTCTTATATCAGCACCTATTATTTTCGTATTACATAAATCAACAGATATTTTATAAAGAACTGGTTGAAATGATGAATCTATAGTTGTATCATTACCAGCATATAATTCTGCAAATGAACGATTAGTAGTTGAAGATAGAAAACAATTCATTGTAATTAATTTACCAATATTATTTTTCTGTTTATAAATATCATTAATATGAAGTTTTCTACCTCGAAATAAATATATTTGTTTATGATCTATTTGTTTTAAACATAAATTTCTTAGATTTCTATCAAGATTTTGAATACAAAATCGACATGAAAATATTTCATTAATATCATTATTACGTAATGTACCATTTAATAGGCGATAAAAGAAAGTTTCGCGAGTATACCACCATATAACTTTATCAGATTTATATTCATATTCAAATTCATCAATATGACGACATTCTTCAGGATTTTTTTCACGAATAGTACGAATTCGAGAAATTATTTCATTTTTTGCAATATTAGTATTTTGTAAACGATCAAGAATATTAAAGAAAAATCGAAACCAAAAAAATTTTGCACTATCTTCTAACATATATTGAATTACACTAGTTGCATAATTAGGTGATCTTACTACTTCTTTAATATCACAAGAGATTTTTTGAAATAATACTTGAACATTATCATATGTACCACGAAATCGTTGATCACATAATAATTCTTTATTTGATAATATATTATCAAATATATAAACATGTGATAATTGTGGTAAGATTTTGAACAATTTAGATTGAACAAAGTTAATCAATTGATTAGATATAATAAGCATTATTAAAATACCTTTTGAATTATATTGTTTTATTAAATCCATACAATTATTTGTATTATCTTCTCCAAAATAATGACAATTAGGAAGACTATGAAGTTCTTTCGGTAGACAAAGATCATTAATAAAGGTACCAAGTAATGCGATTATAAAATTATGTGATATTAACTGATTTGAAAGAATATTGTATATTTCACAACTACGTGCAAATAAACGTGATCGAGTAAACATAATGTTCTATTATAATAAATGTTAGTAATATTGTCACTTGGTTTTGAATTATTTTGTGTTACGATGTTACTAAAATATTGAATAATTTTAATATAAATAATGTATAAAGCATAAATAACTGTAGCTAAAGATAAAGATGATTTATATATTTCTTAAATGATAGGACAGATTAAAAGTGGATTCATGAATTAAACTTTGTAATAGTAACTGATTTTCGTTTAGGACTTATTTGGATTACTTATAATGTACAATAAATGAAGTCCTCATGACTGATACTTATACTATATGGAGACACAATTTCTTATTGATATCATTGCAATAGACTATAGAACAAATCAAATACTATCGATAGATATATGTATTTACGCTAGATAATCAATGTACAAACTTCAAATGATTTTTATTCCTAAGTCGTTATGTGTAAATGTCTTTGTGAAGATATATTCGAAGACAAAAGAGTGTGATAATTAGAAATCAGTATGATCACATAATGAAGTGAATTTGAAAAAAATCAAGAATATTCGCTTACCTTTCTTTAGTGTCAATAATAAAACAACTCGAGCAATTGATATGTTTGCACCTTTTTATTATGGAATAAAAGAACAAGAAATCTAATAGCCCACACGTCATGCGTTACCTTCTCTTGTGATCGTGAAACATGCTCTCGTCACTGCAGTTGTTATTACAAAAACACGTCACTTTTTTATTCTTTTCTTACCGTCAAGTACAAAAAAAAAACAGAATCTATTTCTCCTATCGCCACATCAAATAAGACATAGATCGATTAATTTTATGAATTTTTTTTATAGAAATCGGATCTGTTGATTCTAACGAACTACAATACAAAAATATCACATTATTTTTTCTGATGATAGAAATTCACTTCTTTTACTAATGGAAAAAATTCTTTAGCTCATTTGTTTAAATTTAATCCATTATATCATTATTTACAATCGATAGGATAGCTATGTCAGAATTTTTCAAGATACAAGCTTATTCATAAAGTTTAAAATATATGCAAAATCGAGTAGTTTAATCAATGATTAAACTCTATTGAAAGATACAAAGCTTTGAATATTTTGGCAAGCATAAGTAAATGTCACCGCACTAATGAATTTAAGTAGTAAAGTGAATATTAACATTCATTTTTTCTGATCGACGGTTCATGTGTTCAAACCTGACTTTCATCACTTAAAGTAAAAATTCAATTCATTCGCCAAAACATGCTAAGATTATCACGATATGACGTTGATGACGGCTCTATTCGAATCTGAGATTAATTGATAGTTAATTTTTCAATTTTTCCAATTTTAATTGGAACTCTTATAGACGCGCTTCGAGTCAAGAAAATATTTACCTGGGTTATGTTTTAAACTCTACAGATAGCGTTTCAATCGATTTATTAAACAAAGTACTCAGCTTAGTATCATGAGAACTTTCCATCGTCATTCGATTTATTTTTGTGCATGTCATGCATGACTTTGTATATAACGTCAATGTGTATATTTTTCATGTTTGTCCATCAATGTCAGAATTAGTCATTAACATATCAATTCATTTAATTCATTTTCAATAGCTTCTTTTTACGTATATCAACAATTCAGCATGTTTTATGCTTTACTAAACTGTCAACATCTCTTTTTTTCATGAAACTGATAAGACGCCAGAAATACTTTTATTTACGGTTTTTTTTCTAATACTCATGATTTTGATAAAGATATACTTAGGGCATACCAAAAGTAGTGAGGGAAGTACTTTTTTCCTTAGGCAGAGGTCTAAAAAATTTCTTTTTTTACCAATCGATAGAGCGTGTTTCGCTCTATCTTTCTATGCTATTTGATCACTATTCAGTTGATCTTATAATAATAAAATTTCGATAAGAATTATTTTCATTGAAAATCAGCTGGTAGCATTAGATCATAATGAGTGTGGCACTTTCGCATTCTACTTTATTATCACTCAATACGTTGTATTAGAAAAACAGAATATATCAGAAGATGCAGCGTGAAAAGCTCTACAACTTATAAAGGATCGATTATTCTATAGTTGCACTTTTTATTTTCAAAACGAACAAAACTCTAAACGACCAAATTTCGATATTGCGGAAACGAGATTGTTTTTTAGTAAAAAATGCATTCGGTTTCCCCTATCTCATCTTTTTTATTACCTAAGATGTTTTATTTAAAGAAACAAAATATACTGCAAGATACAGCGTGAAAAGCTCTACAATTTAGAGAGAACAATTAGAAAAAGATAAGATAAAGAAAAACCGAATTCGTCATTTACTAAAAAAGTCAATCTTGTTTTGCGACGTCAAAATTGATCGCTCAGAATTTTGTCCATTCTGCAAACATAAAGTGCAACTATAGAATAAGCGATCCTTTATAAATTGTAGAGCTTTTCACGCTGCATCTTCTGATATATTCTGTTTTTTTAATACAACGCGTTAAGTGATGATAAAATGAAATACAAAAGTGTCCCATTTTTATAATGCCATGTCCGTTATGATCTAAATGCTACCAGCTAATTTTCAATGAAAATAGTTCTTATCGAAAT
The DNA here is from genome assembly GCA_022393335.1 of Macrotrachela quadricornifera. Taxonomy (NCBI): domain Eukaryota; kingdom Metazoa; phylum Rotifera; class Eurotatoria; order Philodinida; family Philodinidae; genus Macrotrachela; species Macrotrachela quadricornifera. The sequence continues at coordinate 1,545,801 of JAJEKB010021601.1, read as the reverse complement.
TTTATTATTATAAGATCAACTGAATAGTGATCAAATAGCATAGAAAGATAGAGTGAAACACGCTCTATCGATTGGTAAAAAAAGAAATTTTTTTAGACCTCTGCCTAAGGAAAAAAGTACTTCCCTCACTACTTTTGGTATGCCCTAAGTATATATTCCTAGTGGAAGTACTCATGAGTACTACGATCGGTCATTTCTTATACTTAGTAGCAACTAGATCATTTAAAGTGCAGGTTTTTTGCCCATCCAAGGGTTTCATAGACTTTGAATAAGTCCACTTCTCTGCAGCGCCACAGTTGCAGAAGGAAATTATCTTGTCAAAATTGTGAATTTATCATTCATAGAAAGTCAGTGCACGGTATCTTCTTCGTCCCAACATATTCCATTATGCATATTGAGTCTTTTCAGAAAAAAGAGACGACGAGTACTACAATGAGTACTCAGGGTCTTGCGTATAAGTAGATGTATAGTGAAAAATTCGTTCGAGTACGTATGTGAATACTCATGCTGGTAATTTGTACTCTCTATACGAATACATTCTCTCGGATAATCATATTTCATGCACAAACATCGCTTCAAATAAGAAAAAGTTTCATGAATTTGTGGTTTAAACTCTACAGATAGTGTTTCAATCGATTTATTAAACAAAGTACCTAGCTTAGTATCATGAGAACTTTCTATCGTCATTCGATTTATTTTTGTGCATGTCATGCATGACTTTGTATAAAACCTCAATGTGTATATTTTTCATGTTTGCCCATCAATGTCAGAATTAGTGATTAACATATCAATTCATTTTCAAAAGCTTCTTTTTACGTATATCAACAATTTAGTATGCTTTATGCTTTACTAAACTGTCAACATCTCTTTCTCATCAAATTGATAAGACGTCAGAAATATTTCTATTTATGGCTTTTCTCTAACACTCATGCTTTTTACAAAGATATATAATCATGCTTGACACACAAACATCGCTTCAAATAAGACAATTTGTAGACTCTGACACAAACACTTCAAATTTATTCGATTAAAATACTTTCTTTTCTCGAGACAGTTAGTGCCGGCAATCACTCAACATGCAACAGAATCTGAGCCAAAACACAAGCCAAAACAATTATACTCAAAGAGAAACTTATGTTTCGCCAATCAGTACATCAATGAGATTCAAGATTTTCCTTGCACTCGAAATACCATCGTTAATTTGCTATCTGGTCGTCATAATTTATATTATGTCTCAAAAAACTCTCCGTTCAGGACTAAATTATAATTCGCTTCTCATTGTCTTATTTCTTAATTTTGTTATCGTGACAACCGACATTCCAATGCACTTAGACTTTTACCAACGAGGCACAGTACTTTTCAAAAGTCCTGTCTACTGTATGATCTGGGTTTTTATCGACAATGCTGTATGGGCAATGTGGGAATTTATGATGGCATGGGCATCATTTGAACGACATATTCTCATCTTTCATGATCGTCTTCTTCGTTCAAAATGGAAAAAAATATGCTTTCATTATGTACCACCTTTTATCCTCTCTTTTTATGTTACATGTTTCTATATTTATGCTTATTTCATTTATCCATGTGAAAATTCATATAATTTTCAAAAGGCGACTTGCGCTGTTCCTTGTTACTATACTTACAAAACACTAGATACATATAACATAATTGCGAACTTGTCGATACCACCGATTATCGATTTGATATTTAATATTACACTTTTCATTCGTATACTCTATTCTAAGCGCCATCTTCGTCAAACGGTTGGCTGGCGAAAGTACGGTAAAATGGCCTTTCAACTTATTTTCATATCAGTTTTTTTTCTTATAACCTCTATGCCTTTTTCTATCGCCGTTGTCCTTAGAAACTTTTTTTCCTATTATCCCATGGCATACGACATCAGTCTTTTTGCCACGTTCTTGTATCCTCTGTGTTTACCATTTATATGCTTGGCTTGGATACCACAAATCTGGGTTCCTGTTAAAAAACGAATCCACCGTGCAATTACTCGACAAACGGCTCCTATGAACTGAACAGTGCAAAAAGCATAATTCGGTGCGCGGTAATAGTTTTTTGTTGAAAGTTGCTTATGTGACAATAAATTACAATAAAATTCGTATATCTTTTTTCAATGTGCATTCAAGGCTAGTATACCATTCATAGGCGGCGCAAGCTAAAGTTTTTACGAATAACAATGAGTTTTTTAAATCTATGATAGTGACGTCATTTTTACCTTAAAAACTTATATGCAGTCAATGAAACGGACAAGATAATTGTTTTAGGACAAAATATCTATTCATTTCTGATTCCTTTGAAAGTATTTTCGATGCATCGAAAATTCCGGATTAGGATCAGAGTTATATGCACTACAACCAATTTCCATTTTATTATTTAAAATTTCATTGTGTATCAAAGCATCATTTTGATATGATATGTCAATAGTATTTGCCATTCATCGCTAGTCGAGCTATTACACTTCATCTTTCTGATTATAGAGAAATTCCAGAATAAATTGATCTATTTTTATCTTATATACCATCATTCAATCACGATTACTTTCATTGTCTAATCTTCATTCATATCAAACATTATTGAAACACTTAGATGAATGTCATCAGATACATAACCTTATATATTTAAACATTTACTCTTCTTCTCTTCCAAATGATCGAGTTAATTTTCAATTAATTATTGACAATATTTTAAGTTTACTAAAACTTATTAAATGTTATTTTAGCATTAGTATCAAAAGTGGTCATTCTCTTTGTATACCAACAATTATATTTAGAAAAAATAAAAAAAATATTCGATGAATACTTAAGAGTTTATACCAAGTTCTCTTGATGTCTTTTGATCTTTCTTATTCTTCTACTAACTACTATACTATTATAAGTATATATGGTACTCATTAGGAGGGAAAAAGTTTTGTTTAGATATCATTTGTCTCATCTATCTTTTTAATGATTTTCTAATGTTACGTATCTATCTGCATTTAAGGAGTAAAAAATAGTATTATATTTGTGATATATTGGCCCTAATTCACGTCTTAATGGAAGAAAAATCCTAAATAATAAGGAATAATTCTTATCACTCATATCTTTCACCTACAAATATAACATTAAGACAAGGTGTTTTTATTTAATAACTCTTTTATTTTCTCCTGATATTTATTGACATTGACTTATCTTGCTATTATATGTATGTCAATGCATTTACATGATAGATCCATCTGGATTTTTTTTTATTTTTCTTTCACATTTTCACATAAATTCAATCCCTATAATAAAAATATTCAATTGATGGCAACAGCAACACGAAGTGATCGAGAAAAATGTTTTGTATGTGAAGGATGTTGAAAAAAATTTTGTTTCAAAGATTTAACAGCGCATCGTCAATAACTGGGTAAAAAATTTAAAATGATCGTAATGGACTTCACCAAACACTTGCTGAACAAAAAACAAGATTCGAAAAAATTTCTATTGATGAAGCAAGTTGATAAATGGAAAGAAGATTCAACTGAAAGAATTAAACAAACAGCCGAAGAGTGTAGACAAATATTTTATTGAAATAGAAAAAAATTATCTCAACTGACTGAACAGTCAAAAGAAATACATCAAGACAATGAATTCAATGAAGCTGATTTGAAGCAAATGAGAACAACTTTAACCCTCCGTTATCATCCTCATTTTTTAACTTCAACAGTATTCCGGGGTCCGAATGGATCCACCTCATAAAACTACAAAAAAATGATGGTTTTGCTTTATGTAAGGTATTCTATTATATTCTATAGGTCTCCAAATACTGTTCTTTACATAGAATTATTTATTAGTTCTCATTGAGGCAATATAAGAATACATAAAGTGAAGAAACGGATTAATATGAAAATTTGATTTTGATCAAAAAATATTAAACTTTACCATTCTACAAAGAAAATGTAAGTCATTAGCACGAGAGATAAACGCGCAAACAAATTTTAACTTACTTATTTCATAAATGAATCGATACGCAGCGGATGGCAGTTATAACGAAGCAAAAATCATATTTATAACACCGTTAGTGTCCTGAGGTCTACATGGACCCATATCGATATTATTTTCCTATTAGATCTATATAAGATTTGTTTCATGAGGATGTTATACATCATCCAAAGACTAGAGATTACAAAAAACAAATGATTCGAAATAAGAAATAGTAATGCAGTACGCGACAAAAAATTGCAAGGTGGGTCCGCGTGGATCCCATGACAGTAACCGAGGGTTATAGGTGAACACTTTTACTAACAACTTTTAGGGGTATATAAAAAAATATGAAATGTTTTATTGAAAATATTCTTCAATAGAAGCTATTAGTCGTACTACTGTCAGTTATTGTAATGAAGAAAATAGTTGAATAGAAAATCGAATGAGAATCAATGAAAGATTTTCTTCATTAACAGTGCTAATTAATGTAAAACTGTTTATATTAACTATGTGTAAAAATTTGTTTGACTAAATAATTAGAATATCTTATGATTTCCAATTTTATTAGACAAATACGATTTCACCATGTTTCAAAATCATTTATTAAAAAATAATTTATATGAATTTCATCAAGAAGTTGACATGTTTTTTTTCTGTTCTAAGTCTCATCGGGCTGGTTTACACGTTATTCGATATTGGAAGGAAATCTACAATGTTATATTAAGCTCATTTGTTATTGCACTTGGCTTGCCAAATATAAAATATTTGAAAAGTTATTGCTTCTGAGTAAAGCGATTTTGAGAAACATTAAATGAAAGTTGTCACAACAGATCCAAACAGTTCTTTGAATGCGATAAGATATATTATTAACATAACTAGATTTTTTGATTGAAATATTTTGTTTATAAAACATAAATAACATATATAGAATCAGCATAAACAAAAATTAAGTCCATGAATATGTATTTTTAACTTTTTCAACAAGTAAAAAAATCATTCAAACACTAGAAACAAAATTTTTCAAAATCATTTAATGTAAGTCAAATACAAAATGGGACAATGTTGGATCATTATAATAGCGTGTTGACAATTTTTTATGAACTTATCTAAAGGAAGAGTTCACGCATAAATATTTCGATGAAAAAAAGTTAGAAACACATACCGAATATATATTATTAGTTTTACATAAATTTGTGATTTTTCTTACTAAAATCCTTGAAATACCCATAAAAAAACTGTGCTATGTGTCTAACAGTAATATGCTAGATATTCGTGGTTTATATTTATGTTAAACATTTATTCTTGAAATAAAGAGATTTTTATATATTTTAAAACTATCATAGATCATCTTCTTGACTGTATGTTTGTTTTAACAAATTTCTTAAACACCTCACAAAAACCAATAAGAGTTTAATAAGAATAATTCAATTCTGAAAAATCATGTTTAAGAAATTAGTTTATTATAACAGTGTAATGTTATTTAATCTTTCTATCAATACTCATGATCAAAATAAAAACATTTTCATGATTTCAAATATTAACAATTATCTAGTTTTTTTCAAGCATTTCTTTATAGATTTTGAAAAGAAAATAAAGTATAAACGATGATTTCATTTGATATAAAGTAAAACATTTTTGTTACAACAACAAACAAAAATTAATGAAGGAATAAGTTATATGATTTTTTGCTTGTTCATTAAAGTTTAACAAACGAACATGATAACTTCTTTCAATTATTCTCTATTCGAAATCTTAATTATTCTTCATTGCGCTTTTTTACTTAAAATATAAGAAATAAATCCGGAAAAAAATGTGTAATATTTGTTCTTTTCTAAAACAAGGACTACTAAAATTGCCAAGAACAATTTAAATCTATTATATGAGAGTGAATAAATTAAAAGGAAGATTAATGATTAACAACTCATTTATTGAAATCTAATTATTAATATTTCAAAAATGTTTTCACACCCATTAAATGCAATCATGACCAGATATCAGAACTAGAGAAGATAATTTTTCGTTTTTGTGTATTCAAAAAGTGAGTATACTATAGAATCGGTCAGTGTACCCATCTGTCTGTATACACGGTAACTTTCGAAAGGAGACTCAGATCATAATGAAATTTTCTACAAAGTTCAATCTCATTTACATTCTCATAACAAACTCTTCTATCAAAGTCGAATAAAATCCCATTTGCTGTATACCATTCCATAGAGAATTTTACGAGCTACAAAATGGTATCTTCTATATAGAGAAATTAGAAAACCGAGTTATCTATATGGCAAACATATTCTTGCATGAAATGGTTCCCATGTTCTCAACAGTTTCATTGATCTACAATCAGAGTTCTATCTTCAGATTACAGATATTGTACATCGAGGCTTTTTGTTGCGGAGAACTCAAATCAGTACTCCATTTACCTCGAAAACCTATTGGTTGAGCAGTAACCAATAAAAATCAAGTTTTGAGAAAAATGGTTTTTTCTATGGTATGCGAGGTTTCCGCATTTTTATTAGGGGTGTCACATTTACTCAAGTTACTTAATTACTAGTAAATGAGTAACTGAAGTGGTTAAGAGTTACCGATAACTATTAATCTATATATACAATGTTCATTTTCTGTGAGTGTGTCTTTCTCTATCTAGTTTTTAAAGGTTGATGGTTAAATGTCAAAGATTACAGATCAAGGGTTAATGATAAAATAAGATTATCAGGAAAAGTCACAAGGACTTATGACATGCAGTTACCCATACGTCCTCATGGACTATCGTATAAAGGTGCCCATAGGTCTTCATGGGCTATCCCAGGGAGGTACTATGGGTACCTGCGTATAATAGCACGTGAGAATCTGGTTCTAAAACTTCTGAACAATCTTCCTATCACATAATCCAGCTTCAATAAATATGTTAGTAAAAGATTTTACGGGAAAGTAGCCATGATAGGCCAGAGTGGGACACAAATGGAATATCTGGATCAATGTCATTGTGAAGAATGAATTAGCTAAGACTATCTCTAAAGAAATTTTCGTGTTAGAAAAGTTAGAAATAATCACTTATAGTGGTTGCTGGATGAAATATTTCGGTGTTTTCGAGGACGAAATGAGAGTTTTTAGAGGCTTCATAAAAAATGCTGGCGTTGTTTAATAGAACATCGTAGAAAGGTGCATTTTTTTCTAAAGGAAGACAATAGTCTAGGCTACTGTTTGCAATAAGTGGAGGATAAAATCTACCTCTTTAACACCCTGAGTCTTTGATTTTTTTTCAAAAGAAGTCCTCAAACTCCATGACGACACGTTCGAAAATTTTCATTGCTAGCACATAGTTTACTTACCCCATATAGGGTTATCGAAGAAAAAAATCCGCATGTCTCTTGCTGTTATCGTTATGGAGATATTCGATCAATACTGACCGTCTCTTTCAATTTAAAATGGATGTTAGCAAAGTAAATGTAAAGTATCATCCCTAGTAAACTCTCATCTGTCTTCACTTATAAGATGTTTTGAGATGAATGTCTTAAAAGATATAAAGTTTTACTCTTTCTTAAAGTATCTAAATTTAATCCACTTGATGCTATGCACTCAGCGACATCGAAACTGATCATGATAGTTCTTGCTAAGGGTTGGTGAATTCTTTGAAAGCTCATCGTAGTTTGTTTTCTTCTTTTGAATATGTTTACGAGCTTTCATTCCTATATGAAGTTCCATGTCCTTATGTTAGTAATACAATAACGAAAAACCAATAATACTCCGAAGAGATGTTCATATATTCAAAACTTATGGTATGACTATCTAAGATATTATGCACTTCTACATGATTAAGATTTCAAAATGAAGAAAATGGTGATCATGATGTTTTGTAAGAGTTTTATTATTTTGAACGACGATCATTGGGAACATAGAGCTGAAGAATTAGTTTGAGCGAGAAAAACAGACAAAGTAAAGCGAAGAATAGTCATGTCTCAACATAATCAATTTATTTCATGTTTAGTATCGTTTGAACACTTGTATCCGATTGTTGCCTGCGTCTGTCACATAAAGATTGAGTTGGGTATCAAGTGCTACTGAGCGTGGAGTATTGAATAAATCTGCCCTGTTACCACTTGTGCTTGTCACACCAGCGATGGTTGTTCCATTTTTTTCACCAGAACGAAAAAGTTGTACGCGACTATTGCTAGTGTCCGCCACATACAAATTACCCGTAGAATCGAATGTCAAACCTAAGGGGTTATTGAGCATCAATGACGAAGTACCATAATTGCCAACAAGTCCAGCAATGAGTGTCCAAGTACTAGAACCTATGACCAATCGAACAATATTGTGGGCACCAGAGTTAGCAATATATATGCTGCTCGACGATGAATCAAAGTAAATGTATGAAGGAGTATATAATTGTGTTGTCAATGTTCCTGGCCCACTTCCACCGATAAGCACAGTACCGCTTGATGCACCAGATGTATGACTGATAATACGGTGATTGCCAGTATCCGCGATGTAAAGTTCGCTTGAAGCCGAATTAAGTGTAACACTATAAGGACCATTCAGTTGATTCAATCCAGAACCATTATACCCTAAAAGCAATAACTAGTGAAATTCCTAGACAACATCAGAACTTTTGACGATTGAGTTTTGGCCCCGATTTTTTTTTATTGAAAACTAGGTTATTGAAATATTATCGTTGACATGATAGCTTATGAAAACAGATGCTAGAACTGAAGAGTGAGGTGCTCAAGATTTTTATTCATATCTAGACTTCCCATTTGGAAAAACATGCGAAAACAAACTTTCGTGCTTTTTCATTGTATCTGCAACACGGCATATATCTTGACAAATGTAGAATCGACAAAGAAGCATAAAGAAAATGGAGGAAATATAGCCGTATATGAAGACATGTTGGTCGATGATTGTCGGTTTTCTGATAATACTGTAGATGGACTTTAACTACTATCTCTATTGCCAATTGCGTTCAACAGCAGGAATAACCGACCAAAATAAGCAATATGGCCCAAGTCTCATATTAAAGTACTCCAGCACATAGAAAAAAGTGGTATTTTTTGAGATTATATGGAATTATATTTATTTTCTAAATATGATAGGCAAACAACGACAATTATTTGATGAGCATATATATTCTATAGATAAGAAGATTTGTTTACAGATTATGGATGTCGTAATAGTGTTAGAACTATCAGTAATTAATACAAACTCTGATCCTTTCGGCTTTGATCTTAAAGCTAATCAGGAGACTACCCGAAATGATTGATCACTTTTCATCTGATTTTTGGCCTGTAAGGAGTACGTAAGATTAGAAGGCATCAAGTAGGGCAAGTGCCATGAAGAACTGAGCAAATATGGATTTTCTCGAGCATGAGCGTGGCCAAAGTCGAGTTGAGGACGAGATTTTCGAATACGATTACTTCAAAACACATGTTCAAGTTGTTGAGCACAGGTATCGAGTATGTACAAGTGCATTTCTTTTACGATTGTGCTATGAAAATAAAACTTGCTTCCTATTTGAAAAATATAAATATAGATCTGATCTCACTTTAATATAACACGTATTGTGCTTAAGGAGACGAAAGCAGATAACGCTGTCGCCCTACTCTTAATATATTTCAGTTTTTCATGTTAAAAACAATTAAGCAATGCCAGTCAATAGCATTTCCATGGTTTCTTTCACAACACTTTCTAATCGATTTTTTGATTCACTCCGAGATTCTTTTATAAATTATGGAATCAACGAGATCTTGACCATCCCTTACAAAGATATCAATGCAACACAATCATTTGATCACGAGATTATAAGACAAATCCTTTTAATCTTATTGAGTGCTGCCAGTAAACTAGTTTCAATACAAATAGAAAAATATGTTCGGAAACAGAAACGACCTTATCCAATCTCATACTTTGGCATACTGATGTTTAGGCACAATTATGAATACGAACAAATTCGTACTAGAGTACGCATACTTAGAGTATTTTGCCCAGCTCTACGTCTACGGTCTTTTCTTACTAAGTTATAATCGATTTATCGGGTTTCGTTTCATATGGGCTATTTGCCAGAAAAAAATAACGATGAAATTTTGATCTGAAATTTTTTTTTATTGTATAGGTTCCAATGTCTTCAGGATATCTTAATAGCTTTAGCACAACCGCATATTTTCTCTTCCAATAATGAATATACAAGAAACACTCGTATTTAACAGAACAGTGAGAAAAACTGAGGTTTTTTTTGTATTCATGATCTTGAGAAGGAAGTATTCATTTGCAGTGAAACTTATAATATTCTCTAAAGACTTTGAGACCTGTACATGGAACAAAACTCAGTAAAACAGCTATAACTGAGCAAAGAAGGACCGTGGACACTTTTTCTTTTGGATGCCCTGAAGGTCCACCTATATCCTACTTATGCATGCACTTAACCCAAACAGTTTGGATATGATAATAAGGCTAATAGAATAATTTAAACCTACAAATTTTAAATACTATCAGGATGTAGTACCTGCAATTTTCTAAGGATCATTTAGCAGTTGGTATGCATAACTTTTGAGGGGTTACTTAGAAATAGCATCTATTTTTTTCAGTGTTTATTTGATGGTATTATTTGCAACTTTTTGAGAAACTATACGGAGATGTTATCTGAAACTTTTTTATTTGCTATCTATAGCATATAAATATTATTATTAAAAAATACCTAACTGTGTTCAATAGAATCTTCTCAGAATCACTTGCGAATACTATCTTTAACTTTGCTGCCACAGTTTCTCGAAAGACATACTTGTAGAAATGAGATACAACGACTAAATAATTCATGTGACTAGGTATTTAAAATGTAGTGATATTTAAACATTCTCATAGCTACTTAACTCTTTGGGAACCGATCTTTTTTGTCTAAATCAGTTATAACTGAGAAGTTATAAACTATATACTTGTGGTGCCAGCTCTTGTTTCTATCGAGTATGACAACGATTCCTCTGATGGAAGAAGAAATGAAATAATGGATGATGCAAAAGTTTCACATTAATTTTATTTTTGCTAATGCTCTGTAAGGAATCATTGTCACAGTTTTATTATTTTTTTTGATGAAAAGTGCATAGTTAAAAGTACATATAAATATATATTTCATTATCCCTTTGTGTTTTTTTTCTCAAAATAAAAAACAAAGAAAGAGAAGCACTAAAATTACGTGCTTCACCTTTCTATGAAGATGCTGCTGGTAGCAGCTTACAAAGCACTTGGAATTTTTATAGAACGAAATTTATAATTATTATACTATATATTCAATCATTCAGAGATATAAACAATTCAAAACCACAAAAGACTCACCAAGATCTAGTCGTCCACGTAAACTAAGCAACAAAGAAATGGAGAAAACATATTAAAGCTCCAAAATATATCAAAGATCAAGAAAAGTGTGCCAATATTTTGGTGTAAATGAAGTTGATATTCCTGGATACGAAATTGACGACACAAATGAACTTTTTACTATCCCATCAAATGTTAAATACAAACAGTATCACATGCTGAAATCGAAAACTGACGTATAGTTAGCGATTTCTGCAAAAGGTTTGTCGAAACAATACATTTATGTTAGCAAGAATGTTGTAAATGGTGATGTATATTCGAAAGAACCGATTCAACGACAATTAATTCCATTTATCAAGAAAAATCATTTGGGAACAGATTTTATATTTTGATCAAAGCTTACAAAGGCTCATTACATTTCACAAGTACTTCGTACATTAGAAGCAGAAAACATACCGATTGTGTTAAAAAACAAAACTCCTTCCAATGTATCACAACCAAGATTGATCGAAGGTTTAGAGGGAATTATCAGACAAATGATGTATGAACATAATTTTGAAGCAAAAACTTTCGGTGAAATTGGTTGTCGAATAAGAAAAAAACTCAGAGAATTTGATAAAAATATGTTGAAGAACATGATGTTGGATGTTCATGCAAAACTTGAAAAACTATGACGTTGAGGACCTTTTTCAACCTGCCGTTAAATACTTTTTTTGTAGTTCAGATATTACGCTTTTGTAATAAAAAAGGTAGCACGAGCAAAAAGAAAATGAATACAAATTTCTACACCACCTGTTATATGCTGATTCCAACTGAAAATATATAAACAAATGGGGCCTTTTGTTTCAGTTGTAAGGCTGTATATACACGGTCTTCGTCCCCTAAAGGTTAAGTGGATTTAGTAGCTAAGCAGAAAAAAAAAGGTAAATATTTATTTAAGACTCCTCCCAAAAAAAAATGAAGATTCAGATAAATGCATATTTCTAAGGTGTCGGCAAGACAAATTCCAAGTCAATTTTTTTTTTCTCACGTTTTTTCACATCATTTGATAGACCATGATCTACTGACCACGAAAATCTACTTTTTAGTCTCAGCAAATACTTCCTTTCGGTTGAAAAATACGAAGTACTCGAAAGGTGTCATTTCTCGAGGAAAACACATATTTTTCGAAACGTGAAAAGTATTTTAATTTACTTCCGGTAATAGCTTCTTATGATAATTCTAAAATTATTCTTTGTTTGTACTATTCATCGGTGAAAAACTACCTGAAGCTCACGCAGTTAGAATTAATGATATTATCTAGCACTTGCATTATCTACACTATATCGATCATCGGATTAACTTTGGTTAAGGATCATTTTATTGATTTCTTTTTCTTACCGACTCCAAAAACAGTGGTTACCAAGTATGTAGTACTAGACCAAAACTGAACTCGATGATTGTTGGTGTCAGCCACATACACATTGTTACTTGAGTCAATACAAACACCATAAGGTTGACTCAAGTAATATGAGGTATTACCTGCCACTCCATTCACCTGACCAACAATTGTTCTACCTGTCGACTCACCGATTACCCATTTCTGAACTCTACTATTACTCTGATCGGCGATATAAAGAGCACTAGTTGAATCGAATGCTATATGCCAAGGACCCGAGATCTGATGAGGTCCATTTCCTGTATTTCCAGTACCGGCTACAGTCGTACCAATTGTATTCCAACGTAAACCAAGTGTGGTAGCTATAAAAAAAATGACTGTAGACGTCTTATAGTACTAATAAACCTTCTTAAGTCTTTTCCAAGCGTAACAAAATAACTATATTTATATATATGTGGTTTCTTTCCTACGAACAATGATAGTTATATAAATGATCGAATGGTGAACAGTGCAATGTTAGTCGCTCTTCATTACTATGATTATCATATTGTTCTATCATAGCAGTGCTTCTTGTTTTTTTTCATGATTCTTTCTCTCTGTTCGTAATTCTACTCATGGTTTCCTATAAAAGAACATTTATCATTTGTAGAACGACAATACAATAAGGATGACACCGGAATTCTTACTATCCAACAAGATAAAAGAAATACTGCGAAATGAACGCATTTACGAAGTTACCCGTTCGTAGATGAATGATATTTTTCTAGCATGTTCAGCTATGCATTAATAGCCACGCTTTCTACTGTAATATATTCAAGAAAAAATGAATTCGAAAAAGGCTAATTTACAAACAATTTATAAAGAGCATTTCATAAATCATGAATTTCTCGATTTATTAAGTTAAAATCAATTTGTACATCAAATCAATTTATAAATACATGATACATTTATAAACACTTTGACGTATTTACGAATTGAGATAGATAATTGGTGACTCCATTAGCACTTAGGCATAATTGGAAATAACTACATACACAAAAAAAAGTTTTGCTCAACAACAGATTCTCCAAGATTACTTGCAATAGTTTCTAATAAATGATTACAGTGCTCGTAAATGCTTGAATCTTTGGATGGACAATGAATAAAATTGTTTCATTCATTGATATACTGTCAGTACTCTATGTTAATGACTGGTATTCGTACACATTTGAATAGTTTCTCGTTAATCAAACAAGCTACTCTTGGGATTTCTGTTAAACTTAAATTCTTGAATACATCATTTCAGTTTCTTTGATGACTATTTTACAGTAAATTAAAAATGAATGATCACTTATTTGAAAAATAATTGCGATCAGTTTCACCTTATAGTAAATTCTATACATCGAAACCAACAATAAAGAAAGACCAGGAATTGTTTTATTGAAGGGCCGATTTTTCTACATAGCAAACCCTTTTTCTTTGTTTCTACGTTGATAATGAATACAGACAATACTCACTTGTTGTAGCAGCGGTTGTCGTTGTTTCCGATATTCGAACAAGTGCGTAAATACCAATCGACAGCCCACCCAAAGCAGCTAAAGCAATAATAATGCAGATGCCGACTATAAGTACCGATAGCTTCGTACATTTTGTTTTATTTGCAGTAGATTCGATTTTCGGTACTCTAGGAGAAACAAAATGTGGACGGTAGATTTTGATGCATGATAAAGGAAAAAGGGTGATCAGATAAATATTGCTACTCACGAAGAATTTTTATCCGAAAATATTTTTGGTTTATCAGAAGTAGTCGACGAAACCGATGATCCGTTTTTTTCTTCTATATCCTTTACCTTTCCTGTGACTATTGGCAATGTTGGTTGAAATTCAGTAATTTGGTTTGCTGTCCATATTTCAGTAGACGATGCGATAGCATTGTTTACGGCTTCGTCATTCTTTGGAGCTGGTTTTATCTGTAAGAGAAAGATATCGATGTAGTAAAATTTGAACTTATCTTTTCATTTCAATTCTATCGATGATTACTTTAAAAGGTTGTGATATTATTGAGACGTGAGTAAATCTAGGAGCGTTCATGCTATACTATACTTGTCTGTATGTATGATGATGAATGATGAAGGACTTCATATAGGCAACTACAGTCTGTTTTTTTCCATATCTTTATTCAATGAGTTCGATTTCAATACTGATGTATGGCCTCTCGATTCTCATTAGCTTTATTTGAGAAGTAAACTATTACGATTTCATGACGCTTTTTTTCTAAGTAATCTGAAAGAATCGAAATTCATTGTTGCTAGTGCGTCCTGCACAATAAAATTTGCTCGTATTCGATATACACTGCCTACTGATGTGTTGTCGCATGTTAATGAATTCATGAGACCAATGTGAATTTTCAAAAAACATTTCAGTTTATCGAATAGAAATATTGACAACAGATGCTTTTCGGCTCATCTTCTAATTCGACTCGTCCGTAATCAAGCCCAATCCGTCTCACAGATTAAATCATTTTTGTATTGATCCGTGGATTAACTTGCGGGTTGACTGATAATGAGTAACTCGTGGGTTAGCTCGCAGGTTTATATAAGAAAAAAGATTATATTCACAAAGAATATAGATACACATAATCATTCGGTGTCACGTGAAAAATTACACAGAATGAGCACATTGTTAACTGAACAAGTACTTGCATGAATACTCATATCTGTAATTTTACAAGGAAGAGCTCTACAAGGTACCTTAAGTTTGTCGCTTTTTGTGTATCAATTGTTTATTTACCGTTTTCTTTTGCATCCACAGCTTGATATAAGCAACTCGAGAAAGCATATGAAGACAATATTTTTTCATACAATTTTTTCTAGATTATTGTTCTTGACTATTTACTAGCTGAGAATGTGCCAATCGCAATCGTAGACTGAGAGAGGACTGCCTTGACGCGGTCTGATGGAGATCCCAACAATTCAAGTCCGGTTGGATCTCAAAATTTGACTCAGTTTTCACAATTACTCATGTAATTCTGAGACACAGACTAAATGTGTTTTCGTATATTTCCAGTGATAAACGCGTTCAAACACATTATACCTATACCCAAATGCATTCAAAAGCGTTAATGATACGCACATTTCTTCATATAGAAGAGCCCAAAATGCGTTTTCTGAGTTTTAATTATTAGTTGTGATCAAACGCGTTTATAGTTTCATTTTATTTCATTTCTGAAAAAGAACAAACGCGCTTAAATACATTTGCCTCACCGAAACGGTAAAAAACGCGTCCAAATACATTTTTTAGATAAAGATAACTGTGAGCTTACGAATAACTTTTGACAACACTCGAACAAATTTAACAAAACTTATTAATTCGACATAATCCCTGAAAGACTTTTATATAATTATGCACCTAATTACTACATAGTTCAGAAAAATTCTAGTTGATTTTTTCCAAGTGTTATCACAATGATATTCAATCATTTTTGAAATGTAATAAAATTTTCAGATAAATAATTGTAATCTTTCCAAAAGAAACCATTATATTTCTTCGATTAGAAATTATTTTTTATTACAGTATAAGCTTTTAGTTCTGCTCAATTGAAGGCTTTTCTGTCAAAAATATTCTAGTTGAAAAATAAAATTTTGAGACGTGGAATAAAACGAAAAATAATGATTATTCATGAATATGAGTCAAAGTCGAGTAGTCGATTTAAATTATTGTTCGAGAAAATAACTAATAAGAATATTCAAAAAATTCATCGAGAAAAATGAAAGTAAGAAGCAGAATTATATAATTATTAGTTTTAGAAATAAAAATATTTTCCGTTAGTTCATTAAACTGTTTTTATTTGTCTTATATTCTCCAATCAAAAAGTCCACATTTTATCATTCGAAAATTATCAGAAATAGAAATTCTTAACTGATATTGAAAAAGATTTATGATAGTTTACACATTCAATTTTATTAGAAATAAGTTCTAAAAGACTATATTATTAAAAGAGAAATCTAACATATATATAGATATGCCAATATAGTTCATTGGTTCAAGTAAATAGGCTTATAATCTAACGTCTTATATTCTAGCCTTACTGGTCGTACAATCTAAATGTATGTATAGAAATCAAACAAATGTCATAGACGATACTTCGTGCAAGAGATGATGATGACGTAGATCGAGCCTGCGAGGATGGAAACAGATTTTTTCCAAAAAAATTAAGCGCGTTTAGACGCGTTCAAGAAGAGAAACGCGCTTAATCCCAAGAAATTTTCACATAGGTAGAAAATAAAATAAAATAAAATCTCCGAATTGTCATAAATTACATTGAGAGAAACAAAAATGAAAAAAAGTCAAAGGTTAGGTTCGATCATCAACGTACTGCAATTTTGATAACAGAATACCTAAAATTACTAAACAATAATACTCAGTTGGGTACTCACCCGAGTAGCCTATGCTTACCAAAAAGTGACTTAAGGTACTTCAGTACCCTAAAGTTCCTGTGACATACTAGTAGCCGAGCACTTTTTCGGCTATCCTTAGCTTAATACATTCACTAGGGATAATGAATAAAACTTAATTTTATTAAAAAATCGAGTGATTTTCTTCTATACAAGCAGTTTTTCAATTTTTTAACACAAAAAAGATGTCTTAAGGTGTTTTTGAAATATATATTTTTGTAGAGTTCGTCGAATCATGTAAAAATATTTAAGAAAAATGTTTTATTTCATTTTTAAATTACTGCTACCTTACTTTTTTACACTAAAAAAGGTATGAAGTTTCTGTAAAGCTCAGAAGTTTGACGTTAAAAGATCTTCATAATCTTTACTAATAAATGCAGTTTCTTTACGGATTTCAATTTGGTATAAAATACTTAGTGAAATCGTTTTATTTTAAGATCGAATCTAGGAGAGGTGTAAAGGTTTTGCAACAGTCTGTATGATTCTTACTCTTGCTTGTAATCCAAATTCAAGAATTAATGAGAACATTTTAGCATCAAATTATTTTATAGAGTGCTGAAAATATGTTGACATGTTGGAAGTTGAAAACGTACATTTATCTTTTGATTTATAATGAGAGTAAAATACGAGTGAGTGACAAGCTTTAGTTTTCTAGGATTGAAGAAGATCTCAATTAAATATCGTTGTCTTCTCCAAATCAAAATTAAAACGGTCGGTTTTGTTCATATCTAAGATCGATATCAACTGTAAGTTTAATTCTAATTATCATATTTTAAATAATTATTTTTCGAAAATAATTCTACTATAACTATTGAAAAAGATTATTTGTTATCCAATGTTTTGTATAAATTGTAAATAATTCTAAAGGACAGATGTTGATTATATTCTGATTATTTTCACTAATAAATTTTGGCCATTGATGAACATATTTCCAAAAGTTTGATTTTAAAAATGGAAGAAATGGTAATAAAGCATTATTTAATGATGATTGTTCATATAAATCTAATTCTTGTAACCATTGATCATAATTCAATGGTTTAAGTTTTTCATAACAGCATCCTAATTGATGAAGTAATTCAAATTGTTGATTAAATAAAAGTGTATTTTGATTAATAACATGAATAATTTCATTTACTTTTGAATGATTAGTATTCCAATGATCTTTTATATTATAAACAATAAGCTGACAAACTATATCAATAGGAGATAAATCTAGAGGAAAAATTAAATCTGGAAAAGCTTTACATTGAATACATCCTTTAAGCATTAAAAAAAATAAATCATTCGTTGAACCAACACCAGTTTTCGATGAACCTGTTATTCGTCCTAAACGAAATATAATTCCCGGTTGACCTTGAGAAAATGCTTTTGATATTAAATGATCTGCAACAAATTTTGATTGACCATATCCAGTAAAAATTGAAGATAAATTTGGATCTACATTTTCATTTATTTGTATTTGATCTCCTTTATTTTGTTTGTAATAATGATGAAATAAGAAAATACTTAATGATGATATATAATAAATAGGAATAGAACGATTTATACATATATTTAACAAATATTTTGTTGATTGTACATTTGTTTGACGTAATTGTTTATAAGAAAGATTAAAATTAATCATTGCTGCACAATGTAATACATAATCAATTTGTTCAATGAGACTATTTTCTAACATAAAATCAGTTTTAGATAGATCAGTACAAATACAAATAATACGTTTAGTAATTAACTGATATAATCGATCATTTTCATCAATTAATAAATTATGTTTTTTAAAACTTTGAATTATTTTTCGTTGACATTCTTGTTGAGATGAAGCTCGAATTAGACAAAAAATAAATGAATCTGTTTGTATTAAAAGTTCATAAAGTAAAAAAGATCCTAAATAACCAGAAGCACCAGTTAATAATATTTTCGGATATTTACCGTTTCTTTCTGAATTAAATATTAACTTTTGTGTTTTTATATGTATATTCATATTCATATCTTGAATAATTAAATTCATTTCTGTTATTGAATCATTTTTATCATTACTTATTGCATTAATCATTTCATTTAAATTCATATGTATATGAATACAATCAAAAGTTATTGTTTTATTTAAATGTTTCATAATAAGTGAAAATAATTTTGTTAACATTAATGAATTTCCACCTAATTCAGCAAATGTTATAGTTGAATCTGGTATTATTTTACATTGAAGTATATCACACCATATTTTACTTAGAATTTCTTTCATAGTATTATTTTCAATAGAATATATCTTTTTATGATAATTATGAATATTTGTATCATTAGAAAGATAATTTATATTTACTTTTCCATTGATAGATATTGGTAAATGCCAAATTTTCTGTACAATGAGATAAGATGGTACCATAAATGGAGCAACAAATGTTTGAATATAATGTCGAATTGATTCTGCATTACAATCACAATCATCAGCAATATGTATATAAGCAACAATTGATGAACTTTCGTATTCATTTTTTATGCACATTTCACATCGATGAACTATAACAATACAATTTAAAACACCTGGATAAGATAAAATAATCGATTCAATTTCACTCAATTCAATTCGACATCCATTTATTTTAACTTGACGATCCATACGTCCTAAATATAATAAATAAAAGCCAATCGATGAAGATAATGATATAACCATATCACCGCTTCTATACCAATTTTCTTCTTTAATCTTTATGAATTTAGTATTATCTTGAGGATATATATATCCACTTTGTGAGACACCAATACCGCCAATAAGTAATTCACCAGGCATACCAATCGGTACGTTGTTTAAATTCGAATCAACTACTTTTAAAGTAATATTATGAATTGGATATCCAATTGGAATAGTATCGAAATAAATCTGATCAGAATTGGCTTGAAAAATTGTAGAACAAACTGTAGTTTCCGATGGTCCATAAGCATTAAAAAATTTTTTATCAATATTTAACCATTTTTTTGCTAATGCTGATGGACATGATTCTCCAGCACAAATAATTGTTTGGAGATATGGAAATTGTAATGGATCATATATAGACAATAAACTACGAGGTATAGTCAAAACATTTATATGAAAATTATTCATTATTTGTATAAATTTATCTCCAATTTTTTCATCTTGTTGAAAAATAAATAATTGTGCACCGGTAAGTAAACTAATAAAAATTTCTGATAATGAAGCATCAAATGAAATTGATGCATATTGTGCTACAATATCTGTTTGTTTAATAGAAAATAAATTAATTTGAGAAATTGCTAGATTCTTTAATCCATTTTGATTAAGTGTAATACCTTTTGGACGACCAGTACTACCCGATGTATAAATTATATAACAATCATCTTTTATTATCGAAGAATTACTTGAAACATTATTAGATAATAAACTTGATTCGATATTTATTATTGTTAAGTATTTTTCATCCATCAATTTAATATAAATTGTAGGTAGATTGAAAATTGCATTATTCATTAAATTATTAGTTGTCAAAATAATATTAATACCAGCATTTTCAATAATATATTGAAGACGATCGATCGGATAATTATCATCTAAAGGTACAAAAGTTGCGTTCAATTTTATTGCTGCTAAAATTGCAATAATATATTCAAAGGAATTTCTCATCCACATTCCAATTCGAATGTTTGATGTAAAATCATATTTTTCTTTAAGAAATTCTGTTAATTGAAAGATTAAAGCTAAACATTGTCTATAATTAATAAAGTATTGTGAATTTTGTAGGCAAATTTTATTTAAATTTTTATTTGCAATTCTTTCAAATAGGTCCGATAGGTTTATTGTCATTGACTCATTATCATCAAAGTTAAGATAAGGACCTTCAATAGACCAATCATTTGTATCATTTAATAAAGGAATTGTCATTAGAAAATTATAATCAAAATAACGAGACAAATAATAATTGTCATTCATATATTGAACTAAGTTTCGAAAGGCGATTGCCATCTGTTCAGCTATAATCAGATCGAAACTATTTGGATCATATTCTAATATACATCTATAAACATTATTCAGTTTTTCTATGATAAAAACAAGTGAATATTGTAAATAACCGGAATCAATAAAAATTTCTTCAATATTTGAACAATTGAATATATTCGAAATTTCACATTTTTCTTTATAAATGAATAATGGAATATTTCTTAGACTTTCTTCGGTATTGTTTGATTGAATAGCTTCATTAATTGAACGAATAATTTGTTCAAATGAATTTTCATAAATAGAAATTGAGAACTGTCGAATTGATTGAAATTCTTTTGAAAATATTGGCACACATATATTAATAGAATCCATAGGTACAACATATCGATACATAAGTATGCTAAAAAATGCAAGTAGAACATTCATAGATGATGTCTTCAAGTCATTCACTAATGAATCGATAAATGTTGTTTGGGTATTTAGTAAATTAAATTGAATATGCTTTTTTTTACATTGTTTCACTATTGAATTTTTCCAACATTTTAAAGGCATAGTTCTTATAAAAACATCTTGATAAATATCGCTTCTTGTATCGATATAGGTAATAGAATGTAATATGTCCAAAGATAAACAATGTTGATTGATTAGTGAATAATAAATACTTTCAAGATTATGTAATATAATTCTAATTTCATCATCTTCACATAAAATGTCTTTTAATACAACACAAAAATACCAATCGATTGAATTCATTCTATGATATAGAAGAAATTTTATTGATTGATTGTTTTCCGTTTCATCAATATCATCAATTATTATATTTATTATACTTTCTTCTGATGTATCCGAAGGCAGTATCTTATATTTAAATATGTTTTGAAGTATTTTTTTCTTTTCTTTTATTGATATTTTTATAGGACAATAAGTTCGGATGAGTTGTGATGTCGCTGAAATTAATGTATCTGTATCTATTGAACCTTTTAATTTGTATGTTGCTATTGAATGATACATTTTCTATCTTAATTATAAAGAGTTCTCAGTTATGTGACTTTGTTCTATTGAAATTTACCACTGTTACATTCTAAAAACAAAAATTCAAAATTGTAAATTAAACAGTATGTTTTGTGACAGTTATTAATAATGGAGTAAGTAGAAAAATGTTATAGATAATAATGATATCTATAGAATTTGTTTCCAAATAAAATGACTCTCAAGACAGATGGTAATTAACTCAAATAGTTATCATGTTGGATGGTTGACAAATCGTTCACTTTCGAAAACTTGATAACTATTAAGAGCTTTTTTAATAATTTATCTTCTTCTTTATAAAAGTATGTACAGAATAAATTGTTGGAATATCATGTAGATGGTACGAAAATAAAAACTTTCATTATTATACAATACTATTAAAATATTTAGAAAGCAGATATTCTTTTATTTTGAGTTTGAATAAACTGGTTTAAAATAAATTTTTAAACTGCTTTTTAAGGTCAGATGGAGATCATAAAAAAAAACCTGTCAGACCTTGAAATTATTTAATGTTCTGGATGCTGATATAATAGTCAATTGATTTTGTTGTATTTTAAACAAATATCTCCAAATTTTCTATGTCTATAAACTCTACAATGAGCCATGAATATATATAAAAATGTGGTCACCATTCCATGTGCATGAATTGAGTGCAGAGCACCGAAAAAAGTCCTCTGTTACCAGTATGTCATAGGATCTGAATGGGTACTCAAGTATCTAAAGTATTTTCGGATACCTATTAGGTACTTGGATAGGTACCCTACTGAAAAACATTCAATAAATAGATACTTGAGGATGCTGATCAGATACTTAATTAAGTACTCTTCCACAGTATTTTCAGGTACTTCGTCACCAAAATTGCAATATGTTCATCGAATATAACCTTTTACTTTTTTCATTTTTATTTCAATTAATTTTTTCAAGTCTCAAAACTCAACTAGGTCAAATTTATAGATCTGACTGAACTTGAATTGGTCGGATCACTATGAGATCACTTGAGGGTAGTTCGATCTTAATTGATGATCAAGATCGACATGTTCTTCACTAATAAATAGTTAAGAAATAATCTACAAAAAATTCTATGGAAATGGATTTATTTTTCATGTTTTGTCGATTTGGGTATACAGAGATGCATGTGCAAAAGTATACGGTGAATGAACAGTTCCTACACAGAACACGACAAATCTCATGTACCCTGTAGGAATTTTCTCACAATGAAGGTGTGTGCACTGTAAGTTAAATTGATTGACAATATTCGAGTCAAATGAACATTCTCACTGAGAAACTAACAAATTCAAAATATGAGCTGTTGTTAGCGTGCTTGGACAGAGATTCATGAATATCAATGTATATGAAGTTTAGGTATAAAAATGAATTAGGAAAGATTTTCCCTACTATTATAAGAACAAAACATAGTGTTGTTCGGGCCAATTATGAGGTTTCTAGAGATCCTCTTTCATATGGCCCGAATAACATTATGTTTTGTTCTTATAATAGTGGAGAAAACCCTTCCTGAGTAATTTTATACCTAAACTTCATATACCTTGATATGCATAGATCTCTGTCCAGGTACGCCAACAGCAGCTCATAAATTGAATTTGTTAGTTTCTCAGTGAGAGTGTTCATTTGACCCGAATATGGTCAATCAATTTAACTTACAGTACACGCCCCTCTCTTGTCAGGTACACTATCGGAGACTAACCATTAGTATAACCATGTTCGCCTAGATAAAACCTTTTAATTTTTAATTTTTCTATCTCAAAGTAAAGGCTTAGTTGAGTTATGCTCAAATCAAAAATTCGAAACCATTTGGTGGTTTTGTTCCTGAGAAATGTCGACCAAAATACAAATTTCAAAATCATTTCCCTAGTAAAAATGTACGTAAAATTGGATATATTTAGTATTTTGTCTATATCTCAGATGAAGTTGAACCGTTTAATCTTGGGATTGTCTTAATCGTTACAGCTTTTCCTAGCCTACAAATTCACCGTAAATGATCGATACATAAGCTTTTTGAACGAATATCAAAGGGTGAGACATCACTATTTTGAACGACTATTATTTTGGTCTTCTCGGCATGTCTAACTCATAGCGTTCTTACATACAGCATATGGATCGATTGTTTACAGCGAATTTGTAGGCTAGGAAAAGCTGTAACGATTAAGACAATCCCAAGATTAAACGGTTCAACTTCATCTGAGATATAGACAAAATACTAAATATATCCAATTTTACGTACATTTTTACTAGGGAAATGATTTTGAAATTTGTATTTTGGTCGACATTTCTCAGGAACAAAACCACCAAATGGTTTCGAATTTTTGATTTGAGCATAACTCAACTAAGCCTTTACTTTGAGATAGAAAAATTAAAAATTAAAAGGTTTTATCTAGGCGAACATGGTTATACTAATGGTTAGTCTCCGATAGTGTACTTGAGAGAAAATGACCTCTATTTTTATAAAGAAGCAAAATCAGAAAATATGACCCATAAAAAAATTGTACTTCGCTTTTACTTTACGTCTCAAACTGGTCAAAGACTAAGCACGCTCGGAGGTAAATTTTTCGGTCAAAAATTTGGTCTTGCGACTGCTATAATTCGGCCTACGCATATTCAAATAACATCAAAATTTGCGGATATATTTGAAAATCTATGCTTTATCATATGAGTACATTTACTCGAAAAAATGGAAATTGAGGACTTTCTCTTTAACACTTATTCTATGTAAAGAAATGTACCAGAGATGCAATAGAAAATTCTGAAAATTATATCATATATAGAATTAGTTATAAGATACAATCTTGGATAATGTGATCCGAAATAACCCGGAAGATTATAGGGATGGAGCATCGAAGAAGATTCGAATCTTGATAAGAACATGGTAAAAAGTCACGCTCCCAATAAATCTCATGTAGGTAGATGTCTCTGGCCTTGTTCTATTCAATGATGAAAACTGCAGCTCAATAACTCAAACTGATCAAGAGTTATTCATAAACTAGCCGTTGGTACTTTAAAGACAACTCGACATTAGTAAGATACGGTCTTTTGGTTTTCGCGTTTTACTGGTAACACTCTGGAGTGCTTACAAGAATAGGGAAAAAAGGACGAAAGGAGGATCGGGAAAGCGTAAAGTACCGTGACACATCAAACCATAGCTGCGAGTATCCTTCGCTAAAACCTAAGATTTTTTCCTTATACAAGTTGGAGGCAATTAAGGAAGGGAGGTATATTACTCATGTATCAGTGGAATATGTAAATTTAATTCATTTTAATAAGAATACTTCATGTCTATTCATTAATTTCTTAATTTTCTTCAGTCTAAAAAAGTATCATAGGGAATTATTCTTCGTTTTTTTAAACTAATTTCAGTAAAAAATATCTTCGAAAAAAGGTGATTGTCTTACATCAGATTTGTATATTCTTTCTAATCTTTCTTTTATGTATCGTTGAGCATACGAATTGAGTGTTTGTTGTTTTGTTATTGTAAATAGGTCCTCTGTCACAATATATGGACATCTATGTATTAATATAATGCCAATTCGAAATTTCCTGTCCAGAGCATATATATGCGTTTTGAGTAGCAGTCAATAGAAGGGGAAGAGCCAAGCTAGGTGAGGAAAAACGTACACAAAAAAGCTTTTTCTCAGTACATATGTTAACATTATCCTGCCTTTCCTTAGCCATTTCATTTTAGCAAATGCTCTCTCTACTTTTTCAATACTCTTGCCAAATGTTGGTTTTAATGACATTTTGTTTGTCCACGTGAAACCCAAGTATTCGAACTCATCTACTAGATCTAATCTTTGTCCTTCCATATATATTTTTATCTCGGATTTTTCCATTCGGGAATAAAATATCTGTTCAACTGTTTTTTATTCATTTATTGGTTGTTTCCATCTCCTTGCATATTCTGCTAACCTGTTACAGACCTTTGAGCCTTCTTGTTCAATAAAATCTATAATCGGGGACAGTTTTTTCATGATGTGAGCCTTTATGAGCACACGTAAGTCGTCCGCACGAATATGACTAGAGTGCGCCCCTGCACAATGAGTTATATCACTATGATAAACAATGAAGAGGTAGAGGCTTAGGCTACTGTCTTGTGGGAGTCCTACCTCGACCTTGAACTTATCTATCCTTTTTTCACTCAAAACAATGAATTCTTCACGATTTTCTAACCATGATATAATCATTTTCAGTAGTTCTATTGGTATTCCAAGTTTGTTCAACTTTATTACCAATCCCATATACCATACTGTATCATAAGCCTTTCTAAAATCAACGTACAAAGCTAGCGTGGGCATATTCGCCACAAGATTATTTTTATTTCCTGGAACATGGAGGGTACTCTGGTGCTTAAGAGACGTCCTGATCTGAAGCCAGATTGCTCAACCGGGAATAATTGGGCACCCTCCACCCAACTCCTAGTTTTTGCAAGAACTATTTTTTCAAACAGTTTTGAGTGAGTTGGGAGGAGAGATATTGATCTTGTCTGGTCTGTTCGTGGTGTGCCTGCTTTTAATTTATTGAGGGTTAGTCAATTTAGCAGTTTTTCAAAAGACTGAATACCTGCATTCTTGTAACCATGAATTAAAACATTTCTTTGAGCATTCTATATAAGCAGAGGAAGTAGCTTGATCATAGCCAAACGATTTTTTATTTTTTCGTTTCTTTATCCGTTCAGTTAGTTCTGGAAATGAGATTGGATCTAGTTTGAATTGAACGTTGAAAGCTGTGTTCTTCATCACCTGGTTAAACTTGTTCTCGACTCTGAAATTTTGTTTATCATTCCTCTCTATAAGAGGAATCTTTGTTTGTTCTTTATAATACTCATACAATATTTTCGTTATTTCATGGTGATCACTAATGGCATTGGGTCCTGTAATTAACTTAGATATTGGAAGTGTTTTGGTTTATAAATCTTTGAAAGATGTGTCAAAAAGGCATTATTCGTTTGTTTGAAATCCTATTAGATCGCTCTTACAAACTATTGGCCAGTGATCACTTAATCCTGTTAACAGGGTTTCAAATGTTATATCGCTTATATTAGTAAAAATGAGATCAATATGGCGTGTTGATCTCTTCGATGAGTTTTTCGTTAAGATACGGCTTAGTAACAAGTTATGTATAAAAACAGTTTAAAGTAAGGTTTACCAGACCTACCTGACGTTGCAATACTACTAAAAGCTCCTAATGTTTTGTAAGAAACTTTCTAGTCAGATTATTATTAGTTAATAAAACCGCTCTGTTGACTGAGAAAAAAACGATTGCTATGGTTCTGAATTTTCAGTATAATTTGTGTACTTTTGTTAATAAGATCGTGAAGTAAAAGAAAATAGCAGAAGCGAACACTATTGAAGAAAAGGTCGATATTTTAAAACATAAAAAGCGCATATTTTTAATGTCAACAAATGTTCTTTCGAGCGAAAAAAAGTGAATTGAAGAAAATTATTGCTCGCAAACTTGCTTACCTCTTAAAAACAAATATTATTTTAATGCATTAAAATAATCGGTTTATGCGTGTGGAAGCAGCATCTTTTTCATCTCTGCCTGCTTGAGCTGCTGAAGAATGAAAAATCACTGCATTTCATTTATATATGGATTCTTTGTGCTGTTATACAGCATTAACGTAGACACCAAGGCTCGAAACGAGGTAAGTTTTTAATGCCTCGTCTCGCTTCAGAAAAACTATAATAAATATAAATGTGTACTAATTTTTCTATTTCTAATATTCGAAACTGCATGGAAATTTTGTTCGTTTATTTGACATAATTGTATTATATAATTAGTCCTAGTATTAGCAACCAGAATTATTATTAACTCAATTTGCAAAAGAAAAATAAGATAAATGCATTGCTTTAGTTTTAGTTACAGAAAATACCTTCCGCTTTTTATTATATAATAGTTAAGGTCAACCAAAAAGAAACAACTTCATATTCTGTTTTTCAAAACAACTACAAGTATATGTCATAATCACTTGCTGAAATTAAAACAAAGTGAAGATAATACAGACACAGCATACACACTGCTTAGTTGATTTTTCAAAATATACAAACTCCAATCTCATAAATTTCAATGAAAACTAAAGCTTCTTTTGTCTCACTGTCTTACAAATCTGTTGATAACAGACAGATTTGAAAGGCGAGAAAACTAATACTGCTTTGAAGTATAAGAAATCATCAGAATTGTTGCTTAGTTGCTTTATAAATGCCTTGAAACTATGAATATTGCTCTTGCACTGTTCTTTGTTAGTTACTTGTAAGTACTCAAAACCTTTACATAGTAAGCTTTTTTTATATTATTCTTAATTCGAGATGAAGAGAAGCAAGTACTCTAATAATTTATTATCAGACTGACGAGGGAAGCTCCTAAAGTGTTCAAAGAGCTTAGAATCTATCTGTTGGCCATGAATAGACCTCAATGAAGTATGAAAAACCTCAAAAAGATAATGGCCCTCAGTGCTTTTGTCTCGAGTTACAGGCATTTTACTGAAATTTTCATCTATGTGATGGTATTAACCAGCAAATTGAATGACGATATTTCGATCTAAAATTGTGCCCACAAATAGGTCTTGCTGTGAGTAGAATGCTCTGAAAATGTTAGCTCAAAACAATGTTTCCTTCTTGAGATATCAAAGTCCCAAAAATTGCTTTTATCTCACGAAAGATACTAGAACTTTCTGTTTTTAAGGCTTTAATATCTCGACAAGGAAACATTGTTTTGAGCTGAAATTTTCAGAGCATTCTATTCACACCAAGACCTGTCTGTGAGCAAAATCTCAGGTTGAAATATCGTTATTCACTTTGTTAATAAATCCCATCCCATAGACAAAAATTCCAGTAAAATGCTTGTAACTCAAGAAAGAAGCACTAAGGACCGTTATCTTTTCGAGGTTTTTCATACCTCATTGAGGTCTATTCATGATCAAAAGGTGAACTCTAAAGTCGTTGAACACCACGGGAGCTTTCTTTGTGAGTTACAGCTATTAAAATTTAAATAAAGTCACATCATACAGAGGTATTCTGATATTTGATGTCTAAAATAGTTTCAGACTTGTGAGTTGATAAACGACAACTAATTGATGCATCAAGGAAGCAAAGAACAGAAAATCTTAATTTAGACAATGTAATATTTGATTATGCCATTTTCAATAGACTGTAGAATGCATTGAATAGTTTAAGTTAAGATGCATTAAGGTTTCGAGAGGAGAAAAGTCGAAGAATGTAGTGATATCATGATTCCATCGATGATGAAGATTGTAAATGATAGAAGAAAGATGGTCGAATAAATGTAAAAGAGGACTGGAAGATTCGAACAGTTAATATTTTATCTTTCTTTTTAAAATAGAACAATACAGTTATAGAAGGTAGCCTTCGTTACACTGCAATAAATATCCTATCTTCAATACTCTTTCCATTGTTTAGTAGTAGAATTCAGCATGTTGTAGCTTTCATTTTAAAGCTAAAAGTATTATCTATATCATGTATGTCGAATAAAATAATAATCAAATTAAAGGCTATCCCAGTAAAATTCAACAAATAATATAGAGCAATAGTAATTCAAGAGACGAGTGATAGAAAAACACAAAATTCTATCTTTTAAAGTCAAATATCTTTTCCATTTATATAGTGAAATTAGCATTAAAATGATGTATTTATTCTTAGATTCAGCAAAAAAGATTTGATGATAAAATAAAATGACGCTAGAAATGAGCGAACCAAAAAAAAATTAGA
The DNA here is from genome assembly GCA_022393335.1 of Macrotrachela quadricornifera. Lineage (NCBI taxonomy): Eukaryota > Metazoa > Rotifera > Eurotatoria > Philodinida > Philodinidae > Macrotrachela > Macrotrachela quadricornifera. The sequence goes on along the minus strand of JAJEKB010021601.1, from coordinate 1,516,018 downwards.
GAAGTATGTATCTAGTTACTCTTTCATTGATTAAGTGATAATAAATTTCTTTATATCAGCAAAAAAAACAGCCATTATTTCTTCTTTAAATTCTGACTGAAGCTTATTTGTCCTTGTAATTCATCTGCAATTTTTTTTGAGTTGCGTGTTTCATATTCCAATCTAAATTTAAAAGAAGTCGATTTAAACAATAATTCTCATAAATATAACACAGTAACAATGGAAGTGTTTGCATTGTCAGTTAAAGAGATGATATATATATTCAGATCAAATGAACGTTCTTAGCATCAAACTAACAAGGTTAAAATATTAGCTGCTGGTAGCTTACCCGATAGGTGTCCATCGCGGTGCTAATGTTGCCACTGTGTCGTCAGGACTTTTAAGAAGAAATTTGAAAAATTCATGAATTTGCATAAAAACTTGACATTTCTGTATGCTATATGATGAAATTCAACGAATCTAGGCAATTACTAGCAGTATTATCAGTAGAAATCGGTCACATCCTTGAAAATCAACACATTTTTTTCAATATTATGGTGGTCGCGGCAGCGGTAGACTTTCAGCCGCAATGGACATCTCTGACTCACCCAAAGAAAGATATTCGATTTTTACGAAATTCACCGTTTGAGTATAGAGAAACATCAGAACTCCTTATGTTGATTTTCGTATGAAATCAATTGAGTGCCTCAATAGTAATGTCCAAAAATCATTGTTAATCCTTTCTGGCCGACTATCGGATAATAGCAAGTAAAAAATTTTTTGTTTATATATTCTTTATTTTCTAGATGTGAATACTACAAAAGCCCATTTTGAGGTTTAAAGAGCTGGCACTAAGTCATACGTCAGCATGGTACCTTTCGGTAACATCCGACCGTAAGGATAGAAAAAATTGGGGAATGTTCAGCTTTTTTTCTTCGATTGAGATTCAATCAGATGTTGCTATTTTAGACTCATACCACCAAACGAAAGTACACCCTGTCTTTCTTTTCAGTTCTTACAGCCTAAAAGTAAGATATATTTCAAGAATACTTGAAAAATTACTGAAATAAGGTATATTTCACTTGTTTCTTCTTTGAAAATCTCCTAATTCAGTCAAGCTTTAAGAAGACTCACAAAACTTTATGTTATTCCTATTTAGACCATTAAGAAACATCCGGAAACTTGATAGAATTTCTCCAGAAAAAATAAATGAAATCTGCTTTATTACGGTAATTTTTCAAGTATTCTTGGAATATATCTTGCTTTCAGGCTGTAAGAACTGAAAAGAAAGACTGGATGTGCTTTTGTTTGGTGATATGAGTTTAAAATAGCAACAACTGACTGGATCTCAATCAAAGTAAAAAGCTGACCTTTCCTCATTTTTTTTGTACACTTACAGCAGGATGTTACCGAAAGGCAACATTCCTTTTTTTTTGTATTATATATTGTCGAAGCGCTGTTGTTAATAGTGATGCATATTGATAATCTACCCAGGAAAGTTTTGGAGTAGGTGGCTCACAGACTGAGTTTATGTAAATGTTTAGAAAAACGATAATTATGATAATGTTGATTTTCCAAGCTATTTACTCTTTACGAGGCTATTTCGAGAAAGCAGTAGATAATGATCTTGAATGAAAAATGAATAAATTGCACAATATACAGTGGCGGCCAAAATTATTCATACAGATGAAAAATATTATAACAAACGTCATATTTCTGCAGGGAGATGAGCGTTTGAGCTATGATTTTCGCCAGAATGTAGAGCGATGTGTATACTGTATCTGTAGAAAGTTTATTATCTAAAACAATCATTTTACGGCGGGTCAAGCTTAAACTTTCTACAGATATAGGATACACATCACTCTAGATTCTGGCGAATACCATAAGTCAAACGCTCATCTCATTGCAGAAATATGACGTTTGTCATAATATTTTTCATCTGTATGAATAATTTTTGCGGACACTGTATATAGATAATTTGTTTTCAGCCATTACATCAGCTTCTAGAAGTATCATGAAATGTGTGATCAACAGAAATGTCTCTTACCTATTTTCTGAAACACGAGCTATAATATGTGTCGTTTTTAGCAAATTTTCACTATCTATCAGTTTGAATTTGCCGAGACTTTTTGGTACCTAGAACAAAAAAATAAAAACATTAAAATAACACCTTTGAGAACATTGTATATCATACTACTATTGTACGAGGTACTTTTTAAATTTATCTTTTCCGATATTCTATATGTATTTGAAAGATTCCTTCTGAAACTACTAAATCCCTAGTTTTAGACTACGTTTTACTATCGACGAGCTAGTCCCGAGCAACTTTTTAGCATACTTCAATGTTAATAAAACTGAATCTTAAAATTGAAAGAACTCATCTGAATTATGATGAAGGGAACTCTTTGCGCAATATACTAGACAAGAGAACATTAAAAACGAAATAGCATGAACTATTCGTATATTACATGTTACTATCTTGATTTGGTGGTACATGGAATCTATGATTGTAACATATTAGTTCAAAACAGATATATTATAATCAATAATCAACTCTTATGCTCTCAGATTAACATAGCTAATTATAAGATAAGAAGCTTTTCTTTAATTGTATTCTTTTTCTGTACCAATCTGATATGATCGTACAGGAATCTGTGATTGATCTTACTGTATAATTTTTAGATATAGGTAACTAGAATATAATCTTACAAAAATATGTATTTGATTGACAAAAGTTGCTGCCACTAAAGATTTTATCTTTCATTTCGTTACCTGAAATGGATCTTGGCTATTTGCATTTGTCTCATAATTAAATTGTCCTTGTACCACCCAGTCAATCTATCAATCAAAATAAAACCAACATAATTTTCGTGTATTAAATGCCATAAAAATATCATACTTTGAACCGATCTATCAAGTCCATTGTAATAAAATATGGTACACCGATAGCAACCTCGTCAACGAACTGGAAGCCACGAGTTCGAAAATTAATATTCATGAAGTGTCAGTCGTCTTATTAAAAAAAGCCCTTACTCGACACGCTAAAACACTAAGTGCCCGTTCATTAATGTTCATTATCAATTTCTTGTTACTACGATAGCGGTTGATATCCTTCAAAAAATTGATATTTTAATTAATCCATAGAAACTGTGTTTATCACTAAAATACAGTTGCCTGAAAACTATTTTGTATACCTAGCCTTTGCTAATATTTTCTGCTTCCTAATTTTTAGATAAAAACCATTTGAGTTCATTGCTTCTTTACTTCGCATTTTCAACTTTATATTTTCTATGTTATTTAGATTTAAAGTATCAATTCACCAATTCTTTGTTTGAGTTATATTATTACTGGGTGACTGGACAATTCATCGCAAGTGTATATATATATTACTCATATAATATATGAGTTGTAATTAAATTAAAAATTTCGATGACTTAATTGAGAGATACAGTTCAATACACATAAGAAAATTAATTAGACAATGTTAAACTGATCGATTTTAAGTCTTCATTGGGATGATGCTCAGTATATGCTAGCAGAAGACTTAATTCTAAATCCTGTTTGGATTAAAAGATTAAGTTTTAAAGTTAAGAAAAATAACAGAGTATCAAGCTTTTCTTTTCTTTTCAACGGTCTTCAATAAATTTAAGGTTTTTGAAGATAAAATAAATTTCGAGAGTGTTTCATAGTATGAGCGCGATGAATCTAACTTCTTGTCTTAGCATTATCCAATTTTTCAATTTTTTATGACATATTCAATCATCAAAAATAGAGTTTCGTAAAAACCAGAGAGTCGATAATTGGTGGTTCATCCATCTTATCCTTTCCTTAGCGTTTTAACCTGCATTATTCTCCTCTATAATGCACGTTCATTCCAATGAAGATCAAAAATCGATCAGTTTAACATTGTTTCATTAATTTTCTTATGCGTATTGAACTGTGTCTCTTGAAATTTCTATATGTTTTTGTTTATTTCTTTAAGTATTACCTTAATATTGGGATGAATATACAGATTAACAATTCTTTTTCTTTATCGTTGTCAGCATATTATCGATTATTTCTCCTACAATACTCATTAAAGTTATTTGTTTCATCTATTAATCTTATGAATAAAGATTTACTATGGAGATGTTTATTTTACAATTCACAGCGCTAGCTAATCTCGTGAGTTTGTTTTAATAATGCGATATGAATAGATGAGAGTTATTTTAAAAAGAAGAGGAGAATATATCTTCATATTTATATATCTAAAATAACAATAACTATACCCTCACTAAATCATTTCTTTGTTTATCTAACACAAAAACATCCACCCAAAATAAAGTAGAGAAGTTTTTCGTATAGGATGTGAACATTGGAAAAAATTTCTGTTTTCGTGCAACTTTTTCTGCAAACAGCTATACTAAGAAGTAATACAAACTTCATCTTTATATAGACCGACAATTAAATAATCTCCCATAGCTCTGGCTTTTTGAAGAAAATCCACATGTCCACCATGAAATACATCGAATATACCCGGTGCATAAATAATACAGCCATTTGGCTATAACAGACAATGTCAAAATATGCTTTTCACAAAAAAAAGGTTGAAAAGACCATGGCATACTTTAGGTTGAGGACTATTAGGAAATACTGTTATGTTATCTACCATATACGGAGATTGTCCTGCATTTGTTAACCACATAGATAATAACTTTGCTGGTGCGTCTTCGATGCTTTCAGAACCTTCTAGTATGTGATCGAATTCTTCATTCGCTTTGTTCATAAGCAACATTCTGAACATAATAACAATACGTAAATGAAATCATATGTACTCTGACTGGAAGTTCTCGATAGAGATTATTCTAGATATTTCATCTGGGCTCATTTCTGACTAACTATGACTACTTCTAATTATTTTTGGTATAGCAGTAGATCTAAGATTTGTTGAGGAGTGGAGCAACTATTGTTAAAAATTATTCGTTAAGATCCATTGTAAATAGTATAAACTCGTCTTCTTTTTTTCTGCAATAAAAAAATCGAAAAAATGTTCAGTGAGGGAAGAACAACTGCAGTCTATATCCGCCTCTTTACATTCATCACTGTCTGCGTAATTTCAATTTGTTCATCATCTTCTTCTTCATATTTCATATCGAATTCTGCTACTCGAATTAGGATTTATCTCGGGTATGAGTTAGAGTACAAATGTATCCGGCCAGTTCAGTTTCAGATACAAAACACTTATGCTGATTCGGATTCGAATATGATATTAAATTCAGTAACATCTAGCTCTTACGAAGGAGCCGCTCCAAATGATTCGAAGCTTTTGAGTTGATATTTTGTCCATAAATAGTGCCCCATGAGACTAGAAAAAATCTAAAAGGATAAGGGCTTATAGACCTTCTTTCTTGAGTTATAGTCATCTTATTGGACCTACCATGTATGACAAATGATTACACTGAAAAATTAAATTACCGAATTTCGATCCGAATTTTTGGGTATCGGTAGGTCTTATAATCTATACCAGGTGTTCCAAAAGTTTTACAACATTTTATATTTTGCATATATCTTGGCATAGATAAATGATAGAACCTTGATTTGTTTTTAAAAGATGCACCTTGAAAAGCTCTACAAAAATGGTAACGACAAACTCTAGTTGGCTCGCATCAATGGTCTTTTTTACATTCAAAAAGATAGATCTATATGTCAGTGGTTTGTCCTACTGCCGTATTGACAACAGATTTTTCGTATTAGTTTTTGATCTTCCTTTAACTTTTCGATAACACCTTTTATTTAAACCAATATTGAGTACTCTTCTATTGTTGAAATACTACTTTTAAAATCTGTAGCCATTTTTCGTAAACTTTTTCGACAAATGTCGGAATCGAATCTTTTTGTACGGCTAGTTCTTCGTCATCCTGATTGTGGTTTAATATTAAATGATCCAGATTTTTTATACCGACGTAACCAATGATGAATAGTACTTCGATGAACCTTGTTTGCCGATGCGTTAGCAATTTCTGGAGCTTTTTTTTCATTTTTGTAGTGAGCCAAAGCTACATCTCGTAAATCATGACTTTTCACCATCTCAAAATCAAGTGAAACAAAGTAAAAAAGTATTGTCCAACTAGAGTAATAGAGGGCACTAATGAGCACTTTATTTATGTAAAAGGAATGTATTATCTCAATAAGCAGTAGTAAATGCAGACTTTTCAAGCTATCGTAAAACTTTAGTAAATGGTGTAAATACAGCAGTGAGACAAATCACTGACATATAGATCTATCTTTTTGAAAGTGGAAAAGACCATTGATAGGAGTCAATTAGAGTTTCTTATTACCATTTTTGTAGAACTTTTCAGGGCGCATCTTTTTAAAAAAAGTAAGGTTCTATCATTTACCTATGCCGAGATATATTCAACATACAAAATGTTGCAAAACTTCTGGAACACCCGGCATAATATCTTTGCGAAAGACTAAGACAATCTAGTCAGAGATATTTTATCGACTATATACCTATAAATTAATGTAGATTAGTTCGAGTTTAACTAGGTAGTATTTCAATTACTTCTTCACGAGACCGGTGGTTGAAATGCCAAGTGTTCTTGCTATATCTTTATAACGACTAGCTGTTTTAACAGGTTCATGACAATCAGTACCATCGGTTTCTAATGTCGGATCATCACCATGTACACAGAACTGGCAGTTATATTTGTCTAATGTTTCTAATGTTGGTACATATGGTGCATCTTCAATAACTTCATCTACCCATTTTATTGCTCGTACTAATTTGTATCTTTCTTGTTCAGTCGACACAGGTTGACCTTTATTTTCTCGAATTATTGCTAAAATGTAGAACAAAATTAGAAGAAGCTTTTTTTTCCTAGAAAATATAAAGTAATAACCAACCATCTGAATGTACTCCAACAATTAAATAATCTCCCAACTCTTTTGCTTGTCGAAATGCATTAGCATGACCATAATGTACTAAATCAAAGCTAAAATGAGAATTTTTATTATTTGTCTCTCTGTTTTTACGATAAAAACTCATAGAACAACTCACCAACCATCCATCCAAACACGTACTATTCGTTTCTCTTGTGAAATATTTGAAGATTCTGACGCCATTTAACATTCAAAATATTAAGAAACGATCTGAAATTAGCAAATTAACGAGAAATATGTTGTTATTTTTATATTTTCTTTATAAGAGTTATATATACAAACTATGACTAATACAGTAAAGGGCACTCAATTAGTTATATCAGAATTTGCTCATTGTAATATGCGCTGGCCTCGTAGCGACACTTTATAGAAATATAGGATTATATAGGATTTTAAAGCCTTATTTTTATAGGATCACCTATTCCTATATAGGACATCCATTTTGAATTAGTTTCGAGTCTTTTTGGTAGAAACTCTAGTTAAGGCAGTGATAGAACTGAAAGCTGTACTCTTTCTCCAATACCTTATCATGTAACTTTAGTAAAAACATAGTATTAGACTGGTAAAATTCATAAAATAAGTGTTGTTAGATTGCTCCCCATCCTCTATTGGAACAATCAAGATCATTCGTTTCACAAAGAAGACATTGAAATGTTTTTGTTGGCTTTCCGTGTTGTAAGCATTTATTCAATTTAATTCCATTAGCATCTGTTCAACTTAACCAGCTTTGATAAAATGTTGAATCTCAAAGCATTATTACTTAAAACATAAAGTATATCAATTAAACGTGATTTTGAACAAAAACTATCTCAAACGAACAAAAATTTTATAATAGGAATTTTGTCACAATCTAAGTTTTGTGTAGTACATAAATAATTGAATATCCTCTTAGAAATACAATATAATTCGAAAAATAGAACTGATCATCTCAGGGCTGCCAACTGTTAATTTTAAAATGCGGGTTTACCAGAACTGGAATGGGGTACATCGCTAAGGTGCATAGTTCACTTTCTGAAATGGAAGGACACCTTCTTTATAAAAAACAATATTCTATTTGACATTCTGATAGAATCATTTTATTGTTCATCTTTTTACAAAGAAAAGCACTTTTACAGGTAAATTATAATTTTGAAAACAATTTACAAACAAACAAAAATAAAAATTTTTATATCAACTCTTTACGGTCAGATGTGCCCCCTAAAGGTGATATTTTCTCGTAGGGTGTACGATGTTTTGCGAATATCCGGTCGTAAAGAGTTAAATTATGTTAAATATTGGATCAGCGAACACAAGGTTTTTTAAAATCACTATACTTTACGGAACGTCGGGCACAATGGATTAATTCAAGCTCATTCTGAAAAAACGTAAAAAAAACAACCATTATACTTGATCTCACAGTTTAGTCTTATTTGTAATTCAGCAGCCTCAAATCAGCAGGTAGAGTGGTTCATTAGCCAGTTCTTTGGGAACACATTTCACTGTAAAAGCTTCTATAAAAATGACAGAAGTCTATCATAAAATGTAACTTAGTCTTATTAAAAGATCGATTTACGGGAGTCAGATTCGTCCTATATTTCATATCCTCTTCGATGTGAAAAAAGTCAAACGACAAATATTTTAAAAGAGCTACAGAATATAGAAACTCTAAATATGAAGGAAATACAATATAATCAACATAATAGTCAATAAATTCTAAGCGATATCTCTCATAGATGTTCTTTGAAAACGTTTATAGTCACTAGACACTTGTGCGTTATCGATGCAGCTTAGATATAATTTGGAGAGCAGTAAAACTTTATGTTTTTATTTTTTTTTATTGGGAGTCATAAAAATTTTTCTTCTGTTTTATTGACATCGGATAAGAGGCACTTTATGGTATGTTTGGAGGAGTCACTTTTTTATATTAATCAGTACAATAATCACTGTTTTAGCGTCTATAATTTGCACATTATTCTAGCTACAATCTTAAGATAACAAACCCTTAAGTGATAGTTATTTTAATTAAAATTTTCATTAACATCCAAAACTGAAAAATCCTGTATTTTCGTCACTTTTCAAAGGGAATCTTTCTTTTCTACAAAGACTGGATTCTATAAGAAGTCCTATATTTTCGAAAGCTTCCAGTCCGAGACCATAGTACATCGTAGTATCAACTCAGAACCTCATATGGGATACAGAATGTGACCTCAGAGATACAGAACACTGTGTAGTACAAAATCCCGAAATGATGTGTTGTATCTTAAAATGGGGCATAGTTCGCAGCCCTGGGTCATCTGTAGTCGAAAACTATCTTAAACAATATTATTTTAAATTTAATTATTGTTGTTGATATTTCATGTGATTATATTCCACATAAATTTTCCTAGAAAATACTGTTTTAATAAAAAATTTCTGACCAGGCAAAAAGAAATAAACGATTATATATACAAGAGATAAATCATTCAAACAACAAATGCAAAGAAAGAGGCAGGTTGTGCATGTACACGTGGTGCTATCATTCACACAAATTTTACATTCATTAATCGAATTCTTGTAGATAGTTTAACATTACCTTTTTATAGGGGCGTAACCAGGAATTTCTCGTAGGGGGGGGGGGGGGCTCGGCCCCTATAATTTTTTGTAAAACTAAATAACAACAATCTAACGAGGGAAGGTCTCCAACTGATCCACCCCGATTTTTGTGATATTTTGCCCATATGTGGGAGACATTATGCTAAGAAAAAGCCTAAGAGGATTTGGGCCCATAGGCCTTTTATCTGGAGTTATAGGTATTTTACTAGAATTTCTGCCTATAGCAAGGTCTCCACCAAAAAATTAAATATCAGTATTCCGAGATGAAACTTTGGCCTCAAGTAGGTCTAGTCGTACGTAGAATGTCCTGAAAATTTCGACTCAAAAGAATGTTTCCTTTCCAAAATACCAAAGCTTCAAAAAATCCACTATATTGTAGGAGAGATGCCAGAATTGTTCGTTGGTTCAAGCTTTGGTATTTTGGGAAGGAAACATTCTTTTGAGTTGAAATTTTCAGGACATTCTACGTACGACTAGACCTACTTGAGGCCAAAGTTTCATCTCGGAATACTGATATTTAATTTTTTGGTGGAGACCTTGCTATAGGCAAAAAATTCCAGTAAAATACCTATAACTCCAGATAAAAGGCCTATGGGCCCAAATCCTCTTAGGCTTTTTCTTAGCATAATGTCCCCTACATATGGGCAAAATATCACAAAAATCGGGGTGGATCAGTTGGAGACCTTCCCTCACCGTGTCTTCCAAATCGTCACAAATCGACGATTTAATCGCGATTTAGCACCCGATTAATCGTAAAATTTATCGCGATAAATCGCAATTTCGATCGAAAACCGTATTTAATCGCGATTTATGTGGCGATTTGTTTCGATAAAATCGCGATTAAATCGTTCGAACTGACGATTTTCTTGGGATTCAAAAAATAATCATCAAAAGTGACAGAATTTTGATCAAAGAGATGATTTAACATAGTTTTGTGTTACATTCTTCAGCGTGTCAAAATCCCACGAAAATGAACGATTTAATCGCGATTTAGTACCCGATTAATTGTGAAATTTATCGCGATATAATCGCAAAAAAGAGCAATTTTTTGCCATTTTTTTCTGGAATACCGGTGATTCGTAGTTATTTCGAAAAAATAAGCATTTTATGTTGGCGATACCATCGTCGATTTCTTTGAAAATCGCGATTCATCGCCCAAACCGAGGCGATTTTGAAGATATGGGTCGTGAGATGAATTAAATAACTGTGGAATAATATTATCATTGTTGAAGTCACTGGGTGGTTCATCAGGTGGCTTATTTTTCTTTTGTGTTGATGAAGAAAAGTAAGGATCAAGAGTCTTTCGTTTAGTATTCTCCATGATTCAACTATAATGTTTGAAAAAAAATTCTGTCATACAACTAAAGCTACGAGAACACTTTTCATTCACACAGCGTAATTAGATGAAACATTGTTTTGTTGTTCTGTTTTATGATTATAATGGACATCACGTTCTTTGATCTTATACTAATTGACAAGATGTACATATATGTTATATATGAAAGAGTACGATAAATGTGTGAACAACGATTAATTCTATTTTCTCACTACAGAGGAATAATATATTCAATGATTTCCTTAATTAATGATTAATGTGGATATCAACACCAAAAAGAAAAAAATTTCGTAGGGGGCTCAGCTCGCCGTAGGGGGGCTGAGCCCCCCCTCGCCCCCGTCTGGTTACGCGCCTACTGAAGGCGATCTTGAGGGTGCATTAGAACATTTTCAACATGCTCTCCATATTACTGCCAAAGCGCCTACACCTGATCAACTGGAAATTGCCACTGTACAAAATTATATTGCAGGAGTGCTTAGAGAACAGCGTCAATATACCCAAGCACTCGACAATTATGATCATGCACTCAAGATTCGACAGTCATATTTGCCACCGCTTCATCCATTGTTGGCAATTATTTACAACAATATTGGTCTGTTACATGCATCAATGAATGATTACCAAAAAGCACTTTCATACTATCAACGGACACTGGAAATAGAACAAAGATGTCTTCCATCAAAACATCTTTCCTTAGCAACCACGCATAGTAATATTGCTATGGCACTCGAATGTCTCTGTCGATATCGAGAAGCTCTGGAACACCAATCGATCGCTGTCGATATAGTCCAAAAGGCATATGAACCTGGCCATCCTCAAATACAAAGAGAATTAGTTGATCTTGCGAGACTTCGTGCAAAACTGTGATAGATATTATTTCCAGTAAATAAAATCAATATTCGTCGACAAACCCTTTTTCAGCTCGGTGTCATAAATTCTAGACTCAAGCGACATCCGACAGACGTCTGTACTCTGTCCTGAGTCGAATAAGATTACGTTGATGTTAATTTGAATGGAATACGACGGATTAAAGTAGAAGTTGATACAGTTAAAAACTTAGAGTTAATGAGTTTCATGCAGATATATTAATTCTAGCGCGGCGGCACTTTAAATTTTTGATGTAAATATCCATAACAACAACAAACAAAAAGAATACAGCCTTTCTGTGTTCTTTATACGAGAAAACGTACGCGCACACATGTCCATTTCTTCTGAGTTTTTCTTTTTCAATATTATTTATAGTTAACATCATTTTACTTTCATCCAAGCTTTCTTCTTTCTTCCTATTCTATACCGAACTGATGAGTCATTTTTTTTATTTTTCTTCTTGTTACATTAAAATTTTGTACTCGGAAAAAACCAAGTGTGAGTATTATTACATTTCTCTAAAGACGAATAACTTTAACATAAAACAGAATTCTGTTATTTTGTGACTTGATCGAGAGTGCGACTTTGCCACAGTTGGGATTAGCATTGTCAATCATCTCTCTGTACAAATTTTATTCGCGGCCAGTAATATTTTGTGATGCACATCGGAAGCCGAAACAGAAACACGTTTTTGATCTTCGGCTCGTTTTGTTCCGATCCGATACTGTAATATTGCAAGGTAAGATTCTTCGAATCGATTGTGTAGTTTCTTTATTCCTCGTTCTGTAATGATTTATTAAATAGTAATACTTTGGTCTGAATACCTGCAACTCTACAAAGGAATGACTAAATTTTGATGCCAATGAGAGAGAGTAAAATACAATGTTACTCTTTATTTTTCTTCCGTACAATAAAAATAAGAAAAAAAAGAAGAAAACGACTATACACAAAAAAGTTGTCAAAATTGCTGTTCTTTTTCTTACTTTTACAGACGAAAATAAATAAATGTGTTCTACTACTGATTCAACGCCTTTAATGGCACCTTTACTTCTTCGACAACGTAACTTTCAATGGTATTATAATGCAACAGTATTGTCTGAACCACCCTTCAATTTAACAAAAGACTTATGGGTGAAATATACGGATGTCGAGAACGCTATTATCGAGGATGCTTCTGAATGCGATAGGAGAGAAATGGAAATTGACGATCGCATTACTGTTAATTTAGATTGCCAGTTACAATATAATAAGTTAGATCAATCTGATCTACGATCAATAAAACGTGAACAATTACAAATGAACTTTCGCCGTTTTCGCTGTGTACGAGAGGAACGATTTTCATTACCAATTATATTACTGCCATGATCATCAATACATCACGCTGATGAACTTTCATGTCCTTTCAATACGAATGAAGGTCGTAGTTTTCGATCAGTTTATTATGACTTTCACTTGGTGCATACTTCAAAAACTTTAGCTAATGTAATTGAAGAAGCAGGACAAGGAATTACATCAGAAGGAGTAAATGCTGGAAAACCAAAGGAAGGTGAATGGTTAGCCTTACAATTGTCAAATGTGAAACATTTTGGTAAGAACATAAAAATAGATGAAGATAATGATAATATACCTGACGAAATTGGACAAACTTGTGTTTTTCTCTATACGAAAGATTGCTTTTGGTACAAATTAATTAACAAAGTATTAAATAATCCACGTGATGTAACTTATCACTATATAGAAACATTAGGACCATTCTGTTGGATACTCGATAAATATTTGTATCAAATGAAAACAGCAAATATTAGAACAGTATATCGTGGAACTACATTAACTGATGAACAGAGAGAACGATACACGAAAAACTATGATAAAGAAGCAAATCAAGGTTTATATTTTACGTCGTTTGCATCTACAAGCAGTAATCGAGAAGTGGCCGACATGTTTAGTGGAAACACACTTTTTATCATTGACTTATTAGATTACAGCGATCAGTGTGGTGCGAACATTACATCTCTGTATAACTTTCCGGATGAAGAAGAATTTTTGCTTTGTCCTTTGGTTGAGTTACATTTTGTTAAGTATGATTATGATAATGAAAATCATAAACATATAATATATTTTAGAATAAAAATTCATTCTTAATTGCCATTTTTAGTTTTCATATCAACAGAACTAATAAGATCTTAATGTGTCAGAGATGGGATCGTTTCGGTTTCGGACCAAACCGAACCGACCGAAATCGGTTCGGTTGGAACTTTTTCAAAAACTAGATCCACTCGGTTCGGTTCGGTCTGAGAATTTTTCGGTTCGGTTCGATTCGGTTCGCAAGAATTGGTATCACTAATTTTTATTTGAAATCAATAGATATATTACATAAACATTGTTTTTATTTATTTTCTAAAATAATTGTAAATGTAAAAAGATCATTGTTCATTTCATGTAAACGGAGGCAGCAGAGCCTATAAGACCCGTGAGGCTTGGGTCTCATCTGATTTTCAGTAGATGAGGCTTAGCTTCACTTGATTTCGAACTAAATACTGTTATTTTTCATTATTAGAGTTTATTATCTTAACCATCTAACATATCTAGATATACGTCAGAATATGTATGTATGTTACAATATTGTTGTCCACATAAAACTTAATCAAAGGTTTTTGATATTTTATTGAAGAGTAATATTATTCATCTACTCATGATGCTATAACGAAAAAATCTCGATCGGCATCAAAACTAATTCCTTCACCTGCACTATGTCCGAAAAAAAAAATAAGAACAATTTAAATCAATTAGAAATTATTGCAGCTGGTTCATATAACATTCCTGTAAAACAGTCATAAAATTTGGTCTGATCTCACCTGAAAACAAGAGAAATAATATTCGATTTTGTCAATGAGTCTATGATGAAGATTTTTGTAGCTTTGAGCCAATTTTGAGGTGAATATTGGTAAAATGATCATCAATGACTTCGGCAATTTTATCTGTTCATTTTTGAAATCAGTAAATAAACTTGTTCTATGCAAAGAAAACCGTAATGAAGTTTCCATCGAATCATTTCCCAAGTAATTCAAATACACGAATCGTAAGATGGAATTCCTTTAACGAACTTTCTATATGCATATAACAATCAATGAATTATTAATCATTCATCATTATTGCATATTCTGGATGAAGGCAACACTGAACTGTTGTGCAGCTACAGAATACTATGCTTAATCATCGAATTAAGTTCAAATAAAGACTAAAAGTGAATGTGTCATTAAAGACAATGTCGGTATTTGAAATTACTTACTCAAAAAACCAATGTTGTTTTCTTACAAAGTTTTCCTAGTCCATTCAGATGGTGATATTTATCTTATCAATTAAAATTCATTGAAACTTCAACACACTTATAAAACTTTTCTAAACTAATGCATTATACCTCACAATTTTAGACATACAATTGTATGATTAAAATGATTAATATATCAATCTATACTTATACTGACATTTTTCGAAAGAATCGGAATGATATTGCATGTATTAGATAGTCTGATGGATGTATTTTATTGCACAAAAATTCAGGGATTTTCGTGTACTGAAAAGATTCGTGTAGTTTGGTTCTGTTAATATCTTATAAAACTAGTAATGACTTCATGCGACACACAAAACCGCAAAATGACTTATGAAACGTTTAAATAGTTCCTCGTGAGAAATATCAAATCTTCTTAAATGTACTAATATTAAAAAAAAGTTTAATGTGACAACCACAAAAAGTTCCTTATTCTGGTGAACATAAACTCGTTCGGTAGAAGAATAAATAACCAAAATTTTTCAACTCGTAACTTATTTCTATGGAAAAAAATATTTCTTTTTTATTGACTAAACCTTTCTCTTTTTTTTCTTATTTTTCCTGTTGAAATTCTGATCCTTATCACGAGAGAAAACGAAATTTTAATTACAAAATGTATTTTATATGACGTTAGTGTACTGAAGGATATAATGTCATAATAAATTTGCGTGCCAACATGGAAACTTCCATGATAACATTTAATGAATAATATTAACTTTATCTTATGCAATATCAATAGAGCAAATTTAACACGATCGATTTTATTTTGTCTAAAAACGATGAATGATATCAAGATACAAAAAATTTGTGATGTTAATGAAACTGCTGCCTGTTCAGTATCGGTAAGAGATTCGGATAAATTGGAAGATTATAGAGTTTTTTGGGTCGATGAAAAAATAGACGATTCAGCAGATTGTCAAGAAATACTTGACATATTAAAACGAATTACGAATTCAATTGAAACATTTAATGATATTGAAAAATCTTTATCAGATATCAATTCGTTAAATGATGATTCAACAATACTTTACATTCTCTCTGGTTCATTTGCATCGACTTTCTTCATCTCGAATTAGATGGATTTATATTTTTTCTCACGAAATATTGTTATCTAAAACACAAACCAACATTCGAGGAGTTTTCAACTGTACTGATCAATTAATTAAAACATTAGGTAATGATCTGAAAGGATATTGTGATCGATGGCCATTTGATGAACAAAGTTTTTGGCAGGAAAATGATCAATCGTATAATTTTTATCATTTAATCAATTCAATTATTGCAAGTCTTCCATCTACTAAAGAAGCACGAGAAGATTTTATGAATTTGTGTCGTACTTATTATGAAGGAAATCCAGCTATGTTGGAGAAAATAAAAGAATTCGAAGACAATTATACAGCCGATCAAGTTATTCGATACTACACTCAAGATAGTTGTTTCTATAGAATTGTTAATAAAGTATTAAGAACACGACAAATAGATTTAATGGCAACAACGGATCTGATGGATATGCATTGTCGAGTTTGAAAAATCCCAAGAAAAAAATTTCTGTTGTCTATCGTGGTCAATATCTTGGTGATAATGAATTAAATAAATTAAATGCATCCCCACAAATTTATTTCCGACCCTTTTTTATTAATACATTCACTTCAACATCACGTAATGCAGATGTAGCACTTAGTTTTATTCCTGGAGGACAATTATCATGTCCAAATAAGAGACCTGTTCTCTTTAAAATTCATCTTGATGACGGACACGCGTTTGAACCGTCTCACTGACCATTTGTGGATATTTCTGGTGAAAGTACTATTCTAGAAGAAGAAGTACTGATTGGATTTGGAATTAACGTATTGGTACGCTCAATTACTGATGTAGATGATAGTAGTCCATATGTGACAATTACCCTCAATACATCATCATTTTCAAATCCTTCTCTTTTTATCCGTGCCGATACTTACGCTGTTTGTGAACGTATTAAGAGAGAACCTGCTGAAAATCATATCGATTACTGATCAAATTAAACCAATGTCTGATGTAGATCGAGATTTCTCTATTGTTAATCAAATAATTTCTGCTTCTCTACTGGAAAGAATTGCTAAATATGAAAAAGATTTTCTTCCTTTTTATGAAAAACATCGCTTTTTAAAGTGTTCTTCTGATGATCTTGCAAAAGTTTTTATATGTGTCGGTTTCGCATATGAACGTTATGGTGGTTTGATTCTTGACTTTGAGAAGAGACCTGCATTTTTCAAAATTGCTTTACAATGTTATGAAAAAGCTTATGAATATGAAAGAAAAATTATCAAATATTTATACGAAGATAGAAAAACAATACTTTTGAAATCCAATTAAAGAATACACGTATGAAAATAGTTAAGTTTTATTATGACAATGATAACGCTTTAAAGCATATATGGATATTGACCGATATCTACTTGTAAGATACAAAGCGTAAACAGCTTGCTTGTCTTGAAATACTTTTCGATTATTTAGCAGAAAGAGTTCAGACATTACCTATTTTTATATCTTCAATTCTTGTTCCACTATTACTAAAGAGAGTATCATCAACGTTTCATGATAATCAATTTCCAGAGCTGTATGAAAACGGGCAGCATTCAAATATTTTCAAATCAAACCTTCTGTCTCAATTTAGACAATATAACTTTGAATGGCACATGATCAATCAACTCAATACTCTGGTTAAAAAATATGAAAAACAAATATCCATTGTTACAAATATATCCTTGCTCTCCGATAAGCTTGGACGACAGTTGAATATCGCTATCACTTTATGTATGCTGTTAGTGTCTCAGGCAACGATGAACAAGTTTAGATGTATCACAGAAGCGAATGAAAAATTTATATTTTTTAGTGATTATGACATCAAAATTTATGGTCATTTTAACTTTGATGCTATTGAACTTCGCCTTAAAGAGTTGTGATCTTATTGAATCCTGACTTGTAATTCTAAAATGTCGAATATAGTGAATTGGTGGGTGTATCAAATGTCCATGCAGATTGATGAGAAATGCAATGGATACAATAGCAAAGCACGGCTATACAATACCTTATAACGATTTCCACGAAAAAAAATTCAGACAAAATCATGTCCGTGAAATGAAATTCACTTTCACAAAATAGAAATTAATTTCCCTAATGTTGTGAAGGATATTTCTCGCATTGAGTGTGAAGACACAATACACACACTCAGAATATCTGTGTGAAATGAATTATCAAGTTAGAAAATTTATCTGTCTGCGAAATTGAAAATCATTGGAGGATAATCCACTTTCAATCATCGAGAAAGTTGAGATTAGTTGCTTCTAATTGATTTCGATGTTATGAAATTGGTCCGCTCTCTGTGGAAACTGATGATATTCGTTAGAAATGAATTTCTATATTAAGAAAATGATTTATAGAATTTCTGAATATGGCCAATAGTAACTATACCTCCATTATAAGTTCCATTCAGAAATCCAAAAACGCATCAAATGTTGCTTTCAATGTTTTTTGCTTGTATCGTTTGAAAAAAAGTTCAAAGTAAAGACTCGAAATAAATACTTCAATTGATAGATCTATCAAATTGCCATATAAATCGTCTGTCATAAGAAATATTACTTTCTAAAATAGGCTCAGCGACCACACTTATAATGTAAAACAGAATGCACTGTAGTGCAAGTCGAAAGATTTAGACACTTACTCGTGGCAGCCGCCATTGAAATTGTAGGGCATGAGCATTTGCTAAATAAAGAGCAAGACAGAGCAGTAAAAATTTCATTTTCAGCAAATTAAATAGTTGTATATGAAATCGATAACAATCCCTCTTTTTATAGTATTAGTAGAAAGGAGGCGAATCATTATTTAGTTGCACTTGTGCATCATATTGCTATTTTTAGAAAGCAAGCGAATAGTTCCAATCACGTTTTACTCGAGGATGAATCATCATTATCTAAAATGAATGAAAATAGTCTTATGAAATATTTTAAACCAAATAATTCCTATGATGAAAGAATAATGAAAGAATTTGATAATGAATATACATATGAAAAAGCCATACATTGGTATACAAGAGAAACATGTATTTATAAAATATTAAATAAAGCATTACGAACACAAAATATCGATGATGTTACGATATTTGATAAATTTATTCGTGATCTTAATAAACAATTAAAAGATGAATATAAAAATTATTCTAAAAGTCAAAAATCTTCAATATTAACTGTTTATCGTGGACAATTAATAAGTAAAGATGAAATAAATCGTCTTAAAACAGCTAAAGGTGAATTATTATCAATGAATTCATTTTTATCAACAAGTACAAATAAAGAAAAAGCATTAGAATTTGCT